>CM032492.1:10324899-10688625 GCA_019059595.1 Marasmia exigua
CATAATAAGTGTAGCGGCCGCGTAGATCAAAGCCCGGAGCAGCCATTTTCTAACAGTCAATATTGCCAGAATAAAGTGTAGCGCCGCGTAGAGCAAAGCCCGGAGCAGCCATTTTCTAACAGTCATATTACCAGAATAAAGCGGAGCGCCGCGTAGGGCAAAGCCCGGAGAGGCCAATTCATCACATGTCAGGGTAGCTTTTCTCAACCATTTTTTATCGCTTTTATCACGGTATGAAGAACTATTCGATCCATGTTCTCCAGCTGGATTCTTTCATCGTACCACACGAATGTTAGCTACTTTAATAGAGAATCTTCGCATAAATATATCTACTTGCGCCCAGAGCGGACCTCGTGCTCCGAAGCGACGCCTTAGGACGCAACCCTAGGCTATTACCGAGATGGTCTCTACTCCAGAACTCGTTTACACTAACGGCTGTCGGTTCTATGGCTAATATGCCCAGCCAGTCAGTCCATTGCCACTCCAGCTTGATAATCCTTGATTTGATTGAGCTATATCGACGACTTTGGGTTTCTGCGGGATCACCTTAAATTCGACTCTGAAAATCGATAGTTCTCCCCTCACTAGCCCTGGGGCCACACCTGCGCCGGCGTCGGAACAATATTGTTTATTTTGGTCCAGCGTGACGTCACCTGTGCGAGTGAGAAAGGGGTGAGAAGGGTCGTTGTGTTCCGGAATGATTCTGCATTTCCACTTCCTTATGGATGTAGCCAAAAGATGGGGACACGCTCTATTTATTCGTTGTGTTTTTTTTTCTTTTTTTTTATTATGTCTCTGCCCGAAGATAATTCGCCAATGTCAAGTAACTTATTGAGAATAAGTAGGTAGTCAACAGTCGAACTCAGTCAAAGTCACAGTCGCTCAATAAAACGCCGGTGTTTTACGTTTTATCGACCTACGGATTCAGCGGATATCACTCTAAAAACAATCGCAGGTTTTAAAACTCTATTAGGTCCAAGCAAGTTGTCACGAGACAACGCACTCGACACACAATAGCAGTGTTACAAACGATACAATCCAACGATTCTTATTATTAGGATCACTTTGCGGCCTTCACTGCACAAATATACACCAAATTTGAACACTAAAAACCACTAGACACTAATTTAAAACCTTTGAATTGCATCAGCCCATGCGGCTTGTTTTAGCCCTATTCGTTGTGGACTGAGAAGTGAGACTCTAAAATTCCTCTGACGTAAATACGTCTTTTTTTTATGTGATAGATGGCAGACGAGCAGACAGATCACCTGATGGTAAGCGATTGCCGCCGCCCATGGATACCCGGTACACCTGTGGATGCTGAAGTGCGCTGTCATCCTTTAAGCCCTTACAGGACGCTACATTGTATCTATGATACCACGGCATCATAGAAAACTGGCGTGAAGCAGCACTGTGCTGTTTTTCGCTGCGTGATTGAGGGCACCGGAGGCCCAATCCGGGGGAAAGGGATATTTTATCACATTTTCCGGTTATTAACTTCTACCACGTACCTCAGTTCTGTGGAACGGTTTGGCTGCAGGAGTATTTCCGGACAGGTACGACTTAGGGATTTTATAGAGAAGAGCGTACTCTTTTTTAAAAAGGCCGACAACACATTAGCGGTCTCTCCGATTTCGCGGATGTTCATAGGCTGCGATGATTTCTTTCCATCAGGTGACTCGCTCGCTCGTTTTTCCTCCTCTATAATAAAAAAAAATTACTATATTGCTACTTGACAATTGGGCAACGAGTCTCAACGGGGACCAACGATACAAATAATGTGACTACATTTTATTTCAATATTCATATTATTAATAAAATTGATAAAATATATTTTATCATTCATTTGTCATATTATTAGGGGCGCTGTACAATTTTTTTCCTAAGGGAAAATGTCAAAAGCACTGACACTTGTTTAAAGGAAACAGCGTCAGTTCCGACATTTGACACGTGCCAAGTAACCGTGATCGAACATATTTCACTGTAATATTATCTAATGTCATTCATTGAGTGAGATCAAGGGTGAGTATATTTTTAACCCAATCAAATTGCAGCACGCATTAAGAATGTCAATTGTTTGACATTGTGTTCAATTAGTCGGTATGAGGCAACGATTGATTCCCGATGAGTGATGTACAGTGGCGGACACATCAAACTATACAAAACTGTCAAATTTCTTTATTCGATTATAAACCTTATATTGTTACGCATTGAGTTCAAAATCGATTGAGGAAATTTGACAGTTTTGTATAGCTTGACCTGTCCGCCACTGTACAGTGAACAGCTCATCTGACTACCACAAACTGTCAAAATTCTTCGATTGATATTGAACCATAACCGCTAGATATTAAGTTGAAAATCCATTAAAGAAATTTGACAGTTTTGTATACTCTGATGAGCTGTTGCCCCTGTACTAACTGTATTAAGTAAGTAAGTAAAAGTAAGTAAATATTTTATTCAGCGAAGCATACACGGTTACATACAGACAGACATAAGACTAATTCAGTAGGTAGATATAACATTAACAAACAATATATTTAACTATAGGTAAACACTAGGGTATGATCGCTGAAAATATATATGTATACTTAAGTAGACAATTTACCACTTGTCTAAGAATAATAAATAAATATATAAAAGGAGAACTTGAGTGACCAAGGTATTAAGTGACTAGGAATGCACGCACAGCCCCAACTACTGACCCTAGAGCACTAAGAAGGAATTTTTGAAAATTCAACCCTTAAGGGGATAATAAGGGCGTTAAAATTTTGTATGAAAGTCCGCCTTCTTTGATGTTAGAAATGTGAAAATTTGTATTCACACTATTAATTTGAAATAAAAAGTAACCCTTTTAACGTTTTTTGAAAATCACCCTTAAAGGGGGTAAAACTGGAGATGAAATTCCAGTAACGCGCTTGTGAAAGTGAAATTTTGTAATTAAAATAAGAACTAATTCACTTAAATGTTTTTGGAATATCACCTTTAAGGGGGAAATTAGGGGATGAAAAGCAAGTATGCAGGAATAAACAGTATAAAAGTTAAAATCTTAAAATTGATGTTTGGGCACCGGTTTTAAATAATAAAGTGACTTTTGAATTTTCGTCCCCTTAGGGTTGTGCGGGTATGGAGTTTGAATTAAGACTTTTTTAATAAAGACTAAAACTGCGTGAGTAATTCCGCGGGCGCAGTGTAATAATAAATATGTTCTTGATAGGTTTCATCATCATCATCATCAGCCCATTTGAGTCCCCACCGCTGGGGCACGAGCCTCCCTCAATCACATGAGGGGTGATTGCCATACTCACCACGCTTGGCAGACGGGTTGGCGAGGGTTTTGATATAAATGCAGAGTTTTCCTTCTCTGGGTGCTGATGATCATGCCAGCAGCTTTACCTTAGTCGCCTTTTACGACACCTCGGTAAGAGTGAGGGTGGCCTATTCTACTCTGCCGGGGACCACACGGCGTAACAACAAGTGTATTTTACTCTAATTCCGATTATGAATCATTTAAATGTAAAAACATCCTTGCCAAAGCGTAAGTTTGATAGGTTTAACTCAGTAGAAAAGGCGCGAGGTAATTATCACCAGATTTCTGCGACACGAGTCACCTTATTATAAATCTTAATCTAAAGTTATTACCGTACTAAATCTTATGTCGTCCTGTTCCAACAGGCAATGTTAAAAGGGTCTGGCACGACTTTTGTCCCGGGACTATTATTAGTTCGCGATTTTGCTTAGTGCAGAAGTCACTGTATCTAAATACCTGTATGTAACTACTTCTGGCAATCTATTTATTTTTATGTGATAGGACCTATCACATAAAAAAGTGGCAGACGAGCAGACGGATCACCTGATGGTAAGCGATTACCGCCGCCCATGGACGCCTGCAACACCAGTGGTGTCACAAGTGCGCTGCTTACCTTTTAACCCCCCTTCCCCTGGATTGGGCCTCCGGTACTCTCACTCACGCAGCGAAACACAGCGCATGCACTGCTTCACGCCGGTATTTATTATTATTGCTTTCATGTAATACTTAAAATTATAAAATTTACAATACTGAGTTCTATACTAGAACTCGGCGGGGGCACAGATTATTAATGGGTCATTCATAATAAAAATAAAGTTTAAAAACTAAAACCCGACTACCAAAAAGACATGTTCTAAAAAGTACGAAACAAGAAAATTGTCTCTACTGAAATTATTATGGCGCGAGTTTTTTTGGTAGTCGGGTTTTAGTTTTTACCCGACTACGGCGAAGCAAAAAGGAGGGTTATGATTTTGACCTGGAGCCTAATTCTCGTGCTCGTGACATTTATTTTCAAACGACATTATATCACTAAAACATAGTTTTTTTGTATGATTTTCAGGTGATATCCGCCATGTTTTCAAAATGTCACGAACCCGAGAATTGGGTTCATGTATGTATATTTGTATCTATGGTTCATTTGATACCCCCCACGGTACCGACTATTATAATATCTGTGGTAGCGTCAAGCAAAATTTTTTTTAGATCCTTACTCTAAGTCCCCTAGAGGGCGCTGTAGTCAATTTAACGTGACTATATATATAATATGATGACTAAAAAATAGGAAGTCATTAAATGCATACGTATACGTGACTATAATAAAAATTGACACAAATCCGTAAATAAAATCAATCTGTTTTGATAATAACAATCATGATAAACAAAGATTATATCATCAAAATAAACCTTCAAGTGTTAGCGGCTGTGTGTGTGCGTGTGTATGCCAAGTGGAAGGCGATACTTGTTCATAATAATTGTAACGTTACGTGGGCTCATTGTCACACGTCAAACGAATATCGGGCATATGTTGACTGACCGGATGGCGCAATTGGTAGTGACCCTGCCTCTTACGCCGTAGGTCGTGGGTTCGATCCCCACCCTGGACAAGCATTCGTGCGATGAACACTTGTGTTTGTTCAGTGTCTGGGTGTAATATATGTATTTAAGTATATATTTGTGTTCCTCTGTTGTCTGATATCTGTAACACAAGTGCTTACGCTACTTAGTACGGAATCAGGTCAATGTATGAGATGTTGTGAGAGTTATTATTATTATTATTATGTACAGTGCGGCACGCACCCTCAGTGGAAAATAAGCATAGTGATTTTACTTTGAACCATTGATTTAAGGTGACGGGTAGGGCACACTATAATTAAAAACGAATGGTGTCGCTAGTTAGGGCTACCCGTCGCCTTAAATCGCCAAGTTAAAGAAGAAAAATATGAAAAAAGTTCCACATAATTATGTATCCTTCAGCGTTCTCTTGAAATATGACTAAGGTGACGGGTAGGGCACATTAGCGACGCCAATTGATTTTAATTTTTAGCCACTAAAACGGATCTATTTTAAAAAATTTCGGGGTTACAACCTCTCGGCAAACACTTATACTATTTATTCAATAATCATGCACTTTGATTTGGCTTTTGCGTGAATCACATTTTTCGCGTACGCACAACATAACTCCGGGGCTTCAGTCTCTCGGCAAACACCTTCATACAATTTTTATTTAATACTTATAGTTAACTATTTGGTCTGCTTTTGCACTCGAATTTTGAATTACCACCAAAAGCGGCCACTTTTGGTGTAAATAATTTTTTCGAGTACAAAAGCAGACCCAATATTTGTGCACGGTTATTAAGTAAAAAGTATAAGGGTTTGGCAAGAGACTGAAGCCCCCGAAATTGTTTAAAATTGACTTGGTAAAAATTTAAATCAATTGGCGTCATTAGTGTGCCCTACCCGTCGCCGTAAAAGGCGTATCGCGTCCACCGACTAACGCCATACAGCCAGAGAATTTCGATTTTTCACTATCCACAATTTTCGCTTGACATTGGTCAATTTAACCTCTCTAAGATACACACACTACTACAGTTTCATTTACATTATCGCGGACAAATGAGCAGACCACTCACTTGATGGTAATTAAGTGATGATTACCGCTGCCCATGGGTATCTGCAACACAGGAGTTCTCACAGATGCGTACACAGTTGATACAAATTTCATTGTAAAACTACAATTATGATGCACCGAGTGGAAATAAAACATAATTCGTTTTTACCGTCTCCCACCACGGATCTAAAAATATCAAATGGAAACAAACAACTACACACAAACGCAGACTATCAGATATTAATCATTGACAAATAACTCTTAAAACCCGTATCTCCGATACTTAAAGTTCATTTTCCAATAACATTATAAGTATACAGACTGCATGTCGCTTATTATCATAATTTTTGAGTCGCCATTTCTGTACAGACGTGATTACCGGCGACAGGGTTTTGTTAAAGTTAAAAATCGAATAAAAACGTGTTCAAAATTGGAACTAACTTTTTCGTCAAGTTGCAAGGCCTGTTTTGTTTATTAGTGTTAGATCAAGGTTGGTAGCAGGAAAATCGTAAGTTTATTACCAACTTTATGGAATCATTAGGTCATGTTATCGATTTAATGTAATAATTTAACTTTTTAAAAGTTTCTTCAACATTAAAAAGCTTTTTAGTGTGATGATTCAGACTTATAAATCGAATATGACAAATTGAAATTTGGTCATACTTGCTCCTACGGAACCCTTCATGGGCGAGTCCGACTTACACTTGGCCGGTTTTTTTAATAGGTACCTACCTACAATTATCTTCTACGCCAATATCAAATCAACAAGAAGAAATATTATTTTTAGGAAATTTTCAAAATATGCAGTGGAAAAGGCCAGAAAGTGTCCCAATAGGAAAGGTGTGGAGCCGATTCAAAGGGAGGGAAAGAGATGGAGAGCCTGCTAAAATGTAAGTCACATTATTTTGAGAGTTTAGAAAAATTACTGGTCTAAAAAGTATGTGAACTGCTTACAATTTCATACCATTCTCAAGGATCACTTTAATATAGGGTGTATCTGTGAATATTTACATCCCTTTAAGGTGACGGGTAGGGCACACTAGCGACGCCAATCAATTTTAATTTTTAGCTATTATAAACAATTTCGGGGTTACAACCTCTCGGCAAACACTTATACTATTTATTAAATAACAGTGCACAAAATGTTGAGTCAGTTTTTGTACGCGAAAAATTGATTCACGCTTAAAGTGGCCGCTTTGGCGTGAATTTACTTTTCGCGTACGCGTTGAACCCAACATTTGTGCATGGTTATTTAATAAATTAGTATAAGTGTTTGCCGAGAGATTGTAATCCCGAAATTGTTTAAAATAGATCGGGTTTAGTAGCTAAAAATTAAAATCGATTGGCGTCGCTAGTGTGTCCTACCCGTCACCTTAACCACTTAGTTAAATTGTCTAAGCCTTAACCATATTGTGTTTTAGCTACGACTATTCGAAATTCGCCGAAAATTACCAATTCATTGTGACCGACTTTGTGTAAAAAGTTTAATGATTTTACGCGAATTTTTGGCATACAGCTTCCTAGAGTGGGCAGTGTAGGTACTGTCCACTCAACATACAGATCGGTTCACGAAAGAAGACCACAGATGGCCAGCGTCTACGTCTTGTAATCACATGAAGAAAAGACTTAAGATAAAAAAAAACTATTAAATATAGAATGTGTTTAGTCTAAGCCCTTTTTAACCCCCGACGCAAAAACGACGGGGTGTTATAAGTTTGACGTGTCTGTGTGTATGTGTCTGTCTGTCTATGGCATCGTAGCTCCCGAACAAATGAACCGATTTTGTTTTTGTTTTTTTTTTGTTTGAAAGATGAATAAGGAGGGAGTGTTCTTAGCTATGTTTGATAAAAATCGATCCAAGATGGCCGCCGTCACAAAGATTTGGATTTTATGATTTGACACAACTCCCACAATATAAAAGGGCTTGAGTGGCAGAATATATTAATTGTAAAAAAATTCAAATCCAAGATGGCTGGCGTCAGAAAATGACGAATAACATATTTGTTGTTCCAACTGCCTCAATATACCTATAATAAATGAAAGAGCTTTGTTTGTGTCGGGGGTTTTTTAAATTTTCAATTTTTGTATATTTATTAATGTGTCAAATTGAGAAAAAGCCATTTCTTCACAAATGAAGACCGTCTACGCATGTAATCACATGCGTAGACGGTCTTCATTTGTGATCTTTCGTGAATCGATCGATAAACTTTGTGTGAAATTCGAAAGCGTCATTATCTATAGCTATGTATCGCTTATGAAATGTAAGGCACTTACCTATATTGTCATATCCACTGAGAATAGATAAGGAATATTTATCTGTGGTCAAATCAGATTAACCTTCATGCATAAAAAAAACGCGATAATTCGCAGAAATGCACTGCTATTAGAAAAGATATGTAAAATTATAATATCCTCCAACCGATTTCGGCTAAGGCGCTCAATCTCAACGATCAGCCACTTAAGGTAGAGTACACTAGCGACGCCAATCGATTTTAATTTTTAGCTACTAAACCGGATCTATTTTAAACAATTTCGGGGGTTACAACCTCTCGGCAAACAGTTATACTATTTATTAGATAACCATGCATAAATGTTGGGTCCAACGCGTACGCGAAAAATAGATTCACGCCAATGCGGCCACTTTGAGCGTGAATAAATTTTCGCGTACAAAAACGGACCCAACATTTTGTGCACGGTTATTTAATAAATAGTATAAGTGTTTCCCGAGATGTTGTAACCCCGAAATTGTTTAAAATACATCCGGTTTAGTAGCTAAAAATTTAAATCGATTGACGTCGCTAGTGTGCCCTACTTTTCGGTACTTCCACAGATCACCCGGTACTTCACTGCACAAATATACACCAAATTTGTACACTAAAAACCACTAGCCACTAACTTAAAACCTTTGAATTGCATCAGCCCACGCGGCTTATTTTAGCCCTACCCGCCGAATCGTCTGTTTGTTGACTTTGCTAAAGCGTACGACAGCATTGATTGCGGATCTCTGTATGCCATATTGAGACAGCTTTCCATCCCTGCGGAACTTGTCAGGATGATTGAGCCTGCTACCGGGGATATGTACCTAATGGCCGATGTGAATCTATTTCAGGTTCCAAATCAGAGACCTGGAGAACAGTTACCGAGAGCAATGCCTGGACCTGATGCAGGAAACATTTATAAGGGATGAGCCCCTATGCAAGATACTAAGTATGTATGTTTGAAATGTATTTACAAGCAAGACAAGCAATCATAGACTTTTTATGTGATATGTGGCAGATAATGGCGTTAGGCGGAAAGGTCCTCGAGTGAAGGCCGCGTACAGGAACTCGAAGCCGTGGCGCCCCCCACAGGGTGGACCGACGATCTGGTGAAGGTCACGGGAATCCGTTGGATGCGGGCGGCACAGGACCGATCTGTGTGGAGAACATTGGGGGAGGCTTATGTCCAGCGTTGACGTCTATATGCTGATGAAGTGGCAGACGAGCAGACGGATCAGCTGATGTTAAACGCCCCCATGGACACATGCATGACCAGTGGGCATTTGAGTACATTGCATTTCCTCTAATATGGTTGAGTGAAATGAGAGTAGTCCTCTTTTCTTCCTCGATATCACCCCCCCCCCCCCCCCCCCCCTTCAGGACGAATTGCCGCCCCCAACCAAAAAGTGCCGATCAGCTTAACTTCTTCGAACCCCCTCTAAAAGTTCTAGTCTCGGAAAAGTTATCGTTCGCTAAACGGTGTCGTTTCCGTCCTCATTTCATCCTCAAAGTCCCCCCTCCCCACGTTACGCTACTGGCTTACACACAGATTTAATATTTGGGCCGACACATTATATTTTTTTGTTACAAAATTCTATGACTCGGTTGGTACCTAAGTATGAGGATAAACCATTGTATAAAAAGTTGTAGGTAAGTAATTGGCGTGTTACTTGCCGGATCTTCTCGTTCAGAACCAAGATTCCGTTGCAGGCATAGCAAAATACGAGAGATGTTCACCCAGTCATGGGCGTAGCTAGGGTGGAGCTGAGTGGGCAGGACCCAGCCAAGAAAGGGCCCACCCTCAGGGGCGACTCTAGGCTTTGGCTGTTTTCTTGTTGTCCTACTATTTTAGTTACTTAGTAGAACCAAAAGGAAACAGTTACAATTAGTGTTTACCTGTTTTTTTTTTACTGTAGATAGGTAAGCGTATTACCATATTTCACCTGATGGTAAGTGATAATATGGTCTTAGATGTAGCACGATTACCTTGAAGATACCTATTCACTCGCGCTTTGAAAACCTCCAAATTGTAGCCTCTAGGGAACACCTCCTCAGGCAGCTGATTCCACTGTTTCGCAGTACGAATAAGGAAACAGGATTCGAACCTCTTTGTGCGGACTTTTGGTATTTCTACCATGTACCGGTGTCGATTAAGGGTCTGCCTGGTGGAGTAGTGGAAGAACGGAGATGCTCCAATGGCATTGTACAGTTCCGTGGCGCACTCTCCAAAATGTATCCGATAGAAGATCGTTAAGCTTGCTACCTTGCGTCGGTGTTCAAGGCTTTGTAGCCTCTTACCCACAAGCTCATCGTCAATTAGCCTCTTGGCCCTTCTCTCAATACTCTCTAACGCCTCATCCTGTATTTAGTATAGACCCATTGGCGATCGATGTTTAGAATGCTAGGGCAACGGGTAAAATAAATTACTCCTGGACCTATCAGGGGGGACATGTTGATGGTGGGACCACGGGTAAAAGGGGATCAGACATCCCGAATCCTGTATCATGGTCCAAGCGTCGGGCTTCGAAGCGACAGGCATTGGGCGCAACTGGGAATCCCACGCTAAGATGAGGAGAATGATCAGTACTCGCGTCGGCTCCTTGCGGAGCGTTACAGTGGAGGCTCTATGTGTAGCGAGGAGCTCTCGGCGCCCTCTGACTCACGGCGCCCGGGTGCACCGCACCCCCGCGATATAGGTAAAGACGCCTTTGCCCACCTTAGATAAATAGGTACCCGTCGTAGCAAATGAAATGATAAGCCGCCGAGGATCTATTCGTAGCAAATGATGAGCCTTTGTAGTTATGACAGAATGGAGGCCATGGCCTCTGTATTAAATTTAATAGTTTTTTATTACTAAATCATTATTATCATATACATCAATCATTCCTGTATAAATTTCAAAATTAAGGCGACGAGTAGGTATCAGTAGCTACCGACGCTAATCGATTTAAATTGTTAGCTACTAAATCGGAACTATTTTAGACAATTTCGGAGCTCCAGTCTCTAAGCAAATCATTTATACTTTTATTTAACAAATGTGCATTCCTTTTTAATCTGTTTTTGCTCTCGAAATTCGGATTAACGCCATAAATGTCCGTTTTTGGCGGTAATACAAAATTCGTATACAAAAGCAGACCAAAAACTATTACATAAATAAGTGCTTTCCAAGAGGCTGGAGCTTCGAAATTGTTAAAAAGATATACGGTTTAGTTGCTAACAATTTAAATCAATCGGCGTCGCTAGTGTGACCTAACCCGTCACCTTAATAAGGTAAATAAATCCATAAAAGATCCTTCTTATATCGCGGAAATCCGCGAGATATGGGGCTACGGATATCTGATATCCCGCACATCACCATGGCCTTCCCTCGGAAAAAGCCTCCCTAGCCACCCCAATGCTTCCAGCTATCATAATGTTGTCATGTCTTATCCCTTTCAGATATAAACCAAGACCCTGAATCCATCACCACCATCAGAGCCAACTGGGAGGGGTTCCTCGACCAGGGCATGAGCCTGGCTTGCTTCACGGAGGTGGACGGGGAGCCAGACGAGCTGGTGGGGTTCAACATCGTGATGGTCAAGACTAGGGGAGATGAGGAGGGGGACTTTGATAGTGTAAGAATTGAACTGTAATCTACAGTATTTATAAAGAAGTAGATTCTATAAATAATGAATAGATAAGTGATAGATAGTTAGCCGTGTGATCCCGGCAGAGTAGAATAGGCCACCCTCACTCTTACCGAAGTGTCGTAAAAGGCGACTAAGGTAAAGCTGCTGGGATGATCATCAGCACCCAGAGAAGGAAAACTCTGCATTTATATCAAAACCCTCGCCAACCCGTCTGCCAAGCGTGGTGAGTATGGCAATACCCCTCATGTGATTGAGGGAGGCCCGTGCCCCAGCAGTGGGGACTTAAATGGGCTGATGATAATAATGATGATGAGATAAGTGACAAATACACACGCACACGCTCACGCTCACGCACATGCACACGCACACGCACACGCACGCACACACACACACTCACACAATTTTTTTTTTCGCTTATTTTGTTGATTTATCATGGTAAATGGACTTTAATCACGATAACTATTACGAAGTTTTCGAGATGTAGGTAAACGATAAAAAATACCGAACAAAGTAAAATAATGGTGTACGTATTTTACCCCTGTAGATATTTTCGGGTGGTTTCTAAAAGCAACCAAGATGACGCTACTCTCACTATCAATTAAAAGTTCCTTTTTTGTCTATGATAGATAGGAAATATTTGATAAACCAACCATCATCATGACATTTACCTACGGTCCTGCCATATTTAACTCTATTTTACCCATAAGAAAATAGAGACAAAAAGTAAACAAGTAAAATACATATTTTACTTGTTTATGAAAAGTTTCGTTTTGAATTACCTACTCTCTGTCATTTAAAATGAACATAGCACTAAATATACATATTAACTGCGAAGTATTAAGATATTTAATGTAAAAAACCTAAAATAATTTTCCCGTAAATTAGGGTCCATATGAATTATCATACCACACCTAACATTTACAGGGACTGATTGCGCCATCTAGCGAATCACTGGGAAATTTATAAATACCTACTGGAAAACTGCTCATTTAAGTAAAATGTTATGTGAAGTGACAAAGTGTTAAAAATTAAAACAATATTTTACTCTTTTCACTTCGTGGTTTTTTACGAGAGTTCTTTTTTATTGCAGATAAAAGGAGAATCCTGGAAGAAACTCCTGAAGACATTAATAGCAGCTGAGGAGATGAAGGACGTGTTTGAATATTATGGTGTGGACAAGTATGTGACATCCAGCGGTTTGACGGTTCTGCCAAAGTTCAGAGGACAGAATATTGGAGCCAGGATAGTAGCTGCAAGGTAACTGGTGGCGCTTAAAACCCCTCAATTTGGCGGGGGATGATGTTTCTGTGAGAACGATAGCAAGAGTGGCGGTTAATAGGAATGAGTTGACTGTATTTTAGGGCTAGTTTACGTAAAAATTGGCCGTGTGGTCCCCGGCAGAGTAGAATAGGCCACCCTCACTCTTACCGAGGTTTCGTAAAAGGCGACTAAGGTAAAGCTGCTGGCATGATCATCAGCACCCAGAGAAGGAAAACTCTGCATTTATTTCAAAACCCTCGCCAACCCGTCTGCCAAGCGTGGTGAGTATGGCAATTACCCCTCATGTGATTGAGGGAGGCCCGTGCCCCAGCAGTGGGGACTTAAATGGGCTAACGATGATTATGATTACGTAAAAATACAGCCCACAGACGCAAGAAATGATCAATAATGGTTACCGATAGACAATGGGATAAGACGTGGCGTTCACACGCAGTGCTCATTGCAAGGATAAGACGAGGGTAGATGGGTTTTAATGCTATCGACAGAAAAGTAAAACTTTTTTTTTGTTGACCCAGGAGAAATGCGTTACGCATACCCATCCGTAAGCGGATGGTTTATGTCGGACTCTCGATGAACGAGAAGCCGGCCAGAGGCATACCGACTAAAACTCCTGGGACTCTCCCTCATCTGTCCATGGGAGGGCGAGTGACATGGGGCCAAAGCACGGAGCCTTTAACCACGTCTCCCCCCCGGAGAGGGACTCCCGTCTACACGGCGGGCACGTCGCTTCTCCCCCCAGGGTCGGGGGGAGGGATGGGGACAGCCGAGAGAGTCGTGCCGTCCCCACCAGGCGTAGGAGGAAGTCCGTGCAATGCCGGTGGTGGGGTTACAGACCCACGCACCAGTGGACCTGCTCCTCGCAGGGGAAGGAGATGCAAGTATTGGCGTCGTCTCCTCTCTCTACGTGTCTTGTGGAAGAAAAAAATAAAATAGTCAAACTACCCTAACTAGAACTAACCCCCCGGCATTGAAGTTACCCTTCAAAACATGAGAAAACTATTGCCAAATAATAAAATCAAAATCAAAAATGTCTTTATTCAATTTAAGTCCATACAGAACATATATGAATGTCAAATATTATGTAATCTACCGCTGATTCGGAATGTCAATTTCTACCGAGAAGAATCAGCAAGAAACTCAGTAGTTACTCTTTTCAAATAATATGGTAATTACAATTTTCATTCTTATACAATTTATGATTACAGTGACAGTATGATATACAACGCTTATAATCAATCAATAAAGTATTGACTATAGCGCGGAGAGCACATGAAGTATGTAACCATTATGTTACTAACTAGCGGTTTATATAAAATAGCGAAAAACTACTAGTGGGAGTAAGCTACAAGTAAAGATATAGGGTGACATCGTGAGGATATCTGCACGTCTCGAATAGTTTCCCAAAATGAGGAATATCTACAATATTTGAGTTAATGGTTCCCCGTCTAAGAGTTGTGAAGGTCAGACGGCTGTCGAGTTATTGTAATTACCAGACTTCTAGAGTCCTGGATCATGGTCCAAGGGGACCCCAGGTTCCGAAGTGATAGCTTTGGAAGCAACTGGGTATTACACGCTAAGATGAGGACTTATTTTGTGACCATTTTCATCTAACTGCTAGTTAGGTATTCAAAAATGTATGACGCATTTGCTCAAAAGTCAACAAAAAACAAGGCTATGAACAACAAAAGACAAGTGCAAATGATTTCTTTTCAGATCTTGAAATAGCTTTCGACACAGCTTGTCATCCATTACCTTCACGTGTTGAACAACGGACTTAAAAATGAAGGGAAAAATATAATAGCAGTAGCCTATTTATTGTCATGCCTTGTAAATAAACAAATTCATTCATCGCTTCCCGCCCGTACATGTGGGGTAATCCAAGGGTGTATACTGGGACCCATTAAAAATTATATCTTAAATATGATATGATGATAAAGGCATGCTATGTGAGACAACCTCAGTGACTGCGCTAGTGTTGCCCCTACTATCAAAATAGTATCGGTAGTTCAGAACCTGACAATAATATCATTTTTTTTTCTTTACTGGCAAAGATACCATCGATAGTATCGTCTGATTCTAAGCTATCGATAGTATATGACCTCTACCATCGATCGGCAACGCTAGTGCGCAATGAGGATGATCATGATGATTCGTCTTTCAGGGAACTACTGGGTCTGGCCATGGACATACACGCAGGAGCCACGGTCTTCACTGCCATCACATCACAGGTGCTAGCAGCAAAATGCGGGTACGAGGTGATCGATGAACTTCAATACTCCAAGATGATAGATCAGGGAGTGGATTTGACAGGTTGTGAATGTAAAAGTGCAAAACTTATGGGAAAGAGATATAAGAAAGAATGAATCGACGTAACGTTCGACTAACCAATCGATTGATTCTATCGGTCGATGTTGATCGATGAATATCGTTCGTCTGGTACAATATCGATCAAGTGATTTTAGTTCTAACGCCCCAGGCGTCCAATTAATATATATCGATATCTGCGACACATCTATTGTAACATTGATCGATCACCTCGACCGACGATCGATCGATTGGTTTGGTAACATGCTAAAATAAGTTAAGCAATGAGAGATTATTTTAAAATGTACCATTTTGTAAATAAAATGCATTTAATCTTTCTTATTCATTTAATATCTTTTTAAACACTTACAAAGTATAAATGCTATCAAAATCACTTCAATATAAATAAAAACTAACACACTTACAGTGATATTATACATCCACACCAAGACTGCACCTATATTTATTCACATTTATATTGTATAAAAGTTATCATACCTTATACATTTGTATAAAAACCATTTTAGCAGTAAATCTCTGTATTCAGACAGTAAATCTCTGTATTCAGATCGAAGACTGTATAACTATAATTATGTTTTTACAAAGTAAATACAATGTAATTTTTACCGAAAATGAAGTCCATTTAGCATGTTAGATCAACAAAATAAGCGAAAAAAAAAATCAAGCTGTTCCATACATTATTGCCTGGTGGAGATTCTATTTTGTAAATTGAATTTAAATAGCTGATTTTATTTTTCGCTTATATTGTTGATCTAACAGGCTAAATAGACTGCATTCACACACACATTCACAGTAAACGATAAAAAAATAACGATATAATTCGACAAAAGGATTACAAAAAATCTGATATAGCTCATTCCATTCCAAATTGTAAACAGTTTCTTAATTTTATTAATTTGTCATGAAAAAATGCATAGAAAATACAATTTTATTGTTTAAATACTTTTCGTTATTATACATTGGTAGTTCTGGCAGATCAGAAGAAAAAAATCATCCAATCGAAACGATGATGTACATATTATTATATTGTTAATTGATTTTTATACAATAAAGTGTATTAAGGTGACGGGCTAGGGCACACTAGCGACGCCAATTGATTTAAATTGTTAACAACTTAACGTAATTTTTAACAATTTCGGAGCTGCGGCCTCTTGGAAAACACTTATACTATTTATTTAATACTTATTATATTTCACTTTTGTGTCTGCTTTTGTACTCAAAATTTGAATTACCGCCAAAAACCGCCACTTATGGCGCTAATCCAAATTTCGAATGCAAAAACAGATCAAAATGTACTGCACAATTATTAAATCAATAATAATAATAATTCTCTCATCATCTCATACGTTGACCTGATTCCGCACTAAGTAGCTTAAGCACTTGTGTTACAGATATCAGACAACAGAGGAACACAAATATATACTTGAATACATATATTACACCCAGACACCGAACAAACACAAGTGTTCATCGCACGAATGTTTGTCCAGGGTGGGGATCGAACCCACGACCTTTGGCGTAAGAGGCAGGGTCACTACCAATTGCGCCATCCGGTCAGTCTAAATAAATAGTCTAAATGTTTGCTTAGACTCCCGCTCCGAAATTGTTTAAAATAGATCCGGTTTAGTAGATAACAATTTAAATCGATTGGTGTCGCTTGTTAGGACTATCCATTGCCTTTATTTATTTACTTCGTACAAATAAAAAAATATATTATTGACTATAAAATATTGTTTTCTTCCATGATATGGTGCCTATGCTACGTTTTTACCTATATTGTATCAAATATGTATAATGCAAGCAAATAAAAAATATTTATGTAGATCTAAAAAATTTTTTTGTTAATTTGAAAAAAATGTTTTCATTATATTTATCAAATATAGTGACTTTTTTTATGCTAGGGGCGGACAAATGAGCAAGCGAGTCACCTGATGGAAAGTAATCATCGCCGCCCATGAACATCCGCGAAATCAGAGAGATCGCTAATGTGTTTCTGATCTTTTAAAGTAATTTTAACATGGTGTTCTTGTCATAATTTTAACTATGGAAGCTATCTATATTATTTATAGAGATTTCATTAAATAACCACCAGGTTTATGCGTATTCCGAAAAGACTGAACACTTACATTGCGCGATGTTCTTGACACCCAGCGCCATCTCGTGGCAAAGTTTTGAACTATTAGCAAAACAAGGTCCACAGACGAAGTGAGGGAGGGGCACTAGTAGTGAAATAAAGAAAAAAATCTCATAGATTAAAATGATGTTAGTCATAGAGTCATTTCTGTTTTATGTTTAAATGAGTGGAACACTATGTTAAAATTTGTATTTTTTTTTTATGATATAGGTGGCAGACGAGCCGACGGATCACTTGATGATAAGCGATTACCGCCGCCCATGGACACCTGCAGCACCAGTGGTGTCACAAGTGCGCTGTTTACCTTTTAACCCCCCTTCCCCTGGATTGGATTGTGTTTGCAGCAGAAAAGACTTATATCTAACACAATTATAGAAAATACTACGTTTCTCTAATATGCTTCTATACACTACTATACTATCTCAATATTATTTACCTATACATATATTTATCCAAAAAAATATTAAAAATCTATTTAAATTTTGGATTTTGAAGTCACCGTAAAATTATGAAACTATCGATGTGTGACATACATTTTTTTATGTGATAGGTGGCAGACGAGCAGACGAATCACCTGATTGTAAGCGATTGCCGCCGCCCATGGACAGCAGTACAGTGGACTCCAGCGGAGTCACAAGTTTGCTACCAACCCTAAAACCCCCCCTTTGCCCCGGATTGGGCCCTCGGTACATTCACTCACGCAGCGAAACACAGCACCGTTCTGGTTCACGCCGGTATTCTGTGAGGCCGTGGTATCACTCCGGTCGAGCCGGCAAATACATGCCGAAGCGTGGCTCTCCCATATTATCATAATATTACATCGATCTATCGAAGGGGTCAAATTACAATCTCGCGAGATACATTACAATATTTAAAATCATCCTTTACAATTTCACGGTAACGTGTTAATTATTTTTCTTATTTAAGACGCATGCAAATAAAATATATTACTCCAACGTATAAATAAAATAATTTAATTAATTAAAATACTTTGCGCATTTTTCTAAAGTATTAAACATTGGTAATTATCTTACTTAATTAAGAGTATTATGTCTAAAATAAATAGAAAAATAAAATATATTATAAAAGCAAAAAATGTCATATACACCGAACACAAAATCTTTTTAATTTTGGGAACTGCGGTGAATTAACAATATACAGTGCGGCAAAGGTGTTGTAACTAATTTGGATGACAATTAGGTGTTAACCTTAGATTAAATAAAAATAGCGGAAGATAGGTGAGTCAACCACGTGGACCGCTTAAGGCGACGGGTGGGGCACACTAGCGACGCCAATCGAAACCAGGCGTGAATAAATTTTTCGCGTACGCATTGGACCCAACATTTTTGCATAGTTATTTAATAAATAGTATAAGCGTTTGCCGAGAGGTTGTCACCCCGAAATTGTTGATATTAGATCTGGTTTAGTAGCTAAAAATTAAAATCGATTGGCGTCCCGTCACCTTAAATAAGGTCCCCGTCGCCTAATTGCACGCAGTCGCAAATTGGCGAGTCTGACAAGCGGACGTGTCACAAAAAAATATTCTTTGTTTTAAGTGGGATAAAGATTACCAAAATACCTTCGTGCGCTTTTACGCGTAGGTAGTACATTATTAAAAAAAAAACAAATCTCATGGAAACACATTTCACTCATAAGTAGAAGAAAAGTTTTAATTTCTCATGATATTTCTAGATTCATTAATATTTTGGTCACCATTTTGCAGAGTGAGATAGAAATATTATCCATCATCATCATCAGCAACCCACACTCGTCCACTGCTGGACATAGGTCTCCCCTAATGCACGCCACTGCTCCCGATTTTCGGCCACTCTCATCCAGCCCACACCAGCCAGCCTTCGAATGTCATCATCCCATCTTGTCGCAGGGCGTCCTACACTACGCTTACCGAGTCGCGGTCTCCACTCAAGGACGTTACGGCTCCAACGGCTGTCAGTTCTGCGGCTAATATGACCAGCCCACTGCCACTTCAGTTTGCTAATTCGGTGGGCTATGTCGGTGACTCTGGTTCTCTGTCGGATTACATCATTTCTGATGCGGTCCTTCAGAGATACTCCGAGCATAGCCCTTTCCATAGCTCTTTGAGCGACTTTGAACCGGTGGACTAGTCCAGCCGTGAGTGTCCACGTCTCGGCACCGTAAGTCATGACCGGAAGGACGCACTGGTCGAAGACTTTCCACTTAAGACTTTGAGGGATGGGTGACGAGAAGACTTGACGAAGTTTACCAAATGCTGCCCAGCCTAGCTGAATTCTTCTATTGGCTTCTCTCTCGAAGTTGTTTCTGCCTAATTGGAGCGTTTGTCCTAGATAGGCATATACGATATATTACGAGATAGAAATACTTATACGATATATTAATGTGTGACGAGTTAAGTCCTTTTGACAGGACTCAACTCTGATGCGTAAATGCGCGCAGCACTCTTGACTCACTCGCTCTTTTGTAAAAAAAATAGGTTTGTCTCTGTCTTCCAATATCTTACTTCCCAGTCGCGTCTAAATCTGTCGCTTCAGAGCCCGGGGTACGCTTAAACCATGACGCAGGATTTTTCTTATGTGATAATTGACAGACGAGCAGACGGATCGCCTGATGGTAAGCGATTGCCGCCGCTTATACACACCCGCGACACCAGCGGAGTCACAAGTGCGCTGCCAACCTTTAAATTCCCCTTTCTACCAGATTGGGCCTTTAATACAACCCTTTAACAAGGGAACCAGATCCACCGAATCGTGGTCACACGTTTCCGAAACTATCGGAAACCATTTTCACTATCGTACATCACGCCAGAACTCCAAATTTCACCCACATCACTTGGATGGATTTTACTCCACCACAGTGCGCTTTTCACGCCATTTACTACCGCGCGTAGTAAAACTATGGAATCAGCTACCAACGATGGTGTTTCCGAACAGATACGACCTGGTGATCTTCAAGAAAAGAGCTTATTCCTCCCTCAAGAGCCGGAAACGTATCTGTGATGGCCCATATGTCGCACAAGTGCACTTACCATCGGGTGAGCCGTCTGCTCGTTTGTCTGCCTTAATGTAAAAAAAAAACAGGCAGGTTTCCTCGCGATGCTTTCTATCCCTGTCACGGTCAGTCACAACATCTTTGCCACACCATCCCTATTTATTTATATTTCACAAAATCGCATACATTGATCTGACTCCGAGATAGGTAGCTCAAGCACCTGTGTTACGGATATCAGAATCAACAGTGGGATTACAAATATATACATATAATACTTTTCTTTTGTAAATACATACTTATAATACATAGAAAACACCCAGACCAATACAAACAGACATGTTCATGCACACAAATGTTTGTACTGTGCGAGAACGTCTATAAGAATGAACACACATTTTTAAACCACATTACAGAAACTTCCATCTCATACTTTACCAGCATCTATCTCTCTCTATTTCCTAAGCTTCTCTTCGAGCCACTCTGATGTTAGTTCAGTCTATCTCCCTCACTTCTAGAAGACGGGGGGCGCCCACCTCCGCCGCTAGCGCCCTCTGTGTTCCAGCGTACATTACCTGAAAAGGACAGATCAACAATACAACAATATTTCACAACATCGCATACATTGATCTGACTCCGAGATAGGTAGCTCAAGCATCCTGTGTTACGGATATCAGAATCAACAGCGGAATTACAAATATATACATTTTAAAACAATCATTTTAAATGTGGGAGAGCCACAAGGGCAGATTCGGGAGGGCTTAAACCTCACTACGTATCACCAAGGGGATTAAGAAATGCTAAAAAAAGATCACGTGATTAATGGACGGCCCCAAAGCTATGCAACTAGCTTTGCGGGACTACTGTATTTTAATGTAAATGTTGTTTGTTTAATAAATCATCATCATCATTAGCCCATTTAAGTCCCTACTGCTGGGGCACGGGCCTCCCTCAATCACATGAGGGGTAATTGCCATACTCACCACGCTTGGCAGACGGGTTGGCGAGGGTTTAGATATAAATGCAGAGTTTTCCTTCTCTGGGTGCTGATGATCATGCCAGCAGCTTTACCTTAGTCGCCTTTTACGACACCTCGGTAAGAGTGAGTTACTTAATAGTTTGTTTGACGGCAAACACATTATTCGGGAACTAACGTATCGAAAATCAATAACAAATCAATTTATGTATATGCCTATCTGACTGCCTCGGTGGCGCAGTGGTTAGTGGGTCGCACTTTAAAGCGACGGCTGTGCAAGAGGTCCCGCGTTCAATCCCCGGGTTGGGCCAAAAATTTGTACCTAAGTTTTCGGTAAGAATTTCTTAGTGGCAGCCCGGAGTCTGGAAATGGCGGTCTTGTACCCCCGTGCCTCGGAAAGCACGTTAAGCCTTTGGTCCTGCGCCCAATCCCTCTCTGGTCGTGTCACAGTAGTGTCCCATTGGAGTATGAGGGTAAGGGAATAGAGAGTGCACTTGTGTTTGCGCACACATTTGAGCACTACAATATATCCTGCGTACGTGGCTGATCGTTGAGATTGGCCGCCGTAGCCGTAATCGGTTGGAGGATATTATTATTATGCCTATCTATCATGGGGAGTGCTCTGAGGAACTGTTGGATCTACTCCCTGCAGCTGAATTCCTACATCGAACCCCACGCAAGCAATTGTCATTCCATCCCCATCATCCCGATGGATGGCGAATTGAGTTTTGTGTTCTACACCCAAATGAATACTTTACTTTTTAAAGTTAAGCAGTTAAATGTGGGAGAGCCACGCTTAGGCTTGAATGGGCCGACAGAAGACCGGCGTGAAGCAGCGCCTGCGCTGTGTATCGCCGTGTGGGTGAGGTTACCGGAGGTCCAATGGGGGGGGAAGGGGAAAAGGTTGGCAGCGCACTTGTGACTCCACTGGTGGTGCGGGTGTCCATGGGCGGCGGAATTGCTTACCATCAGGTGATCCGTCTGCTCGTCTGCCACCTCTCATATAAAAAAAAAAGTGGCAGGCCCCCCACAAGGTGGACCGACGATCTGGTGAATGTCTCGGGACCGATCTGTTTGGAAAACATCGGGAGGCATATGGCCAGCAAGTAAGTGTGTATTTTGCTGAAATGATGATGTAATCTGACACAACTTTTAGAATTACCTGCAACTCCATATGCGCGTCTCGAGGAGTGTAGAATATGAAACACATAGGGAATGATGTTCTGCCATCGCTGTGCTCCATTTTGTAACTGAAAAATAAAATACATCACTCATTAACTTATAACTTTTAGGTTGCCTGGAAGAGATTGCTCGGCGATAAGGCCGCCTTTGTGGTCCCCGGCAGAGTAGAATAGGCCACCCTCACTCTTACCGAGGTGTCGTAAAAGGCGACTAAGGTAAAGCTGCTGGCATGATCATCAGCACCCAGAGAACGAAAACTCTGCATTTATATCAAAACCCTCGCCAACCCGTCTGCCAAGCGTGGTGAGTACGGCAATTACCCCTCATGTGATTGTGGGAGGCCCGTGCCCCAGCAGTGGGGACTTGAATGGGCTGATGATGAAGGCAAGGCGGCCTTGTACATATCCTGTAATACCTAGTCTTAAGGCGACGGGTAGCCCTAACTAGCGACACCATTCGTTTTTAATTGATAGCTACTAAACCGGATCTATTTTAAACAATTTCAGAGTAACAACCTCTCGGTAAATACTTATACTATTCATTAAATAACTATGCACAAATGTTCGGTCCGTTTTTGAACGCGAAAAAATTAATTACCGCCAAAAGTGGCCACTTTTAGCGCGAGTAAATTTTTCGCGTGTTGTGTCCGCATTTGTTATTTAATAAATAGTATAAGTGTTTGCCGAGAGGTTGTAACCCCGAAATTGTTTAAAATAGATCCAGTTTAGTAGCTTAAAATTAAAATCGATTGGCGGATCTAGTGTGCCCTACCCGTCACCTTAAGTTTTTTTACTGTACTTTGAGTGCAATATAAGTATATTCATTCATTCATTCAACTTTTCATACCTTGATTTTTTTTAAGCTAGAGGCGACAAACGAGCAAGCGAGTCACCTGGTGGAAAGTAATCATCGCCGCCCATTAACATTCGCGAAATAAGAGAGATCACTAATGCGTTGCCGGCTTTTTATATAATATTGTTGTACATGTGGGTACGAGTTGTAGAAATAATAAAACTGAGTAGAGGACATGTGAGGGCACTCACTCGGACCCTCACAAGGCACTGCAAATTAAACAAGCACCTGCACAACATGGGCCTTTCAGATACCAAAATCTGCAGGTTCTGTCGCGAGGACGAGGAAAGCCTCCTAAGCCTCCTCCTAAGCCTTTCGCACTACAAGTTTACACTAACAACACCTCTTTTTATAATCCAATCGTCAGGATGTGTCGTACCTATAACGAGATGGTTGATAGACATGAGGAATTGGATCTCTACCGGTACAACCTACAACAATTCAAGAGGTCTGTTTTGCAATGCATCTGTGGTGCGTTGTAACACACTATCCCTCCTCTTTATCTTCTTTGCATGTGAGGGGGTAACTGTGGATTTTAGTTTTAAGTTAATTTTAGTTTAATTTTAATTTTTAATTTTATTGTAACTGTTAGCTTTCGTTGATTTTCTGTCTGTGTATACATGTTTTTGTATTGCAATCGGGTACTTGTCGAATGTATAGTATAAATTATTCTTTTTAGATTGTAATATGTTTTGTATACCAAATAAAATAAATAAATAAATAAATAAACGATTATCCACGTCCTCGGCGAGTGCATAGCGCTGCACCGCTGCAGAAGCCGGCACCTGGGAGCACACATGATCTCAGCAAACGAGATCAAAAGCTCCCCCATCAGCTCCATTCTCGGGTTTATCCTGGAACTGGAGCTACATGAGGTGCTGTAATAGGTTATGGGGCTGCCACAATAGATCATGTACTGGTCGCAGTGGCTATGAGACGCAGGGCTCACCCTATTTCTAACAAATAATAATAAAATAATAATGTATATGTGGGTAGTTAATTCAGTTGGTCTGGTTCCCCCGTCTAAGGGTTGCGAAGGTCAGATGGCAGGCGCGTCAATGTAATTACAAAACCTGGTAATTACAATGGAGCTCGCGAAACCGGAGGGCCTAATTTCAAGAATACCGAGATACCCATGTGGATTATTCAAAAACTATTTTTGTAGAACAAGAATGGGCCGTAATTCCCCTATTGTTCGCTTAACTCGTCTATACAATGAAATTTAAAAAAAAAGCTACCAGAACTCGATATTCATTTTTTCCTAAGGTTATGAAAGTACTCAAAACTAGTGACGTACTAAAGATGGACTAAGTAGTTGTTTTTTTTTTATTATTATTATTTCATTTCGTTTCGTTATTTATCTTTTCTTTTGTTAATTGCATCATTACTGTTAATTTTGATAAGAGATATATTTTATTGTTTACTTTTTATGATGCTACAATTTTGTTTTTTTCTAAGCATTTTTTCATTTACGCATGCTGTGGTTAACCTATTATTGTAAGTGCAGTTAGCCTGAAGCAACCTTTGTTAAATGCATCTATTGTAACTTGCTGTAACATATGTTGGTAAACCTGTAATTAAATAAATAAAAAAAAAGCAGGCGTTACAACCGAAACGGAGTTCTCTCTCTTTCACAGGCGCTGTGTGCCGTGTGGTCCCCGGCAGAGTAGAATAGGCCACCCTCTTACCGAGGTGTCGTAAAAGGCGACTAAGGTAAAGCTGCTGACATGATCATCAGCGCCCAGAGAAGGAAAACTCTGCATTTATATCAAAACCCTCGCCAACCCGTCTGCCAAGCGTGGTGAGTATGGCAATTACCCCTCATGTGATTGAGGGAGGCCCGTGCCCCAGCATTGGGGACTTAAATGGGCTGAAGATGAGATGATGATGTGTGTTTCTTTTGTTTGGATGCGACAGGTATATTCTCATTCGTTACGGGACGGCTTTAAATTAAGCCACCTTGGTCCAAGCGTGCCCAGGGCTTCGAAGCAACAGCTTTGGACGCAACCGGGAATTACACACTTAGATGTGGAGGAGATCTCTTGGCCGTGGGAGAGCCACGCTTCTGCATGAATGGGCCGGCTAGACCGGAGTGGATACCACGTCCTCACAGAAAGCTCGTATTCGAACCACGACGCCCCGTATAGAAGACGCGTTCTGAACCACAAATTAAACCGCATTTTTTTTAAACTCACTTCTTGGCCGTTTTTTTTATGCTAAAGGCGGACAAACGAGCAAGCGAGTCACCTGATGGAAAGTATCATCGTTTGCATAACAAAAGAGTTCACGTAACGCTTAGTGCAGATATCTGGAACTCCAACCATAGATGATGATCCACAAGTGGACCTAGGCCTCCCTCAATGTTCTCCACACAGATCGCTCCTATGCCGCCCGCATCCAAGTGATTCCCGCGATCTTCACCAGATCGTCGGTCCACCGTCGGTACGTGGCCTTTACTTAAGGATTTCCTCCCCAACGGCCGTCTGTCCTCCTCGCTATGTGCCCTGCCCATTGCCACTTGAGGCATGCAATCTTTTGGGCTATCTGTGACTTTGTTCTCCTACGGATCTCATCATTTCTGATACCGTCACGCAAGGAGATTCTAAGTCCTCTTCTTTTCCTTTGAGCCTCCTTAATCGGCGGATTGTAAGCGCACTGCAGACTTTCGTCTTGTGACACTGCTCAGATAGTCGAGAATATGCTTCAAATGCTGTCCAATTTTTGATAATATGTGTTATAATGTGTTGTGTGTTAAGGTGACGTGTAGGGGACACTAGCGACGCCAATTGATTTTAATTTTTAGCTACTTAACCGGATCTATTTTAAACAATTTCGAGGTTACAACCTCTCGACGAACACCTATACTATTTATTTAATACCTACAGTTAACTGTTTGGCCCGCTTTTGCACTTGAATTTTGGATTATCGCCAAAAGTTCGATCTCCGGCTCGGACCAAAATTTGTACCCGAGTTTTTCTATTAAGAAATTCTCAGTGTCAGTCCGGAGTCTGGAGTTATTGCGCCCGATCCCTCTCCGGTCGTGTCACACTGGTGTCCCATGGGAATATAAGGGCAAGGGAATAGAGAGGGCACTTGTGTTTGCGAACACACTTGAGCACTATTATTTATCCTGGGTAAAAGGCTGATCGTTGAAACTTCTGGTGGAGGATATTATTATTATTAAGCTGTGTTATCTCTGAATAAATCAATTTTTTTTTCTTTCAATTCGCTTACCTGTACACAATGAACCGTGGCTGATGAGACGGCAGGATATCTTGCAGCTCTTCTAGTTCGATGCTCTCCAGCTCCTCATCCACTTCCAGGGCCTGCTTCTCTCTGTTTACCTGGAGACGAGGAGTTCATTCAATAAGTCCCAAGTACTAGTTCCACAAGTAGGGGCATAAAATACGACCGTGGGAGAGTCACGCTCCGACATGAATAGGCCGGTTTGACTGGATTGATACCACAGCCTCACAGAAAACCGGCGTAAAGCAGCACTGTGCTGTGTTTCGATGATTAAGTGAGGTTTTAAAGGTTCGCAGCGCACTTGTGACTCCACTGGTGTCGCGGGTGTCCATGGGCGGCGGTAATCACTTACCATCAGGTGACCCGTCTGCTTGTCTGCTACCTATCCCATAAAAAAAAAACTATCGTTTTTTCCATTATTCAATGTTTGGTTAAATCAAAGTAGTTTTTAAATAGGGCTTACCTTGATCTATTGACAACATAATAATGTTTTAATGTAAACACAAGAAGAAAATGAAACGATACTGATTACATTCCATTAATCACAGAAATGAAATAAACCGATAACAGGGTACACTTTAACTATTTTTTATTTTTTTGTAATGGCTGCTATTGCGTTCACTTTAACTATCTCAATCCGGTAAACCTTCTAGTGTCTAGTGGTTTTTAGTGTGCAAGTTTGGTGTTTATTTGTGCAGTGAAGTACCGCAAAGTGATCCTAATAATAAGAATCGTTGGATTGTATCGTTTTTAACACTGCTATTGTGTGTCGAGTGCGTTGTCTCGTGACAACTTGCTTGGACCTAATAGAGTCTTAAAACCCGCGATTGCTTTTAGAGTGATATTCGCTGAATCCGTAGGACGATAAAACGCAAAACACCGGCATTTTATTGAGTGACTGTGACTTTGACTGACTTCGACTGTTGACTACCTACTTGTTCTCAATAAGTTACTTGACATTGGCGAATTATCTTCAGTTGTCCCGCTTAATAATGCCTAAAATCTAAACCATGATAATGGCAGGAGTAATTCTCAGTCGAGAAGTTGATTGCCACAAATAAAATAAGAAGAAGAACCTTCTCTGTCACTAACAGTTGTGGGAATACCTACAACATACAAAATAAAAATCATGCCTAACTACCTTTATTTAATAATTTTAGTTTTGGGTACATACTATTCTCATATAAACCGCCCCAGTGTGCGGCGTGAAGCAGCACTGTGCTGTACCGGACCGGAGGGTACCGGAAGCCCAATCCGGGGGAAAGAGAGGGTTTAAGGTTAGCAGAGCACTTGTGACTCCACTGGTGTCGCGGGTGTCCATAGGCGGCGGCAATCGCTTACCATGAGTTGATCCGCCTGCTCGTCACATATCTCATAAAAAAACTAACGTAAGAATAAGGAAATAACACAGATAGTCATCATCAAATGACGCATTATGTATAAATGCTAATGTTTTTTGGATTGTATAGCGTATGTACAATCGACAACGGAAATCGTAGGCACATACATATTTCTATGGAAGGCTTGTGTTTAATACCCACGATGACCGATTGCACGGCTCAATGCCTTTATCATAATGACTCACAACCTCCCACAGAGGAAATATCCATCAAAATACAAGTGATAAAATTACCTTTAAAATCAATGCTGAGTTTGAACTGTGTTTTTGGAAGCGGAACTTCTTCAAAACCTCTTTAACATCCTCTCCGATGTCGCACACGTTCACGTTTTGGCCAGACATGGTGATTTAATTCAAAATAAGGGAATTATTTTGTTTAAAATAAATAAACAATGCGCTTGGAAACCGTATCTTGCCAAATGTTCACGTCAAAATGTCAATGTCAAATTGTGATTTAGGGTTGTCAAGGAGAAGTATGTAATGCATTTGAAAAAGTTAATTGAATGTATCACAACCGGAGAATGTGCGCATTGGTGGTGGCTGGTAACTGGTGCCATTCGTTTGAACTAAGTAGTTAATACAAAGAAGCGACATCAGTCCACGTATACCATGGTGTAATTTTTGCCATCTGTATGAACTTAGAAAAATACGACCTTCAGTCAATCAATATATATATTTTTTTGACGACCCGTTTCGAACAGTGGTAGTGAACGCTGCCTTTGGTCCAAGGGTTGCGGGTTCGATCCCCGCACAGTACAAACATTTGTGTGCATGAACATGTCTGTTTGTATTGGTCTGGGTGTTTTCTATGTATTATGTATATATTTACAAAAAAAAAGTTTTATATGTATATATTTGTAATGCCACTGTTGATTCTGATATTCGTAACACAGGTGCTTGAGCTACCTATCTCGGAGTCAGATCAATGTATGTGATGTTGTGAAATATTTATTTATTATTTATTTAATATAGAGTAATGATGGCTGCTACTGCAACTTAAAGGGACTGCACGTCGCCCTATTATCAAAAAGTCATAGCAGTTAACATGAACGTCCAGGTAAAATCCGTCCCTTTTCTCTTAATTTTACTGCTTTGTTTTGTTTCATTTGATCCCAAAATGGTAAATGATAAGCTGCTAACCGTTAGTTTATTTGTTGACGCAATAGACTTATAAAAAATGGTCATATTACATTTTTTTTGGATGCTTTATTGAACCTATAACGTGGTAGGCCTACTGATTTGCTTCAAACAGGGTAATGAGTTATTAATCGATTTCTATCCTAAGCTAACCAAATCAATTAATTGAATGTTTAGGTAAGGGCAAGCAACACTACACAATGTAGCGTTTTGTTATTAAACCAATTTCTTGAAGTCAGCTCGAAAGTTATTCAAGAAATGTCATATAATGATTACCGTCTTTAAGAGTGAAAAATACACTGACGTATTGGAATACAATGATAAGATAAGATAAGATAACTTCTTTATTTGCATAAAACATGATACATTTTTAGTTGTTATACATAATATAAGTATCATAAATGTTTCACCGATTTTACGATAAGCAAACATTTTCTCGTCATACGATTAATTAACATTGAGACAAAAATCATTAAATACAATATTTTTTACATTTGCAATCATAATAAATATCAAATTGAAAAAATAATTCTAACTTAAGACAAGTAGGTATTCAGTCAGTTTGGGAGTCAAAAGTATACAGAGCTAAGGTTACATAGTTTAATGTTAAACTTAAAATTAAACACATAAATCATAGTTGGTCAATATAACTTAAAATTAATTATTTATCATAGTCAAGAACATAGCGCCTGAGGCTACCAGTTTGGCAGATAGTTTTCAATTCATCGATGCTATAAAAGCTGTTGTCAATAAGAATTTTGTTCATGGTCATGTTTTTATATTATGAATTCACGATCATACTAAAATAAATATTTAACTTAAAATCTATTAATTGAAAGAGACTGCACTACTTAAAGCAGAAACAAAACGCATTAACCTTTTGTTGCAAAAGTCACTGTCAGCCTGCTGTCACTGGTTGACTGACATTTACAGAATAGCAAAATTTTTCCTTTTGTCTGAATAGAAATAGTTATTTCATACAAAAATATTGTGTAAATTACTGGTGAAATGTTTCTCAGTGGCCTTGAATAGGCAAACTTCATCTCTAAACAGTTTTACGCCACCTCGTCTACAGTTTTCTCGAAATAATTCAACCAGCTTTGTACACTTTTAATTGATTGAACAATAATTCAAATTATTTATCATTTTTGTTTTACTCGTGTCGTGTTAACACACTCGCAAGTGGCTTGTATGTAGGTCATTAGCATATGAAGCAGCTCGTGTATACGGTGAGTGTTTAATTGTTAATTGAGTTTATATTGGTAATCTTTACTTTTCAATTTCAAACATGAATTAACATCTGTTACTTACATTGTTGTGTGTATGGAATTGTTTTCATTTGTGTTTGCTTATGAACAGACAAGCTTCCCTTTTCTGAGTCATCTGCTTGCCAAATAATTTCATAAAATATTTTTTGTAAAAACATATAGACCGCTTTATATAGCAAGCAGTATTATTGTAGTTGCAATATTTATCTATATTTAATCATCTACATGTAAGTAGTTAATGTTATATTACCTATGTAGGTTTGTATTAGTGTATTCATATTTTATTTATGTATTAATATTTAAAGTTTCTGTGTAAGTATATAAATATTTAGATTGCACCACCCTACACCTTCATCAAGTGTCCTTTTTGTCAAAGGTTGCCTGGAAGAGATCGCTCATAGCGATAAAGTTGCCTTTGTTGTACATATCCTGTAATACCTAATCTTAAGTTTTCACACTTTATTATGAGTGCAGTAAAAGTATATTCATTCATTCGTTCTTTCATTCATTCATTCACAATTCTTAAATAAAGCTTTAGTAAAAGCTTATTATGATACAGAACATAAAAATTAAGCACATTTTGGGTCAATCAAAGATTCACAAAAGATTTACCGTGGGAGAGCCAAGCTTCGGCATGAATGGGCCGGCTCGACCGGAGTGATACCACGGCCTCACAGAAAACCAGCGTGAAGCAGCACTGTGCTGTGTTTCGCTGCGTGAGTGAGGGTACCGGAGGCCCAATCCGGGGGATAGGGGGGGCTTAAAGGCTGGCAGCGCACTTGTGACTCCACTGGTGTCGCGGGTGTCCATGGGCGGCGGCAATTGCTTACCATCAGGTGATCCGTCTGTTCGTCTGCCTACCTATTACATAAAAAAAAACATCCAATTGGTCTTTGTTCTATAAAACTTCTAAAAACCACTCTATAAATCCTTTACACAAAGGTTGCCTGGAAGAAATAGCTATTATTGATAAGGTGATTGTACACCTCTTGTGTCTCTTGTTTCTGTTACTTATTATGTATTTTTTGTGCAATAACTCTAGTATCAATCCTTACTAATATTATAAAGGCGAAAGTGGATGTATGGATGTTTGTTCCTCTTTCACGCAAAAACTACTAAACGGATTTTAATGAAACTTTACAGTAATGTAGCTTATAGATCAGAATAACACATAGGCTATAATTTATAAAGATATTGTGTGAACGCAGACGAAGTCGCGGGCAAAAGCTAGTCCTATATAAAACAGGCAGTGTCTTCATCTTAGTGTTTGTTATTCCCATCCAAAGCTGTCGCTCTGTAGCCCGGGGTACGCTTTGACCATGATTCAGGATTTGAGGAGTCTGGTTATTACAATGAAGCGACTGCCATCTGACCTTCGCAACCCTTTAACAGGAGCCGGACAAGTAAAACAGAAAGTATGCTTTTGTAACATAGACAATTTTAATCTAGCATTTTGACTAATCGCAGCAAAATGCATAATAAGTGACGAAGACGGTGACGGGTAGGGCACACTAGCGACGCCAATCGATTTTAATTCTTACACTAAAATTACACTATTTATTTAATACAGTTAACTGTTTGGTCTGCATTTGCACTCGAATTTTCGATTACCGCCAAAAGTGGCCGCTTTTGGCGTGAATCAGTTTTTCGCGTACAAAAACGGACCCAACATTTGTGCATGGTTATTTAATAAATATTATAGGTGTCTGCCGTCAGCCGTGTGGTCCCGGCAGAGTAGAATAGGTCACCCTCACTCTTACCGAGGTGTCGTAAAAGGCGACTAAGGTAAAGCTGCTGGCATGATCATCAGCACCCAGAGAAGGAAAACTCTGCATTTATATTAAAACCCTCGCCAACCCATCTGCCAAGCGTGGTGAGTATGGCAATTACCCCTCATGTGATTGAGGGAGGCCCATGCCCCAGCAGTGGGGACTTAAATGGGCTGACGATGATGATGATAAGTGTCCGCCAAGAGGTTGTAACCCCGAAATTGTTTAAAATAGATCCAGTTTAGTAGCTAAAAATTTAAATCGATTGGCATTGCTAGTTTGCCCTACCAGTCACCTTAAACAGTTTTTACAGTCAACAGAGTAATGAAAAATACAGTATCTAAAACATTATTACATCCAGCAGACACCGAGCAAACACAAGTGTTTGACTTTGTTTGAACTTGTGTTCTGACATACAGATAGATATACTTTATTACACAAAATACACAACTGTGAGATGTTGTTTCGATGTGATCGAAGGATTCTCATCAGGGTCGTTTCGCTTTGTACTTTTTTCCTTAGTATGGGAAAAATAGTTCAGCGGTTTTCGTTAGATGGAGCTTGTAAAAAAGCAGACGTAGCTTTAAAAGCAATCAAGCAAATGGTTCGGCGTTATTTCGGTAGATGTCACTATGCATCCATCGCCCTCGTAAAGCGTGTTTCCGAAACAATGACCTCAAGCCGCCTGCCAATATTTCTTATATTTATTTATATAGCCTTTTGGACTGACTGAGAGATATTTGTTTACATAAAGTCTCTCAGCTCAGTATGCCTATCGGCAAAGGCCTCCTCCAATGTCTTCCACTGTTTGCGGTCGTGGGCGACCCGTCTCCACTTCGAGCCTGCAGTGAGCTTCAGCTCATCCTCCCAGCGCATATGTTGACGTCCTCGACGTCTTTCACCATCTCTAGGGTACCAGTTAGTTACAATTTGGATCCACTTTTCTAAACTGCACCTCAACATATGGCCGGTCCATCTCCATTTTTGCAGGTCTATTGTTTCCAGGATGTCATTTAGTTTAGTTTTCGCTCTCAGTTTGACATTGCTAACTCTGTCTTGCCTTTTTATTCCTGTCATGCTTCTTTCCATACTTCTTTGGCATTTCCCTAATTTCTCTCTATGATATTTCGTGAGGGCCCATGTTTCGCAACCATAGGAGATGCATGGAAGGATGCACGTATTAAAGACCTTCCTTTTAGTTGCCATGCCTGCCCACATTAACAATTTTAATAAAGTATGGGAAATCCAGAAGATATTGGGATTTTTTTTTATATTGCAAATAAAATTATTTGTGATTTTCTATATAATCGTCACCCTGACTGATTCTTGAAGGTGGTTGTACTACATAGCCACAAAGTGAACTTTAGCTCATTTGTGGTGCGAGTATCGACCCATTCCCTGGCGACCTTTATTAGGGAGGACTTCTGGCCGCAGGGAGTCGTTTTTCGGAAGTTTCGAGGACGGCTACCAGCTGACTCTACGCGCCGCACATAGTAATTTGAAAAAAAAAATGTGTATTTTATTATGTATGTATGCTAGACTGTCAGGTATTTATTATATGGGCCAATGAAATATTTTTGAATGTATCTTGTTGCCTGAAATAAACGAATTATTATTATTAGGGTAAAACCCGGATAGTTGCCTCAGACGGATACATGCCTCGGTTTCAAATGCTCTATGTTAAACGTATTGACAGTGTTTCTTTTTGATCATAATATAAAGCGCACCCCGCACAGGCCTCAGTGCCGCGCAAGCCATTGAAGTAGGCGCACGTGTTTTGTCCGTGTGAGGAAATATCTTCCGCGGCGACACTTTGACGAGCGCCAGAATTATATTGGTAAGTAATCTTTTTTAAATATTTTTATAACTGATAGCGATTTCAATCAAAAAAATATTTCTTTGAATGCATTAGAGTTTAAATTACACTGTTTATTAGGTTTTATTGATAAATATGTTTTATTTATTTCGTAAATAAAAAAGGCAAGTATCCGTATCAAATCGGATAGTTGCCCTACTGTTTTTTGCGGATTGTTGCCCTGCGGCAACTATCCGTAACTATACATTTTTAACAAGCAAAGACAGATTTTTTTCTTAGTTGTTTTTTTCATTTGTTTTTCTATTTTTTCTTAATGATTTTTTATTAGTGTTTTATTAGCTTATCTTAAATAAAATAAATATTTAACAGCAAAATGCCACGCAAGTATAAACGAAAGCCAGGCGTGGTGCCGCGCCACATCAACTGGACAGAAGACAGTTTAAAACTTGCGTTTGAAGAAATAAATAAAAACGAAAAAAGTATCAATGAAATATCCCGGAATTATGGCATATCCTCTCGAACCTTAAGAAGACGGTATGAAAAAAGCAACCAGCTCCTGGTAACCCAAGGTATGTCAAGGATTTAAAATTGTATATTTAGCCTATAAATATAAAAATATATTTACATGGTTACCTACTTATCTAATTGTATTTTAACACTTCTAGGAAAATACCCTGCCCTTGGCTTTGAAAATGAAAAAAGACTAGTTTCCCATATATTGAAGCTCGGAGACGCAGGATTTCCTCCTGAAAGAAGTTTAATTCGACAACTAGCCTATCAGTTTGCCGAAAAACTAGGATTGAAGCACAATTTTAATAATGAAACTAAAATGGCTGGACCGCAATGGTTGAAAAGCTTCCTTGAAAGAAATCCAGAAATAGTTGTGAGGCAAGCTGAGGGCTTATCAATTCAAAGAGCGAAGGGTCTGAGCAGGGCCGAAGTAACCAAATTTTTTGAACTGCTCATAACCGTCTTAACTGATAATGATCTGCTAGATAAGCCGGAGCGAATTTTCAATATGGATGAAAGCGGTGTCCAACTCAACAATAAACCTGGCAAGGTATTGGCCAAGAAAGGTACTAGAGCAGTAAAATCACTTACTTCCGGTGAAAAAGGTGAAACAATTACCGTTGTTGCTTGTTGCAATGCTATTGGCAATTTTCTCCCACCTGTTCTGATTATCAAGGGGGTAAATAAAAAACCAGAATTTGAAGAAGGTCTTCCTCCTGGTTCAAAAGTTTATATGCAAAAGAAATCAGCATATATTTCCTCAGAACTTTTTTACAAGTGGCTGACCGAACATTTTATACCCCGCAAGCCTCCAGGAAAGGTATTACTAATTTTAGACGGTCATTCATCTCATTGTAGTGCTGTCAATATGCTAGAAACATCTCGTGACAATGATGTGATACTGCTTTGTTTACCTAGTCATACTACATCTGCTTTACAACCTTTAGACGTATCTGTATTCGGACCACTTAAAAAATACTATAACGCAGAGACAAGCAATTTTATTCGCACCAATCCACAAAAAAAACTGAACCGGTACAATTCTGGTCAACTGATAGCAAGGGCGTGGATTCGAGCAACTACACCTGCCAATGCAATAAGCGGTTTTCGGGGTAGCGGAATCTATCCAGTCAATCCAAATGCTCTGTCTGATACTGAATTTGCTATATCAGATATTGCATTAGGGGAGCTTACGAAGGAACAAGAGTCTGAAACTATAAACGATCAAGTACCAGGCACTTCTGGAGAACTTGCGTTACGTGAGCGGATACAAGAATCTGAATATGACCGAGGTAATGTACTAAGTCCTCAGAACAAAGTGACTTTACAAGGCTATCAAGTCCCAAGCGACTGTGATAAAAAAAATCCAGAAACTATCATAAATAAAGCTGAGAAAAACAGTGTGAACCAGAGTTGCACGCCACCTAGGCCGTCGTCGAGACTTTTGGCTCTTTCTCATGATTATTTAATCCTAGGAGATGGTGAGATTGAAAATTACATTTTAGATAATACTGAACTATCATTGCCATCGCTGATATCTTTAAATGAGTCACAAAACAAAGATCAACAAAAAGAAACACCATCGAAATTTTTACATCAATCATCTCCTATACCAAAAATTCCGCTGCGAAGGTCTAAAAGGGCTAAACAATCAGCAGAAATTTTAAACTCGAATGATAAAATAATCGAAAAGAAGAATAAAACTGAGAAAGAAAAGAAAACAAGCATAATGAAACAAACGAAAGAAACAAAAAACAAACCAGTAAATAGCCAAGAAAAGATAACGAAGAAAAAAGAGCGACTACAAAAAAATAAAAAATCAAAACAATATAGAGATATTACCAGCAGTGAATCAGAATCAGATAGCACAGATTTTATTGTGCTGACTGAAGGAAGGGCTCTAAGGAAAAGAAAAACTCGTATCTACAGTTCTAACAGTGGGAATGAAGAAAATGTTATAAGTTCAAAAAAATTTAAAGGAAAAGCAACTGAAGGGCTACTAATCAAAGGCAAAACAAATAAAACATCTATTGACACTAAAAATATATTAAAAGCAAAAAATGTTAATTCAAAAATAGTAAATACCAAGAAAGAAGTTTCAGTTGATGATTATTGTGTAGAATGTTTTGAAAATTATAATTTAACTAAATCGAAATCAGATTGGATTGAATGTCAGATGTGTCGAATGTGGTTGCATGAAACTTGTTCAACACTCAAAAACCATTGCATGAGATGTGGCAAGTTGAAAAGCTTGACTTCTGGTGATAATCAATGCTAATGCCAAAGTTGATTACCATATTTCGAACATTTAAGATAAATACTAATATTTAATTTAAAAAATTACATGTTCACTAACTTACAATTTAAAACCTTAGTATTTTTAAGTGTTGATTAGGTAATAATTTAACTTCTCTTAGTACTTAGTACATAATAAAGGATCTCAGTAAGTTATAAGGACTGAATACTTACTTAATAGAGGCTAATGCCAAAGTTAATTCTAATTTTGTTTATTGTTTTGATTTCAAAATAAATAGTAACATTACATTTTTATTTTAAACACTTATTTACTATTTTGGAGTCTATTATTGTTATAATTTTATAATTATAATTTAACTTTAAGTAATACTTAATAAAAGATTGTATTTAATAATAAAAACTGATTATTTTAATTATTATAAGTTCATTTTTATTGAAAAAAATAAAAGACGGGCATCTATCCTCACATTGGGCAAGTATCCCCCGAACCATTTTTAACGTTAGGCTACTATCCGTTATAGTAGGCAACTATCCTCTTTTTTAGAGGTCATATTAAACTGGATTTACTCAAAATTTATAATATTTATATGTTTTTTATAAATAGGGTATGTTAGAAGATAAATCAACTATGTTTAAAAATAGAGTTTGAATAAAAAATTGATTGGTACACCTTTTTTAAAGACGCTTTTTAAAAAGTGTGGCAACTATCCGGCTTTTACCCTATAATAGCCGTTGAGTATTGGTCGTTTTCCTCTAGATGGCGCTAGCTCTGGCGAGTTGACTGATGCCTCTATCTCAGTATTATAAGTCAGTATTATACTGGTGTTGGTGGTGGTGTGTAAGGCTCGAGAGATGTCCTCATACATCTCTTCCACGACATCATCCGGGTATGTCGACGTTGGAGCGTACACTTGAATAACCTTTAGGCTATACCTGTTGGTTAATTTAATTACGAGGTACGCAACCCTCGCCGACACACTGGAGATTTCAATAACGTTGTCAGTGAGGACTTTGTTGACTAGGAACCCGACGCCGCCCTGTGACGGATTATCTCCTTCCCTGAAGTACATAAGATGGCCAGACTCTAGGGTCAGCGTGTCCTCGCCCTCTCTACGGACTTCGCACAGCCCGAGAACATGCCATCTTATGTGCTTGAGCTCCTCCTCGAGTTGGGCCAAATGTGAGTGGAGTCGTAGCGTGCGTCCGTTAAACGTCGCCAAGGTCAGTGTGGTATGGCGGCCTTCCGTATACCGGAGATTCTTAGCACCCCCTGCCCTGCAGGCTGGCTGGTGTGGGCTGGATGAGAGTGGCCGAAAATCGGGAGCAGTGGCGTGCACTAGGGGAGACCTATGTCCAGCAGTGGACGAGTGTGGGTTGCTGCTGATGATGATGATGATGTATATACTCTATGGTTCTCAACTCATGCTCTACCGACTGAGCTAGACGGCCACGGATTTCGCCAACGTAGCGAGCATTGCGATCAGTGTAAATCGACAGTGAAACTGCATAGACTGCCAATATCGTGCATTGCAACCCCGTGCAACCGCCTGCAGCGAGTTTGCCGGGGCAAATTGGTGCAAAGTGCAAGAAAACTGAACAATAATCTCACACGGGCGAGTAAATTTTTTCCCGCGCGTCGCCGACTCTACTTACACGCAGGGTTGCCATCACCTAAATTGCCGACGCCGGAAAACACTACAAAAGTCCCGGACATTTGGGATAAATATGGTTTTTTTCCCCGGAGACCCCTGTCGATTTTGTCATCAGTTTCGATGTTAATATCCTGGAGAAATAGGACTGTTTCTTGACCTCAGACCATGGAGTAGTTTCAGAGATGTTTGGCAACTGGAAAGGGACAGAGTGTACAATATAATATTTATTTTATTATTCTTTCCTTTATTTTATTTTGTGTAACAATTAAACTGTAGGGCCTAGTATGATGATGACACAATGTATGAAAGTTTGGCGATTAAAAAGAGTAACTGGCGAGTTTCTTGCCGGATCTTCTCGACCAGAAAAAACTTTCAAAGCCGGTGGTAGAATCGCATTATGTTTATTTATTTCTTTAGTATATTTTATGTATTAACATGTAAATTATACATAAGTACTTATAAATAGTTTTAAGTCATTCAAATGTATGACGATTTGTAAGTGCTGTGTACAAGCCTATGCAAATAAAGAATTACTTGATTGATTGATTGAGTAATGCTCTCGAAGTTTCTCGCGAGACCCTTTGACTCGGGAGTAAAATACCGCCACAGGAGCGAGAGTAGGCAAAGAAATTCCGTGACATACGAGGCGGGGTGAGTGCTACCAAGTACACTCTCGTACGAATGTGTACTCCGCATACTGTTCGAAAACCCTCCCGGACGGTCCCCGGGCGCCCTTCAAACTAGGACAAATTGGGGGAAATCCGGACGGATGGCAACCCTACTTACACGTCTGGTTGCAGCTGAAAACATCACCCACCTTCATCAACATAATCACCTGTGCTGTTCGGTGTGACAGAGACGCTTTTTAACCTGTCACCATGCGGGCACAGTTTTTTACACAACGTAAAAAACTAGGCATTACAGAAACTTAATTGGTACAGTTTTGGCTGTCTTATCGCTGGAAGCGTTTTTTTTTTAAATCGCAGCATACGGATCGCCAGATGGTAAGCGATTGCAGTCGCCCATAGACACCCGCGACACCAGTGGAGTCACAAGTGGGCGGCCAACTTTTAAACCCGCTTTACCCCGGTTCGGGCCTCCGGTACCCTCACTCACGCGTACGCAGCGAAACACAGCACAATGCTGCTTCACGCCGGTTTTCTGCCGAAGCGTGGCTCTCCCACGGTTAAGGACGGTTTCTACCAGACATCCTTCAGGCAAAGGACATTTGATAGTGGAGGAGGGGTGGGTGGTGCAATATTGAACTGTATATATATATTAAAATGTATACTACATTTTGACAAAGACAGTATCAAACACATTTATGTGTAATTATCAGCAATCGAAATAGGTGGACTGTTTTTACCTACAATTTTGACTGGGACATAACACAGAGATGTTTATACCTCCAAATTTTAATCCCATCAACTCCTATTTAGTATTCTACTTTGTCCATTACAGTGCAGTAATTTTTCATTGATCTGACTCCGAGATAGGTAGCTCAAGCACCTGTGTTACGGATATAAGAATCAACAGTGGGATTACAAATATATACATATAATACTTTTCTTTTGATACATACTTATAGTACTTAGCAAACACCCAGACAAAAAAACATGTTCATGCACACAAATGTTTGTACTGTGCGGGGATCGAACCCGCAACCGTTGTATCAGAGGCAGCGTTCACTACCACTGTTCCGATCGGGTCGTCGAAGTAATACATACAGTGGCCTTTAGTGTAGTAATAGTTTTAATTTAAACACATACCGCGGGAGAGCCACGATTCGGCATGAATAGGCTGGTTCGACCGGAGTGATACCACGGCCTCACAGAAATCCGGCGTGAAGCAGAGTGCTGCTCCGTGTGCCGGCCGTGTGCACAGCACTGTGGTTCTGTGAGGCCAAGTCCGGGGGGATTAAATGTTGGCAGCGCACTTGTGACTTTACTGGTGTTGCCGGTGTCCATGGGTGGCGGCAATCGCTTACCATCAGGTGATCTGTCTGCTCGTTTGCCTCATGTCGCATGAAAAAAAAAACATACAAAAGTGGTATTTAGTAGAATAACAAATCTCGGTTTTTTTTAATTCAAATTCGGCGGTATTAACAGCACCATGTTATGTTCCACCAAGAATTGTAGGTACAGTGGCGGACACATCAAGCTATACAAAACTGCCAAATGTCTCCATTCGATTATAAACCTTATATTGTTACAAATTGAGTTCGAAATCGATTGAGGAAATTTGACAGTTTTGTATAGCTTCATCTGTCCGCCACTGTACATACAGTCCACCTATTCCGATCCCTGGTTATTGTTTAAATCATATAATTTATGAATCAAATAAAATGTGTATCTAACGTGATATAATCAGCAAAGTCAGTAAGCGTGACTATCTAATATACTTGGTTGTTGATAAAATATTAATAGGGATTAAACTATGAAATTGATGTTTTTTTTAGAAAGAAAGAAAGAAAAAAGACAACCCAATAAGATGTATAATTTTCCTTTACTGACTTAAGACAACATTTGTAAGGTTTATTCATTTTAAGGTCACCGGTGCGGGGGCACCAGCGTCGACAATGCACAGGCTTTCTCTGCAGCCTAGTAGGGACGGTTCAGTGCTCCCGGCTGTCCCTATCACTCCCCCCACTCCACCCGGGGGGAGTAGTGTCGGGCCCACGACGTAAGCGGGCTCACGCCAGGGGAAGGACATGAAGGGAGACTTCTTAGTCAGATTCTCATGTCCCCTCCCCACTCTGGCGAAGACGGGAGCACCCCTGGGTTTTTAGTCGGTATGGCTCTGGCCGGCTTCTCGTTAGGAGAAGCCCTCGCTAGAGGTGAGTCCGACATAACCCGTCCGCCCCCCCAGTGGACTAAGGGTATGCGTAAGGCATTTTCCCAGGGTGACAAAAAAAAAAGGTTTATTTATATTGAATTAGACTGCGCCCGCGGCGTTACTCACGCAGTTTAAGTCTTATTACAAAAGTGTTCATTCAAACACCAAACTACCCCTTAGGGGTTGAAAGTTCAAAAGTCACTTTTCCAATCAAAACCTGTGCCCAAACTTTAATTTTAAGTTTCTTACTTTACTAATTTGAAAACCCCCATACTGCATTTTGCCCTCTATTTCACCCCTTCAACGGGTTATTTTCTTAAAACGTTGATGTGAATTTCTTTTAATTTCAAACTATACGTATATACAAATTTTCACTATCCTAACATCAAAGATGACGGATTTCCATACAAACTTTTCACCCCCTTAAGGGTTAAATTTCCACAAATGTTAAAACAAATTGTTCTTGGTTTAATATAAGGAGAACGAAATGGTTAAACCCTATACCTCATTATACCCCCCTTTTAGGGTGATTTTGCGAAAACAAACAATTGGGTTACTTTATACTTCAAATTATTAGTCTCAATACAAATTTTCACATTACTATTATCAAAGATAGCGGACTTTCATACAAAGTTTTAACCCCCTTTTTATCCCCTTAAGGGTCGAGATCGAATCCGAAATGAGGTGATCCGGCAGAGAACCAAAGTTATCGACATTGCTCACCGGATTAGCAAGCTTAAGTGACAGTGGGCTGGCCATATTAGCCGCAGAACCGATAACCGATGGGGTAAACGAGTTCTAGAGTGGAGACCGCGTCTTGGCAAACGTAATGTAAGGCTCCCTCTGGCTAGGTGGGGGGACGATCTGCGCAGGATGGCTGGCAAGAGCGGGATGCGAGAAGCCATGGATAGATCACAGTGGCGAACAATTGGAGAGGCCTACGTCCAGTAGTGAACTGCGATAGACTGATGATGATGATGAAGGGTTGAATTTTCAAAAATCGCTTCTTAGTGCTCACTTTCACTATTAAAGGAACCTCCTGCCCAAATTTCAAGTTTCTAGGGTAAGTAGTTTCGGCAGTGCGTGCATTCCTAGTCACTTAATACCTTAGGGTCGATTTTTTCAAAAATCAAAATCAAAATCAAAAATGTCTTTATTCAATTTAAGTCCATACAGAACATTTATGAATGTCAAATATTATGTAATCTACCGCTGATTCGGAATGTCAATTTCTACCGAGAAGAATCAGCAAGAAACTCAGTAGTTACTCTTTTCAAATAATATGGTAATTACAATATTCATTCTTATACAAATTATGATTACAGCGACAGTATGATATACAATGCTTATAATCAATATCGTTTAGATAAATCGTCAAAGAAAAAGTATGGAATGAATTATACATTAGATGACAGGCGAAGAGATCAACATGTCCAAGAATCCTTATCATTCAAATAATCATCTACTTTATAGTAGCCTTTCTGCATTAGGCAGATCTTTGGTCCGTACTTACCTTTTGGTTAAATTAACTATAGTTAACTATCTAACCAATAGTCAAAGTGACAGCGTCAAAGTGACAATCTTCCTATTTGCTTCGCCGTAGTCGGGTAAAAATGGAGTCCACTTTACATTACAATTTATGTTGCTGAAAATGTGACGTTTACACAAGGAAAAACTGATAAAATTAGTCAACAAAGCAACATTACATATGTTGATGCAAGGAACAAAACTACAATTTAATTATTTAACGCTTAAACAAACAAAACAGAATATATGATACCTCATCGTAAGCCCATTTAAGTTCCCACTGCTGGGGCACGGGCCTCCCTCAATCACATGAGGGGTAATTGCCATACTCACCTCGCTTGGCAGACGGGTTGACGAGGGTTTTGATATAAATGCAGAGTTTTCCTTCTCTGGGTGCTGATGATCATGCCAGCAGCTTTACCTTAGTCGCCTGTATGATACCTGTCCGAAGTGACACCACGGCCTCACAGAAAACTGGCGTGAAACAGCACTGTGCTGTGTTTCGCTGCGTGAGTGTCGGTACCGGAGGCCCATTCCGGGAAGGAAGTGGAAAGTTCAAAGGTCCCGCGACACCAATGGAGTCACAAGTGCGCTGGTGTCGCGGGTGTCCAAGGGAGGCGGCAATCGCTTACCATCAGGTGATCCGACTGCTCGTCTGCCACCAATCACAAAACGAAAGTTTTCACAAACGAACCACTTGGGCTACCATCGCTCTGTGTACAGAGCTTTACAGAGCATTGGCATGGAGACATGGTAGCTCAGTGGATATAAAACTTGCCCCTTCTTAATGGGAGTTCGTAGGTTCAAATCCGAGCATGCAGCCTGCAAGTTTTAAGTATGGGAGAGCCACACTTCGGCATGAACAGTCCGGCTCAACCGGAGTGTTGCCACGGCCTCACAGAAAACCGGCCTGAAGCAGCACTGTGCTGTATTCGCTGCGTGAGTGAGGTTACCGGAAGGCCCAATCTGAGGGGAGGGGGAGTTTAAAGTTTGTGAATTCCATCGGTGTTGCGAGTGACCATGGGCGGCGGCAATCGCTTACCATCAGGTGATCCGTCTGCTCGTCTGCCACCTGTGTCATAAAAAAAAGAACCCCTGTGCATAATTTGAAGATTCTAATCATTTTAGTTTAGGCCCTCCGTTTATAGTTGTGTCAATCAGTTAGTCGCTTATATGTATAGATTTAAATGGTTAAAAAAAATCCCGCTGTCCACCCCTTCTTGGTTGAAAGAGGGGGTGGACAGCGGGAATTTTTTTAACAATTGTTTCACTGTCCACCCGGGGTGGACAAGCAGAGGGTGGACAGCGGGAATAAACCGATTTAATTTTTTTTAATTTTTTTTTATATGAGAGGTGGCAGACGAGCAGACGGATCACCTGATGGTAAGCAAATCCGCCTCCCATGGACACCCACAACACCAGTGGAGTCACAAGTGCGCTGCCAACCTTTTCCCCTTCCCTCCCATTGGGCCTCCGGTAACCTCACTCAAACGGCGAAACATAGCGCAGGCGCTGCTTCACGCCGGTCTTCTGTCAGGCAGTGGTATCACTCCGGTCGAGCCGGCCCATTCATGCCTAAGCGTTTAAATTATCTTGTCTGACATAAACTATGTCATATGATTTTCGTGTCAATACCCCAGTATCTGTAAGAACTTTTTATCTACTGAAGATTAAAAAAATATTTTTTTTTGTCTCAGGACTCCGGTATGAAGACCCAAGATGGATAAGAATTGACAAAGAAATCCTTCAATCAAGAGATGGAAAATAACAGAATGGACCCTCCATGTAAGTATTTTAATACCATCCTTGTATCTGTATGAGATGTTAATTTTTAACCAACTTGAAAAAAAGAGGTTCTCAATTCGACATGCATATTGAATCTTTTTTGGTTGGAAAGTAGATAGTCCCGGATTGGTACCATGATCAGGATATCAGGATCTGATGATGGGATCCTGGAAAAAATGAGGGGAACTCTCACGTAATGTTTTTGTATGTTTTTTCAAAACTGCACCACTATTTACGTCTGACTGTATTCATTTTCTGGCTCTGCTGATGATGGAAGGTCAACTCCTCAACGGTAAGGAGTTAAAGGATAACTCTTTCAATACTGTAGGTACTCATAATTCGTTTTTTAGTTATTTGGCGAGGGTGGAAGAGGGAGGGGGGGGGGGGGGATTTAAAAATTGAGACACTGAAAGGCTTGAAAAAAATTTTTCTGCAAAAAAAAACCGCCTTCAATAACCACAATCTAAAAAGTGTAAAATAATATTTTTTAACACTTCATACACCTCAAATAACATTTTATAACAGTACATTTGAGAAAAGGTTTTACCGAAGTCGGCGCCTGTAATTTAATACAACATTCAATTATTCAACAGGGATTAGGCGCCGACTCTTTTCTCAAATGTACTGTTATAAAATGTTATTTGAGGTGTATAAAGTGTAAAAAATATTATTTTACACTTTTTAGATCGTGGTTATTGAAGGCGGTTTCTTTTGCAGTTTTTTTTTGTTAGACATAACATCCATCTGTTTAGGTTTGTGGAAACTTCATGTGGTTTCTTCAAAAACTATTTTTTTTCAGAAAAGTGTATTTGTTATGGCACCTAAAATATTAAAGAATGTGAACATATAAATGCCTAAAAACAAAGCGTCTTAAACTTTTTTATTGAGAACGCTTTTTATTCCGTGTCGGAATATAATAATTATAATAATTCTCACAACATCTCATTCATTGACCTGATTCCGTACTAAGTAGCTTAAGCACTTGTGTTACAGATATCAGACAACAGAGGAACACAAATATATACTTAAATACATATATTACACCCAGACACCGAACAAACACAAGTGTTCATCGCACGAATGTTTGTCCAGAGTGGGGATCGAACCCACGACCTTTGGCGTTAGAGGCAGGGTCACTACCAATCGCGCCATCCGATCAGTCAATGTAATGCAAAAATATGTTAATGAATGACATCTAACTGTGATAAATTTATTAAGGTGACGGGTAGGGCACACCAGCGACGCCAATCGATTTTGCTTGCGCTTGGGGTCCCAGGTTCGATTCCCGGTTCGGGCCAAAATTTGTACCCGAGTTTTTCTGTTAAAAATTCTCAGTGTCGGCCCGGAGTCTGGAAGTTGGCGGTCTTATACCCCCGTGCGTCGGAAAGCACATTGAGCTGTTGGTCCTTCGCCCGATCCATCTCCGTTCGTGTCACACTGGTGTTCCATAGGATAGTGCAAGGAAATAGAGAGTGCACGTGTGTTTGCGCACACACTTGAGCACTATAATATATCCTACGTGAGTGGTTGAGCGTTGAGATTGGCCGCCTTAGCCGAAATCGGTTGTAGGATATTATATGCTATAAGTAAATATTGTATTTTTATTTTGATTTACGGCAACATCTAGGTACCTAAATACATAACATGGTTTGTCTTCTTATGTTTAAAATATTATGATATTCATTAATGTGTTTTTTACAGGTGAAGCTACTGAAATGCTGGAGAAAACTAAACAGTGAGTATTTTTTAATGTAATATAGATAATATACATATATACCGTGATCATGGGGTCCTGGGTTCGATTTCTGGGTCGAGCAAAGGTATGGTTAAAATTTTTCGAACGTAGCTCGGGTTTGTGATCATCCAATTAGGCAAGCGTGGTGATTAAGCCTAATCCCATCATAGTAGCGATGACTTGATTTCTAATGATGGAGGCCTTTGCCCTGCAGTGGGACAGTATATAGGCTGATAATTTACTTTACTTCTTTTGAATGTAGCAGACCACCAGATTGTAAACGAAGTTTAAGTAATATTTATAAGTTTAAGTAATAGATATGTATAGTTATTATGTCCATGGGATCCATCTTGGTGGATGACTGGCAGGAAATGGCGCGAGACCGACCGAGATGGAGGCTTAATATTTGGAGGCCAAGACTCACTATGAGTCGCTGCGCCAACCTAGTTAGTTTGATGTCCATGGGAGGGCCACTCTTCGGCATGAATGGGTCGACTCTACCGGGGTGATACCACAGAAAAACTGGCCACCATCAGGTGATCCAGTGTGCTCGTCTGCCACCTATCGCATAAAAAGGGGGCAAGCGGGTCACCGATTTCAACGAACTTGATGGCGTAGTGGCCCATAGCCCAAGCACGGTAGGTCCTGGGTTCCCCCCCCGCCCATGGACACCTGCGACACCTGCGCAGTTACAAGTGCGCTGCCAACCTTTAAACCCCCCATTTCCCCAGGATTGGGCCTCCGGTACTCTCACTCGCGCAGTGAAATACAGCACAGCTTTTGCTTGACGCCGGTTTTCTGTGAGGCCGTGGTATCACTCCAGTCGAGCCGGCCCATTCATGCCGCAGCGTGGCTCTCCCCCGGACAAATTCATTCCATCCATCCATGGTCGGTCCATTCTCGGTCGAGTCAGATTAGGAAGCAAACTTTTCTGAATTGATTAGGATCTGGGTGTGCTCGGAACCAGCCCGGCTTATTACAGGACATTCCGTAGTTTGAGACTAGTTAATCGGTGTGGATTTGCCTGATACATTTCATCATCATCATCAGCCCATTTAAGTCCCCACTGCTGGGGCACGGGCCTCCCTCAATCACATGAGGGGTAATTGCCATACTCACCACGCTTGGCAGACGGGTTGGCGAGGGTTTTGATATAAATGCAGAGTTTTCCTTCTCTGGGTGCTGATGATCATGCCAGCAGCTTTACCTTAGTCGCCTTTTACGACACCTCGGTAAGAGTGAGGGTGGCCTATTCTACTCTGCCGGGAACCACACGGCCAACATTTATTTATATTTATTGTCTTGTTGGTATAATAAAAGAGTGACGTCATATTACTAAAAAATATCGAAGTAACTACAACTAATCTAACACTCAAATCCTGTTGCTATACATCAGTAAAGCTATCAGTCCTAAGTGAAAATATTGCAAGCGAATTCAATTCTTATTGATGTAGTTATAAAGTCGATTGTTGATTGTTGGAAATCTGAGAGATATGTCTTGAGTATGAGATAAGTGATCTACGGCTCGTAATCGGTTTAGTGAGGGGGTGGTGTCGATAAAAAGATTGTCGATGGATTTTTTTTATCGACATGTTTTGTGGACATTACTTTTTATGAATTTTCATCAATATTGATATTCATTTTTATTATATCCTACGGATCTTAAATGATACTATTGTTATAATATTCGTAACATTTGACCCTAAGGTACCACTAGATTCACTACCCACGAGACCTTTAGCAAAGTATGGTACTTGAAAATGCTCAACGACTTGAATGGGGAATGGGATGGCGCGTGTAAAAAATGGGCTAGATGGCGTACTGTAGGACTTAAGTCTATCTACAAGGATGATTGGTGGTTTTTGGACACAATTTATGTAAAAAAATATATTTTACGAATGAATCTTAGATAATTTTTACATGCGCCAAGCACAAGAATTCTTTTCTTAAAATGTCTCAAATTCATCACAGTTAATAAATATTAAATAACAAACATCGGATAAGGCTTCGGAGCTCTATGTACGTTGATACAGTGATCTAAGATTTGGTAAGTCTAGTAATTAAAGACCTTCGCATCCCATAGCCAAGGGCATCGGACCAACTCGATCATTCGTACTCGTTCACAATTATTTTCTCAACAATTGTGGGTCCACTGTTTCAAAAATCTATCCAAAGCCTACCGGATTCTTCGCATAGAAATACGCACCTGATTTGAATAATCCAGTGCACGGATTCGAACTTAGGACCTCCCATTTAGTTGGTGCTCGTTAATATCCACTGAGCTCCCATAACTCTTTATTTTAATTAAATATCGATATCGATAAATCCACACGGCTTTTTCCCCTCACTATACCTCTTTAGTGAATGGAGGCGGCTCACCTCAGTCCTCCCGCGCCGTGCGCCGATCGCGACGCGTCAGCTTTCCCGACGAGAAAGTGGTTCGAAATTCGAAAACAACCAATCAGACGTCGTTGATTTGGCGCCTAAAGTGTTTTTTTTTCCTTTTTCTCTGTGACACAAGGAAGTGCAGTGGGAATAAAGAGGTTATTTGAAATTGAATTTTAAAAATCGAATTTTCCTTGTTTTTCTTAGAAGTCAGTTGCGTTTTGTTTTCATATTGCAAACTTGTTTGTTTTCTTTTTATTTAGGTGTGTTTTGTTATGTGCACTAAAGAGGTTTCGCATAATGATAAGTTTTTATGTAAGTACGAACATGCATAGAATAGATAGGCAGAGTAGAATAGGCCACCCTCACTCTTACCGAGGTGTCGTAAAAGGCGACTAAGGTAAAGCTGCTGGCATGATCATCAGCACCCAGAGAAGGAAAACTCTGCATTTATATCAAAACCCTCGCCAACCAAAAATGTATTAGATAATAAAGATTTGTCGACGATACCGGTACACGGTAAAGCTTAAATGCTTATGATTGTACCGAGCCTTATAACAATTTTGTTATTATTTGTATAAGTTAATAAATATAAATAAATAAATAACCCGTCCCCATGTGATTGAGGGAGGCCCGTGCCCAGCAGTGGGGACTTAAATCTGCCTATGAACTGTCCCACTGCAGGGCAAAGGCCTCCATCATAGAAATCAAGTCATCGCTACTATGACGGGATTAGGATTAATCACCACGCTTGCCAAATGCGGATTGGTGATCGCAAACCCGAGCTATGTTCGAAAAATTCGAAACATACTTCGGACCCTGAGATCACGGCCCGGTACTTAAACCACTAGACCAACAGGGCGTTATATAAAATATATAAATATAAATTTATTTCAAAATAAATTATGTCCAATACAACTTCTGATTAATAAATCTTATCTTATATATTATTACAATATATTTAACACTTTGCCCTATTGGTAACCTGTGTTTCAGGCTAAAAATAGGTCTTAGAAACTTTAATAATATAAGCATAAAATTACAACTTAAGGTGACGGGTAGGGCACACTAGCGACGCCAATCGATTTGAATTTTTAGCTACTAAACCGGATCTATTTTAAACAATTTCGGGGTTACAATCTGTCGGCAAACACTTATTGTGTTTATTAAATAACCATGCACAAATGTTGGGTCGTTTTTGTACGCGAAAAATTGATCCACGCCGCTTTTGGCGTGAATAAATTTTTTTTTGGCCGTGTGGTCCCCGGCAGAGTAGAATAGACCACCCTCACTCTTACCGAGGTGTCGTAAGAGGCGACTAAGGTAAAGCTGCTGGTATGATCATCAGCACCCAGAGAAGGAAAACTCTGCATTTATATCAAAACCCTCGCCAACCCGTCTGCCAAGCGTGGTGAGTATGGCAATTACCCCTCATGTGATTGAGGGAGCTCCGTGCCCCAGCAGTGGGGACTTAAATGGGCTGATGATGATGATGATGAAATTTTTCACGTACGCGTTGGACCCAACATTTGTGCATGGTTATTTTATAAATAGTATAAGTGTTTGCCGAGAGGTTGTAACCCCGAAATTGTTTAAAATAGATCCGGTTTAGTAGCTTTCGGAGCGAACATTAGAGATTCGGATCTTTTTGTTGAGTCACTAACATTAGAGATTCGGATCATTTGGTTGAGTCACTAACATTAGAGATTCGGATCTTTTTGTTGAGTCACTAACATTAGAGATTCGGATCATTTGGTTGAGTCACTAACATTAGAGATTCGGATCTTTTTGTTGAGTCACTAACATTAGAGATTCGGATCAATTGGTTGAGTCACTAACATTAGAGATTCGGATCAATTGGTTGAGTCACTAACATTAGAGATTCGGATCAATTGGTTGAGTCACTAACATTAGAGATTCGGATCTTTTTGTTGAGTCACTAACATTAGAGATTCGGATCATTTGGTTGAGTCACTAACATTAGAGATTCGGATCTTTTTGTTGAGTCACTAACATTAGAGATTCGGATCAATTGGTTGAGTCACTAACATTAGAGATTCGGATCAATTGGTTGAGTCACTAACATTAGAGATTCGGATCAATTGGTTGAGTCACTAACATTAGAGATTCGGATCAATTGGTTGAGTCACTAACATTAGAGATTCGGATCTTTTTGTTGAGTCACTAACATTAGAGATTCGGATCTTTTTGTTGAATCACTAACATTAGAGATTCGGATCAATTGGTTGAGTCACTAACATTAGAGATTCGGATCAATTGGTTGAGTCACTAACATTAGAGATTCGGATCAATTGGTTGAGTCACTAACATTAGAGATTCGGATCAATTGGTTGAGTCACTAACATTAGAGATTCGGATCAATTGGTTGAGTCACTAACATTAGAGATTCGGATCAATTGGTTGAGTCACTAACATTAGAGATTTGGATCAATTGGTTGAGTCACTAACATTAGAGATTCGGATCAATTGGTTGAGTCACTAACATTAGAGATTCGGATCAATTGGTTGAGTCACTAACATTAGAGATTCGGATCAATTGGTTGAATCACTAACATTAGAGATTCGGATCAATTGGTTGAGTCACTAACATTAGAGATTCGGATCAATTGGTTGAGTCACTAACATTAGAGATTCGGATCATTTGGTTGAGTCGGATCACTGAGTCGTTTCAGTAAAGAGTTACAAACGTCTAATTCGTGTATGAGGAAAAACCTAAAATAATGTTTGAAATGGATCGTTTATTCTTAATTAAATTGGGGTTTTTTGTTAATTACAACAGCTCGCGAAGAGATCCGCTTTCGTTTCCAAGGTTTTACCAGAAATGTATGTGATAATCTCGTGTTGTTCTCGGTTGCGTCCAATGTTCGCTTGGAATGATAATCTTGGAGTCTTAAAATCACAGATCTTCACGCTGAAAGTGGCCCCTTTTGGCGGTAATCAAGCTTCGGCATAAATGGGCCGGCTCGACCGGAGTGATACCACGGCCTCACAGAAAACCGGCGTGAAGCAGCACTGTGCTATGTTTCGCTGCGTGAGTGAGGGTACCGGAGCCCCAATCCGTTGGATTGGCAGCGCACTTGTGACTCCACTGGTGTCGCGGGTGTTCATGGACGGCGGCAATTGCTTACCATCAGGTGATCCGTCTGTTCGTCCGCCTACCTATTACATAAAAAAAAAAACAATTTTTCGCGTACAAAAACGGACCCAACATTTGTGCATGGTTATTTAATAAATGGTATAAGTGTTTGCCTAGAGGTTGTAACCCCGAAATTGTTTAAAATAGATCCGGTTTAGTAGCTAAAAACTAAAATCGATCGGCGTCGCTAGTGTGCCCTACCCGTCACCTTAACAATAAAATTTAAGCGCTTATCGTAAGGTAATTATAAATTATTATAATAAATTATAATTTTACTTAGTTTCTGACGTTTACAGACAATATATTTTTTAATTTTATGATTTAAACCGTGTAGACATCGACAAAACAAACTGATTAATAAAATGATACGTCTCAAAGGAAATTAATTATAACATTTAGTATCTAACGATTGGACCGTAGGAGAACCACGTTTTAGGCATGAATGGGCCAGTTCGACCGCAGTGATACCACGGCATCACAGACAACCGGCGTGAAGCAGCACTGTGCTGTGTTTCGCTGTGTGAGTGAGGGTACTGGAGACCCAATCCGGGGGAAAGGGGGGTCTAATGGTTGGCTGTGCATTTGTGACTCTACTGGTGTCGCGGGTGTCCATGGCGTCCATGGCGACGGAAATAGGATATTTGACTTAGCTCGAGATTTTACAAAATACAAATATTTTATCAAAATATAGGTAAATATGTGCCAATGGCAAAAATTCTCAATTAAAGATATAACGTCGAGCTTGTTTTATGGTCATTCAAAGATTCATGGGCAAGTCCTTATTAAAAATATAAAAATATTAAAAAATAATTATACCATTGAATAACCCATACAATTTACACCAACTATTATAATAGAACCATTGACATAAACGAAACATTTGATATAGCTACCATACAAAATTCAAATGAAATGCATACAAAATACTTGCGTGTGACGTCACATTTTAGTCGCTATTTGTATGGAACGTTTTGGGTTTGGCCAAAATAATGTGATTTTAAAGTTGTGATATCTCAGGTAGTTTAAATGAGAATCAAGGAATTCTTTCAACGATGTTTCTATCATTGAGAGGGGTCTTTTTATTACAAAAATAAATATACAATACTCAAATACCGTATTGCGTACCATCAGGCGATCCGTCTGCTCGTCTGCCACATATCACATAAAAAATTCTTAGTTTTTAACGATTCATCATCATCCTCCTGCCCTTTTCCCAGGTTATCTGGGGTCGGCGCAGTATGTTTTCCTTTTCCATACGTCCCTGTCATTCGTCATCGAATCATCCACCTCTTTTTCCATCATGTCATTCTTCACACAATCCATCCATCTCTTTTTAACGATTACAGATACCAATAAAAATTAATACGTTATTTATTATCTTATCTAATTATCTTATTATTACGCACTTGTGGAAGTAATTATTGTGATTTGGATGATTATATGATACGGGTCACCTCATTAAGATGTTTATCATAATATCTTTTAAGCTCTTTGAACTTTTTTGCGGGCTTTGGGTATGGATATTTAATTACTAAGTGTAGAGTGCACACTGAAATAAATAAGTAATATCGATGCAGTCTTGAAATTTTTCACACAGGTTCCTTTTGCCAATAATAATAATAATAAATATTTTACATCATCACATACATTGATCTGACTCCGAGATAGGTAGCTCAAGCACCTGTGTTACGGATATCAGAATCAACAGTGGGATTACAAATATATACATATACTACTTTTCTTTTGTAAATATATACTCATCATAATACATAGGAAACACCCAGACCAATACAAACAGACATGTTCATGCACACAAATGTTTGTACTGTGTGGGGATCGAACGGAACCCTTGGACCAAAGGCAGCGTTCACTACCACTGTTCCAAACGGGTCGTCTAAATAAGATAGCCATACATATCGATGCCAATAAGATAGTTATTCCAATTTTATTTTGACAGTTGCAATAACTTTTTAATCTAATCATAATACTTATAATTTAATCTTAATTTCATTCCTTTTTAACTTAATTTATTTAAATTCTTGTTAAATGTATAAAAACTTAATCAGTAGACTTATTAGATTTTAATTTTAATTTATCGCAATTTAATTTATAAAAGTAGCGAATTTATATGTTGACCAAGCTGTGTACGCTACTTTAGGATTACTGTCTAGCTTATTTAATTTAAATTTTTATATATTGTTTTTAATTGACTGTGATATGTTTGCGTACCAAATTTAAATAAATAAATAAAATAAATTTTCTTAGACTTGGCAAAAACGTATCTTTCAAAAGACTGGAATCAGTGCAGAGATGCGGAACAGTGAAACGCATCATTTGGAACATCGACTCTCAGATAGATCCGTGATTCATTCCGCTCATTCGGCTCCCTCGGATCATTCAGCTCATCCGGATCATTCGGTTCACTCGGACTTGATATCCATTTGAGTCGAATGATACATTCGGAGCGAACATAAGTGATTCGGAACAGTGTATCATTTGGCTGAGTCGGATCACTGAGTCGTTTTAGTAGAGTTACACACGTCTACCTTTTATAGTAGCGTAGGGGAAAGGATTTTTATAATTTCTCCCCCTAAGGGGGTAAAGCGTAAGGTTAACGTTGTTATGAAAAATAGTGTATGTTCGAGCCTCGACGCCAAATTCCAAAAAGAAAAAAATCGTTTTGATACTTCATGTCACAGTGCAAAATGAAAACCCGATCATGGTATTTTTTTTAATCAGCCTATATAATGTCTTACTGCAGGGCAAAGGCCTCCATCATAGAAATCAAGTTATCACTACTATGATTAGGATAGGATAGATTAGGATTAATCACCACGCTTGCCAAATGCGGATTGGTGATCACAAATCCGAGCTATGTCCGAAAAATTCGCAACATACTTTTTGCTCGACCCGGGAATCGAATCCAGGACCCTGAGATCACGGCCCGGTACGTAAACCCCTAGATCAACTGGGCGTTATGATCATGGTTACGAAGAAACTATTCGAAATTCGGGACTCTGTTGGTACGGTCAGCATTAAAAGTAGCTTAACACTTTAGCACCATGTCGAAGTAACATTTTTATGTACCCCTTAGAAACTGACTATAATAGGCGGAACAGTTACTTTGACATGGTACTAAAGTATTAAGCTACTTTTGATGCTGACCGTACGTGGGCTGATGCATTTCAAAGGTTTTAAATTAGTATGTAGTTGTTTTTAGTGTACAAATTTGGTGTTTATTTGTGCTGTGAAGTGCCGTAAAGTGATCCTGACAATAAGAATCGTTGAATTGTATAGTTTTTAACACTGCTATTGTGTGTCGAGTGAGCAAGTTGTCTCGTGACAACTTGCTTGGACCTAATAGAGTCTTAAAACCCGCGATTGTGCTTAGAGTGGTATCGGCAGAATCTGTTGGTCGAAACACAGGCGTTTTCTTGAGTGACTGTGACTTTGACTGACCTCGACTGTTGACTACACACTTATTCTCAATAAGTTACTTGACATTGGCAAGATATCTTCGGGTAGAGGGTAAATAAAATACGATAAGTGCAGATATTTTCACGACACACTTTTTCGACACAACGGTGCACACTGAAACCAATAAATAATAGCGATGCATTTTTATTATTTTTTTACTAGAGGCGACAAACGAGCAAGCTAGACACCTGATGTTAAGCAATGAATACCATTCATGAACATCTTTCCATCAGGTCACCAGCTTGCTCGTATGTCGTCTCTAGCATAAAAAAAATCATTGATCTTGAACCAAACTTAAATCGCGCGTAGTAAAACCATGGAATCAGCTACCAACGATGGTGTTTCCGAACAGATACGACCTGGTGATCTTCAAGAAATGAGCTTATTCCTCCCTTAAGAGCCGGCGACGCGTCTGTGATGCCCCGTGTGTCGCAGATGTCTATAGCCGGCGGTAATCACTTACCATCAGGTAAACCGTCTATTGCTTCATCATCATCATCAGCCCATTTAAGTCCCCACTGCTGGGGCCCCACGTCTATTGCTTGTCCGCCATAATTTAAAAAAAAAACTGGCGTGCTTGCTCGTTTGTCGTCATCGTCAGCCCATTTAAGTCCCCACTGCTGGGGCACGGGCCTCCCTCAATCACATGAGGGGTAATTGCCATACTCACCACGCTTGGCAGACGGGTTGGCGAGGGTTTAGATATAAATGCAGAGTTTTCCTTCTCTGGGTGCTGATGCATCATGCCAGCAGCTTTACCTTAGTCGCCTTTTACGACACCTCGGTAAGAGTGAGGGTGGCCTATTCTACTCTGCCGGGGACCACACGGCGGTTGTCGTCTCTAGCATAAAAAAAACTTCCATTGATATTGAACCAAACTTGCTTGGTATAAAAGTGAGAATCAATCGAAGTGACAGATTTGGATAACCTAAAATGTGGCTGTAAGTATCATTAACGAAACACGTGTTTGTTTTGAACTACGATAAACTCTAGATTTAACGGTTTCGTAAACACGATATCGAAATCAAATAGGACGATATTGATTCCCCAGTCTGTTTGTTCGTTATCTGATAAGTGGGAGATATAGACAACGGAACATCGAATTAGTGTTGGCGAAAAAGTATCGATGTTTTGAAGAAATGCTGTTATAACTAACATGGTAACAAGCGATGGTAGCTTAGTGGATTAGAATGCGCGCCTTCTTCTTTTTCTTCGCTATCATCCAGTGAACTTGACTCCAAACTCATTAGCGAGTGTGTCCTACTCCTAAACCAGCTTGGCAATGCCAACAGTGTAGAGCTGGTTTGGGTACCAGGACACTGCAATATCGAAGGCAACGAAGTCGCTGACGTGCTAGCAAAGGCCGGGGCAGAGAGCCCACTTCTCGGACCGGAACCAATAAGTGGCGTTCCAGCCTGCATGGTCAGGTTCGAGTTAAAAGAATGGGAGTATAAGCAAAGCACTGAATTTTGGAAATGACTACCTCGACTAGAACAGTCTAAGGCGTCAATACACTCGGACCCTCACGGGGCACTGCAAATTCAACAAGCACCTGCACAACATGGGCCTTTCAGATACCAAAATCTGCAGGGTCTGTCGCGAGGACGAGGAAACGATTATCCACGTCCTCGGCGAGTGCATAGCGCTGCACCGCTGCAGAAGCCGGCACCTGGGAGCACACATTATCTCGGCAGACGAGATCAAGAGCTCCCCCATCAGCCTCATCCTCGGGTTTGACCTGGAGCTGGGGCTACATGAGGTGCTGTAATAGGTTACGGGGCTGCCACAATAGATCGTAGTGGCTATGAGATGCAATGCTCACCCCATTTCATTCAAATAATAATGTAAATTCTTCTTCTTCTTAACGGGAGGTTGTACCTTTGGTACTTTGAAGTATAACCTGTGCGGATAAAGAATGGGATCAGAAATGGCGGCGCATCTATTCACTTCTCGCTCGCACACCCACGAGTGCGAGTATAGACGCAAATAGTGTGCGAGCGAGAAGTGAATAGATGCCCGCACAGTTTATATATATTATGCATATTTAAACTGCTAAGGAATGGAACAACTTGCCGGCTTCTGTATTCCCAGAGAGCTACAATTTGGGTGTCTTTAAGTCGAGAGTGAATAGGCTCCTTCTGGGTAAGCACGCTACATCTTAGACCTTAATGTCACTTTCGATTAGGTGAGATGAGGTCAAGTGCAAACCCATTTAATATATATAAAGAAAAAACTTATTTCTATGACCATTCACTTTGTCTCTTGAAACAAAATGCACAATAGCAACAGAACATAAACAATTTGAAATAAACAAAGTACATTGTTCTTATTGTTATTGAGAACTAATGCAGCGTCGTCATAGCTGTCTGTCTATATGTATGTATGAATGAAATATGTGACATGAATATAGCGGCGTCCAAATAAATCCATCCACCACATCAAACATTGAACTTTGTAGCAAATATTACTAAGTAGCCAAAGCACTTATCAGACAACAGGGCAATTACAGTTATGATTCGAATGAAATTTGACGACCCAATTGGAACAGTGGTAGTGAACGCTTGCCTCTGATACAAGGGTTGCGGGTACGATCCCCGCACAGTACAAACCTTTGTGTGCATGAACATGTTTGTTTGTATTGGTCTGGGTGTTTGCTATGTATTATAAGTATGTATTTACAAAATGAAAAGTATTATATGTATATATTTGTAATCCCACTGTTGATTCTGATATCCGTAACACAGGTGCTTGACCTATCTCGGAGTCAGATCAATGTATGTGATGTTGTGAAATATTTACAAAAAAAAATGCTGTAACAACAATAATTTAGTGACATATTAGTAACACAATGAAATGAAATGAAATGAAATGAAATATGAAATGAAATATATTTATTCGGAATAATCATAGGTACATAAAAGATGTTAATAATGGACTAAATTTTAAGGACACAAAAATTGGGCTATATTTTTAAGTTAATGGTGACATTTTGTAAAACATTTTTTTTTAAAAGAGTAACTGCTGAGTTTCTTGCCGGTGTCTTCTTGGCAGAAAACTACATTTCGAACCAGTGGTAAACATGTTGGCATTTATAAGTGTTCTGTATGGACCTAAATTGATTAATATTTTTATTGATTTTTTGTTATAAATTATCTATGTATATATTATTATTGGGTATGTATGTATTGTTTATTATTATTTATGTAATGTAATAACATTAATATATAAAATAATGTATAATTCTGCCATTCTCAATTTCATTTGTTAAGCTACTTTGCACTGCCTTCCCTTATTATTACGAATACGATATTTCTTTCCTCTACCCAAAGGTTGTCTGGAAGAAATCGCTACAAGCGATAAGACCGCCTTATTGTACTGTCTGTTGCTGTTGTATCATGCTTGTATTTTATTTTTGTGCAATAAAGAATATCTATCTATCTAAATTGAATAAACAATTTTCATTTTCAGTGTCGTACTATTTGACTTCATATAACATAAATATCATAGATTGACCTGATTTAGTACTAACCAGCTTGAGGTGACGGGTAGGGCATAGGTAAATAGTACAAGTGTTTGCCGAGAGATCGTAACCCCGAAATTGTTTAAAATAGATCCGGTTTAGTAGCTAAAAATTAAAATCGATTGAAATAAAATTGATTTAAATTGTTAGCAATTATACCGGATATCTTTTTTACAATTTTGATGCTGCATCCTCTCGGAAAACACTTATAGGTACTTAACATTTGGGTCTGCTTTTACGGCCACTTCTGGCGTTAATCCAAATTTAGAGTGCAAAAGCAGATCAAAAAGTAGTGTACAATTATTAAATAAATAGTATAAATGTTTGCTTAGAGACTCCCGCTCCGAAATTGTTTAAAATAGATCCGGTTTAGTAGCTGACAATTTAAATCGTTTGGTGTCGCTAGTTAGAGCTTTTTTTTGACGCTGTGGAATGTCTCCTTATGCATACCCTCCTGCCGGATGCAAGCGGGTTATGTCGGGCTCTCCTCTGGCGGGAGCTTCTCCTAGCGAGAAGCCGGCCAGAGGCATACCGACTAAACCTTAGCGACGCTCCCTCATCGCCAGTGTGGGGAGGGGACATGAGTACGGGTTAAAGAACCTTACTTCACGTCCCTCCCCAGACGGAAGGCCCACTTACACTGCGGGCCCGACACGGCCTCCCCCAGTCAAGCTGGGGCGCTAGCTAGCTACCCGTCGCCTTAAACACTTGTGTTACGGATATCAGACAACAGTTCCTATCGGAGCTAAAACTGACTAACTGGTTTATCAACGCATTTCTTAAACTACACATAAGCGAAAAAAAAAAGTAAAGTATCAGCCTATAAAGTGTCCCACTGCAGGGCAAAGGCCTCCATCATAGAAATCAAGTCATCGCTACTATGAAGGGATTAGGCTTAATCACCACGCTTGCCAAATGCGGATTGGTGATCACAAACCCGAGCTATGTTCGAAAAATTCGAAACATACTTTTCGCTCGACCCGGGAATCGAACCCAGGACCCCGAGATCACGGCCCGGTACTTAAACCACTAGACCAATAGGGCGTCAACATAAGCGAAACTTGAAATTTTTCTCAGGGGTTCCTTTTGTATCGTAGAAGAACTCTTAGAAAGGATTTTTGTAAGTTCTTCCCCTAAGGGGGTAAAACGTAGCCCTCACTCACGCAGATGTATGCGCCATGTCATAATTAAAATAAAGTTTTCGGTTTATAACGTATTAAAAAAAACTACTTCCTAGATCTAGTTCAAACCAATTTTTAACTCCCGACGCAAAAACGACGGGGTGTTATAAGTTTGACGTGTCTGTGTGTCTGTCTATGGCATCGTAGCTCCCGAGCAAATGAACCGATTTTGATTTTGTTTTTTCGTTTGAAAGATGAATAAGGAGGGAGTGTTCTTAGCTATGTAGGATAAAAATCGATCCAAGATGGCTGCCGTCACAAAGATTTTGATTTTATGTTTTAACACAACTCCCACAATATAGGTATCATATAAAAGGGCTTGAGTAGCAGATTATATTAATTGTGAAAAATTTCAAATCCAAGATGGCCGCCGTCAGAAAATGACGAATAACCTATTTGTTGTTTGTGCCTCAATAAAGGTATCAAATGAAAGAGCTTTAATTGTGTTTTTTAAATGTCGGGGTTTTTATAAATTTTCAATTTTTTTTTTGTTGTTCGTTGTCATGGTAATCTATTATCATATATTTTTTTTAGTTTTAGAGTTTACCACTTTGGGAGCGTCTCTTGCGCAAAGTATTAAGTTTAGAAAAAATATATATTAGAAACCTCAACATCATTTTTAAAGACCTATCCATAGACCTTCATCTTCAACAGATATTTGTTGCGACTACAAATAAGACCATACTGCTAGTCAATAATAGAATTGTTGACGTGTCTTAGTTGGTATACTGTAAACTGGTTATGAAATAAACTTTTTTTTTTTTTTATTATTATAGATACCCCGTTTCAGTTCTAAGTATGGGGACCCCCAAAGTTTGTGTAAAAATCGTTACTTTTCCTTCGTTCAACCCGACTCATCCTGTATAATTGAAACATACTTTCACCCATTATTGCAGTGCACATAGAAAATTACGTGTTCGTTCGTAATCGAACGCTAATCAAACAGAGAACGTTTAATAGGTACAAGCTGCGTAAGAGTTAGGTACGGACGGTCACATAAAGAAAGAAAGAAAGAAAATATTTATTATTATAGACATCACAACACAGAACAGTTGCCGTGTGGTCCCCGGCAGAGTAGAATAGGCCACCCTCACTCTTACCGAGGTGTCGTAAAAGGCGACTAAGGTAAAGCTGCTGGCATGATCATCAGCACCCAGAGAAGTAAAACTCTGCATTTATATCAAAACCCTCGCCAACCCGTCTGCCAAGCGTGGTGAGTATGGCAATTACCCCTCATGTGATTGAGGGAGGCACGTGCCCCAGCAGTGCGGACTTAAATGGGCTGATGATGAACACAGAACATATAGCAATTGTAAACAGAACGCAATTTGGCACAAACAGAAAATAAAACATAAAACAAAACATAAAACAATTAAAAATACATAAAAATAAAACAAAAGGAAAAAAAAACAAAACTATATTCAATCATGTCCAGACAGTGCCAAATGAATATTATGGTGTGTTATGACGTCTAGTATAAATGGCCCTCACTCAGCTTATGTCAGAGCCCAGACAAAGGCCATGACCCATGGACATGTAGAGTTAATGTTTTTTTTATGTAATAGGTGGCAGACGAGCACACGGATCGCCTGATGGTAAGCGATGGCCGCCGCCCATGGACACCCGCGACACCAGTGGAGTCACAAATGCGACTGCCAACCTGTTTTCCCTCGGATTGGGCCTCCGGTACCCTCACTCGCGGTGCGAAACACAGTGCTGCTTCACGCCGGTTTCTTGTGAGGCTGTGGTATCACTTCCGTCGAGCTGGCACATTCATGCCAATGACGGTATGCAGCGCAAGAGGTCCCGGGTTCGATCCCCTGGTCGGGCCAAAAAATGTTCCTAAGTCTTGTACCCCCGTGCCTCGGAAAGTACGTTAAGCCGTTGGTCCTGCATCCGATACCTCTTCGGTCGTGTCATGCTGGTGTCCAATCGGAATATAATGATACGGCAATAGAGAGTGCACTTGTGTTTGCGCACACACTTGAGTACTATAATATATCCTGCGTACGTGGCTGATCGTTGCTATCGGCCGCAGTAGCCTTAATCCGTTAGAGGAGATTGGATTTTACTATCATACATATAATTAGGTTTTTGTATGAGCTCCTTAAAATATTGTGTAAAATGGAGTACATAAGGAAACAAACACAACTGACTTTTAATAACTAAATAAAATTAAACAGAAATACGTGAAAATAAATACATGAGAAAAGTGCAATTACCACATTCCACTTTAAGTGCGCGCGTGAGTGCTAAAATGAGACAGGATTAGTGCAAGTGCTGTGAGTGCGAAAGAGTCAACATGTTTTCTCAAGGTTTCAAGTATCAGCGGCTGGACAGCGTGGAGATTGGGTAAGAGTTATAATAATATTTTTTAATATTTTGTTTCAATCGTTTGTAACTTGGAAACATTGTTCTAGGTATTTAAGTACTACTAAAAACAGTTAGTACTTAACTTAAATACCTCGAACAATGTTTCCAGTTAGGCCATATCCCATCTTTTTAGGGAAATATGATTTGACTGGTAACATTCATTAGTGTTTTAGTGGATATACCTCAGGCCACTGCCAAAGACATACATGGTTTTGAGAATCGAGTGATAAGGTCAGAGACGACAGTCGCTTTATTGAAATTACCAGACTCCCCAAATCCTGAATCATATTCCGAGCGTACCCCCGGGCTGCTTGGGCGCAGCTTTGGACGCATCTGGGAATGACAATCTATTGAGATTATGACGTTTTTATCCACTGAGCTACCTTACCTTGAGGATTCCCTTGATATAAAGATAAATAAGATTATAAGATTAAAGTATTAAAGTTGTGATGTTGTAATGACGTCGCATAAACACTACTATAATTAATATACTCCAAACGATTATGGCTACGGCGGCCAATCTCAACGATCAGCCACGTACGCAGGATATATTATAGCGCTCAAGTGTGTGCGCAAACACAAGTGCACTTTCTTTTCCTTACCCTCATATTCCGATAGGACACTACTGTGACACGACCGGAAAGGGATCGGGCGCAGGACCAAAGGCTTAACGTGCTTTTTGAGGCACAGGGATACAAGACCGCCAACTTCTAGACTCCGGGCTGACACTAAAAAATTCTTACCGAAAACTTAGGTACAAATTTTTGACCTGACCCTGGGATCGAACCCGGAACCTCTTGCGCAGTTAAAGTGCGACCCACTAACCACTGCACCACCGAGGTTGTCAACTCACTTGTTAAATACATAAATAGGATCGGCTGCCCTTCTTACTAGTGATGTACCCAAAACAATCGACATTAATTATTATGAAAAAAAAATTCAAAATTCTGACAAAAAAAATACCTTGTGTTTCGTTATTATTTATTTATTTCCAAATTAGCCTGAGCTTAGGAGCCAGTGCTATGAATAATACGTTGTGATTGGACTGAACCTCTTGAGCATTAACATTAGCAGCGAGCTGTCATATTTGACAGTTCAAGAGGGATACACTTCGCATCGATCGGTGGAGCCGGCGCGAGCGCTCCCGATATCGTCGTAACTTAATTCTGTAAAATCGTATATTTTGGTGCATCATTTAACGTTTTAGACTATTATCTGAGTTCTACACTGTGAAAGTTAATTGTGTGATCACCGTCTCGAGACTAAGCCGTGACCGGGCCCGGCACACCTCCTCGCCAGCAGATCAGAAAACCCACCAGGTTAGTGTCCTTCTTTGTCCTGCTGTTGTTAGGTTCCTGAGGGAAGACGTCCTCTTACAATAAAACAAATTCGTATACTATTATTGCGACATCGTATGTCCTAAGAAAGCCCCATGTGGTAAACTGCCGTCTTGCCACATTTTCTGGCGCCCGGAACAGGGACCTTTCCTTTCATACCTAACTTAAATTCATTGTAATTCAATCGTGCCATAGATTTTGTGTAAAATTCCTGTTAAAATCGTATCCGTAATCCGTATTTTCACAATTATCTAAGCGCGTCAATGGTGCCCGCTTGTCGACACGGCGTTATTTAATCGTTACAGATCTTGAAAACTTTATCGTATTTCCCTAATGTGTATGAACCAGATGATAAAACCTATTATTTTATTGTTTTTCTAACATTTATTTTTATCGTACAATAAAATATTTCCGTGAAGAAATTAACAAATTCATATCGTATTCGTATCGTATTTTTCTACCGTCATTCCGCCGTGATATTATCGTATGATCCGAGCGGATTCGGTAGGTCATTCATAACCGTGTTAATTCTTCGCATCGGGTGCACCATTAACTTACTTCGTAATTTAGCCATATAACACATTTCTCGTAAAAGTTTCCATAGATAAATTATTTGTTATTCGTATCCCATACTAACTTATTATAGGTAGGCATTTGTAATCCGCATTCCTTCGTCATTGTTGTTTACAATCGATCTTAGTGAAATCAAACATTTTGTTTTTTAGCAAATTCGAATTCGAAATTAATTCCTATACGTTCCGTTTTACCTACACATTGATTTCGAACATTCTAATCGTTGTTTTTTCACAATAAATACTTGAAACGTATTCTGTGGTGTAATCGTAGTACAGTAAGCAACATAATTTTCTGAACATTTTCAATTGGTAATTCGGTTTGTTTTCGTAAACGTCATCATTTTAATCATGACTTCCGCCACTAAGCGCGGTACTCTTATGAAGAAGAGTAAATCTAAATCAATGGATGTGAGTGGTCCAAGTGTACTTGACTTGCCTGTTCTTAGACGTAAACGAACTTTAGCCCTAAATCGAATGCGTAAAGCGTTGGAGATCGCGGAACTTGTAAAATCGAAGACTTCCGATTTGAATACTTTTCGTGCTTATTACTCGTCAGTTCAGAAATGGTATTCAGATTTCGAGGAAGCGCATAGTGACATTTTAAGCGTTGTCGATGATTCTTGTGTGGATGGTGAAGATTTAATTCGTTCAGAATTCGACGATATTTATTTTCAACTTTTAGCCTTACACAATGAATTGGTACAGTCGACCACACATTCAACCGAACCCGTACAAGTTCAAAGTTCATTTAAATTACCGAGACTTGATCTTCCCAAATTCTCTGGCGATATTAAATCGTGGCCTATGTTTTTTGATACGTTTAATTCGCTCATTCATCTTAATAAATCGCTTTCAAATTCGGATCGCATGCAATATTTGCGATCAAGCGTACACGGTGAAGCATTAGGATTGATTCGTACGTTCCCGGTCGAGGGTTCTTACTATGAGGCAGCGTATGATACTCTCGTAGGTCGTTATCGTGATAACAGAGAACTTGCTTTTACGTGCTGGCGTGAGATGCAACAAATCGATTTAAAATCAAGTTCGCCAATTGAATTTAGACGTGTTTTAGACCTTTTTAACGAAAACTTAATTATTCTCAAAGGTCTAGATTTACCGATCGAAAAATGGGATTTCGTTTTATGCTACCTATTATTATCAAAGTTAGACTCTAAAACTCGCTGTGCTTTTGAGCAGGCTCACCCTACTCCAGAACTCCCATGTTATGAAACACTTAAGGAGTTTCTTTATTCGCAATGTGAAGCCTTCGTTCGAGACACACATTTTTCGTCTAATCGTGACTCAAACAAACCCAACAAACCGTCGTCGAGTAATAATAATAAAAACCAAGTTCATCCTAAATCGAATAATTTTAAACCTATGACGTCATCGTTCTTATCGAATGTTGAAAAGTCAACTCATCGTAACGATTCTTTCCCTAACAAATCGTGTAAGGATAATGATATCCCGCCTAATCCTAAACCGGGTAATCATTTACCGCATTTTTCTAAACCGGGAAATAATTTCTCGATTACTCAAAATTCGAAGTGCGTCTACTGTGACGAGGCCCACTATATTTCTAATTGTAAATCGTTTGCTCAGCGGTCTGCGCAGGAACGTCACAACATCGCGCGGGAAAGAAATTGGTGTTTTAACTGTTTAAAGCCTTCTCATTCTCTTAAACAATGTCATTCGGTTTTTAAGTGTAAAGTCTGTCAGCAGAGACATCACACGCTTCTTCATATCGATGATTCCACTTCTGGCGCAAAGCCTCAGATTACTGATTCTGTTCGCGTTCTAACGAACCTTGGAGATTCGTCTTCTGTCGTTCTTCTTTCTACAGCTGCGATTCAGGTTCGTGATTCTTCTGGTGGTTTTCAGACCTTGCGTGCTCTCATAGATTCCGGGAGTCAAGGTCATTTTATTACAGAGCGTGCAGCTAAGCAATTAGGGCTTGAACTTATTTCAACAAAACGTCATATTCGCGGTTTAGGTCAATCTACTGCCTCCGTGTCAGGTGCAGTTCAACTTCAAATTAACGTCAACGGGAGAGTAGCCTTCGACATAGAAGCACTCACCTTACCTAACATCTGTGGAAACATGCCTAGCGTACAGCTTGACAAATCATCTTGGCTAAACATTCGCGGTCTCAATCTGGCTGATCCAGATTGTGACAAACCGGGTCCGATCGATATTCTGCTCGGCGCTGAGCTTTTCCCTTCTTTCATTCTTCCGGGAAGCGTGAGTGGAGGACCTCAGCAGCCATCGGCGTTGAACTCAGTGTTTGGTTGGCTTCTTTTGGGAAGTGTAGGCGGAAACACGAACAACGTCAATTCGTTCTTCGTATCGGACGACCAATTATCTAACGAAGTCAGGAAGTTTTGGGAGCTTGACAACCTTCCAAGTGCAACGAAGCTCACTTTGGAAGATCAACGTTGCGAAGTCATTTATCGTAATTCAACAACTCGTGACTCCTCGGGAAGATTCACCGTGGCCTTGCCTTTCAAGGAAGACAAGGAATTCTATTTTCCAGGATCACGTGATACGGCCTTACGGCGTTTTCATTCGTTAGAGCGTAAACTTCTAGGCGATCCGGTTCTTAAGGAACAATATGCAGCTTTCATGGATGACTATCTCGAGTGTGGTCACATGAGCCCAGTGCCTACGCAAGACTTACCCTCTGGGAAATATTATATTCCCCATCACTGTGTCCTTCGTCCAGACAGCGTATCAACGAAACTGCGCGTAGTTTTTGACGCTTCATGCAAAGACGCCGCCGGCGTATCGTTAAACGAAACTTTACTTATCGGTCCAAAACTGCAAGCGTGCATTTTGGAAATTCTCATGAGGTTTCGTACCCATCCTGTTGTATTTTCGGCAGACGTTTGTAAAATGTATCGTCAAATCATGGTCAAACAAGAGCATCGTGATTATCAAAGGATCTTCTGGAGATCACATCCGTCTGAACAACTTCGGGAGTATCGTCTTAATACCGTTACTTACGGCGTTTCGTCAGCGCCATTTCTCGCTTGTCGTACCGTTCAGCAATTAACCGAGGACGAAGGTAACGAGTTACCGTTAGCCAAGGCAATCTTACAGAATGACGTCTACATCGACGATGTCGTTTCAGGCTGTTCCTCGTTAGAGGAAGCCTCTCGTGCCAAGGCAGAAATCATCGAACTCCTTCAACGAGGTGGAATGACACTTCGTAAGTGGAGCAGTAATAAGCCAGAACTCTTATCCGATTTGCCACCGGAATACTGTCTTACAGATCCGGTATCGATGGACGTTGAAAATTCAAACCCTCTTAAAATTCTAGGGTTAAAGTGGGATCCTAAATCCGATCACTTCACTTTCGAAGTCAACCCGCTTGATCGAAGGTGTAGTAAGCGTACTATCTTAAGCGAACTCGCTAGAATCTACGACCCGTTAGGTTTTCTTTCCCCTTTGACTTTTTTCGCCAAACATCTTGTACAAAAGCTGTGGATGCTGGATATCTCGTGGGACGCAGAGCCCCCAGAAACCATCCAGCGTCAGTGGAATCTATACATAGAACAACTATCCGCTATAGCAAGCCTTCGAATATCCCGTTGTTTATTCGTTCCTAATCCCACTTCGTGCGAGATTCATGGTTTCGCTGATAGCTCAGAGCTTGGATATGGAGCTGTAATTTATTTACGAGTGTGCGACCGCGACAACAATGTCAAGGTATTTTTCGTCATGTCCAAGGCTCGGGTTGCTCCGATAAAGAGAGTTTCACTGCCTCGTTTGGAATTGTGCGCAACTGTTATGCTTTCCGACCTTTTGCGTTTCGTAAACGACATTTTCAGCCGACTTTTTCCTATATCCGATATTTATGCGTGGTCAGATTCCACCGTTGCTCTTTCATGGATTCGATCATCTTCCTCACGTTGGAAGACTTTCGTGGCTAACCGCGTAAGCCACATCCAAGATGCCATGCCAGGCGCTCGTTGGCAACACGTGCCTTCGTCATCTAACCCAGCAGACATCGCTTCGCGCGGCCAGACACCTGCTGAGCTCGTTCACAATTCCTTATGGTGGGCGGGACCAGACTGGTTGTCTCAAGACCCTCAGTCTTGGCCAACATCGCATTCAGATCCTCCCGTTCAAGAGCTCCGTTCGGAGGAAAAGGTACAGGTCTTGTTAGCGGACACATCCACTTCTTCGAATCCAATCGATCATTTATTAAATCGTTTTTCGTCCTTACGAAAGGTCCAACGTATCGTGGGCTATTGTCTTCGCTTCAGTCGTAATCTGAAGGGTAAACAAAATCGTTGTACTAGTCTATTTCTTAATCGTGCAGAACTTCATAACGCGTTGTTGACTGTTGTCAAACGTATTCAAACTCTTCATTTCGCTGAAGAAATCAATCGGTTGAAAGAAGGCAAACTTCTTTCAAAACAAATGCGTAAACTCAATCCCTTCCTGGATGACCGTGGGATTCTCAGGGTGGGCGGAAGGCTATCTAGATCTGGACTGGAATTCAGTCATAAGCATCCGGCCTTATTGCCTCGACAGGCTTCGTTAACCGATCGTATTATCGACACTTTTCACCGTGAAAACTGTCACCCTGGAATCAATACATTGCATTATCTAATTTCGCAACAATTTTGGATTGTTTCGGCAAAGCGTGCCATTCGTAATCGTGTGTCCAAATGCATTCAATGTTATAAAACGAATCCTTCTCCGCTTGAACCGTATATGAGTGACTTGCCTTCCGTTCGTGTGAATCAAGTCAAACCGTTTTCTATCGTAGGCGTTGACTATGCAGGTCCGTTTCGCATTAAGTCAGGTAAATATCGTGGTGCTAAGGTCAGCAAAGCTTATCTCTGCTTATTCGTGTGTTTTACAACTAAAGCGCTTCATTTAGAAGTCGCGGCAGAGTTAACTTCGGAAGCTTTCATCGCAGCCTTGCGACGTTTCGTAGGACGTCGAGGTCGTGTTTCTACCATTTATTCGGATTGTGGAACGAACTTTGTAGGCGCGGAACGTGAACTTTCTTCGTTCATGCAAAAGGCGTCACACGCTGAACACATCGAATTTAAATTTAACCCTCCGGCAAGCCCACATTTTGGTGGAGTTTGGGAGATCCAAGTCAAGGCGGTCAAGTCACACTTGTATCGTATCGTAGGCACGCAATGCTTAACGTTAGATGAACTTTTTACACTTTTTATTCAAATCGAAGCATTGCTTAATTCGAGGCCACTTTATCCACTGAGTTCTGATCCGAACGATTTCTCCGTACTCACACCGGGCCATTTTCTAACTCTTGAACCGCTGACGTCTGTTCCTGATGAGGACCTTACGTCAATCAATATAACTCGTTTAAGAAGATGGCAACTCATACAACGCTTCCAACAAGATTTCTGGAAGCGATGGAGAAATGAATATCTTCAATCGCTGACTCAGCGTGCAAAGTGGACCAATCATTCAAAACCATTAGACATCGGTTCTGTGGTTATTCTTAAATCGGACGCCCCTCCGCTGCATTGGCAGTTGGCTCGAGTGGAGCAACTCCATACTAGTCCCGATGGATTAGTTCGTATCGTAACCGTTCGTTTACCTACGGGTTCAGTCTTAACCAGACCTCTCACCAAGGTTTGTCCTTTACCTAATCTCATCGATTAAACGTTATTTTCTTCACTGATTAGGTTAGGCAATCTAGTTTATCGTCAAGTTTAAGTAGCTTTTGTCGTCGTTCATACACATTCGTTAACTTAAGCTTAGTTTAGTCGTTAGTATGTTGTGAAAATACAACCACAGTGTATTTTGGTGGGCGGTGTGTTTCGTTATTATTTATTTATTTCCAAATTAGCCTGAGCTTAGGAGCCAGTGCTATGAATAATACGTTGTGATTGGACTGAACCTCTTGAGCATTAACATTAGCAGCGAGCTGTCATATTTGACAGTTCAAGAGGGATACACTTCGCATCGATCGGTGGAGCCGGCGCGAGCGCTCCCGATATCGTCGTAACTTAATTCTGTAAAATCGTATATTTTGGTGCATCATTTAACGTTTTAGACTATTATCTGAGTTCTACACTGTGAAAGTTAATTGTGTGATCACCGTCTCGAGACTAAGCCGTGACCGGGCCCGGCACACCTCCTCGCCAGCAGATCAGAAAACCCACCAGGTTAGTGTCCTTCTTTGTCCTGCTGTTGTTAGGTTCCTGAGGGAAGACGTCCTCTTACAATAAAACAAATTCGTATACTATTATTGCGACATCGTATGTCCTAAGAAAGCCCCATGTGGTAAACTGCCGTCTTGCCACACCTTGTTTTCACCGATTTTTTATTTTTGATTTAGGCAAATGAGCAAGCGAGCCAATTGACACAATCTACCACCTTGGGAGCGTCTCTGGCGCAAAGTATTGTGTTTAGAAAAAAATGATGTTAAAAATCTCAACATCATTTTTAAAGACCTATCCATAGATACCCCACACGTATAGGTTAGTTAGATGAAAAAAACATTTTTGAGTTTCAGCTTCAAGTATGGAGGGGGTCAAAATACTTATATTTACCAAGTTTCAATAGTATAGTTCTTATAGTTTCGGAGAAAAGTGGCTGTGACATACGGACGGACAGACGATCAGATATGACGAATCTATGAGGGTTCGAAGTATCTCTGAAGGACCGCATCAGAAATGATGTAATCCGACAGAGAACCAGAGTCACCGACATAGCCCACCGAATTAGCAAACTGAAGTGGCAGTGGGCTGGTCATATTAGCCGCAGAACTGACAGCCGTTGGAGCCGTAAAGTCCTTGAGTGGAGACCGCGACTCGGTAAGCGTAGTGTAGGACGCCCTGCGACAAGATGGGATGATGACATTCGAAGGCTGGCTGGTGTGGGCTGGATGAGAGTGGCGTGCATTAGGGGAGACCTATGTCCAGCAGTGGACGAGTGTGAGGTTGCTGATGATGATGAGGGTTCCGTTTTTTGCCATTTGGCTACGGAACCCTAAAAATATGTGATTTTTTAACCTTATCGAACCTGAATCACTATTGCAAATTTAAATAATTTTATTTATCATCATCTCTACAACTCGCTCGACGGCATTATGGTTAGAAGGAGACAAAGCTTATTGTCTTTTAGTAAACCAAAACCTATATTAGCTTTTAAGAGGTTTGATAAGATATAATATGGTTTTATCTAGACAATAATACTGCGTTTATTTCATTGAAATACTTAAGTAGGTACATTAAATATAACCCTATTACGACACGCGAGTGCACTCGAGCAAACAAATCGACTCAGGACCTAATTTTCATACAAACATACTAATTTCAGAGGCCTGTAAATAATACTCAATAATAATCAAATCTTTATTAGCCTTAAAACATGACATTTAAAGGTATGATAATAACATAAGTGCATACATGTTTTGCTTAAAAAGCACGCAAATTCACAATTATATATATTTATAAAAAACAATACGTTTAGATTATAGTACATACGTCATTAGAAGTTAAAATCTCCTGTCAATTTTATTTTATTTTTATTTTATTTTATTTGATACAAAAATCCACAGCTCTTAATTTTACATAAAAAACTCTTATATACTAATCTTACAGCTAATAAAGGACTTTCTTTATTTTTCTTATATAAAAATAACAACGAGACGACGAGACATGAGTGAAAGACTTTTAACAATAAAACCTAGGTAAATGTTAAGTATCTCGATAATAACTTGTAACGGTTATTGACTATAATATTATTATAATAATATGCACACAGGAAGTATAAATAATAAAATATGCCAATTAATATACATATACCTACGCACCCAAATACAAACATCATATAAATAAATAACCAACTAAATAAATAAATAGAAAAGGCTAAATAAAATACTTATACGTAAAAAAAAAAACAGTGAAGAAGTCATGTTACGAGGTAGGCCTAAGCATGCCATCAATATCCTTTCTGAAGGAATATAATGATGAGCAGAATAAGTCTGTTGACAAGGCAAATCTATCATTATATGTTTTTTGCAAACGACGTGTGACAGAATTTTGAGCGTAATTGCTGCGTACAAGTTTGCAGCTAAAAAGTTTTGTGCGAGTGTGTCTGGTTCGGGTCGAAGGAGCACATAAAAGTAAAGTTCTTGAAACCAAATCCGCGCTGTCTATTTCATTATTGCATATTTTGTATAAAAATATCATATCTAGAAGAGAGCGTCTATTCTCAAGGGTTAACAGTTGATAGAAGTTGCACGAACTCTCATAATCTGTGCGCCCACGATAATTGCGATAGTTCAAATGTTTGAGAAATTTCATTTGTATTTTCTCTAGACTTTGGGTGTGTATGATATACTGTGGGTTCCAGATGTTACTGCAATACTCGAGTACGCTTCTAACATACGTATAATATAGAATTTTTAGACAGTGCACATCTGTAAAAGGTTTACTTACCCGCAAGACGAATCCCAAGTTTTTAAAGGCTCGAGATACTATGTTATCTATGTGACTTGCAAATGTTAATTTTGAGTCCATTAGGACTCCCAAATCTCTTACTTGTTTGGTTTCCAGCAGAGCCGAGTTATTAATGCTATAATTATACTTAAGAGGTTTAACTTTCCGGGTGAAAGAGATATGTATACATTTATCAACATTGATGTTAATTCTATTTTCAGTATAATATGCACTTAATCTATTCAAATCGTCTTGCAGCTTACAGCAATCCTGAATATTCCTGATTCTCATGTAAATCTTTGTGTCATCAGCGTACATCAGAAACTTGGCAGACCTAAAACACTTTTTAATATCATACAGGTAACAAGCATAGAGCAACGGTCCAAGTATGGAGCCCTGCGGTACGCCTGATAGTATTTTCACATAGTTAGATCGATATCCACCAATCACCACAGCCTGACTCCTATTTTGCAAATAAGACTCAAACCACCTGAGGAGACTGCCTTTTATTCCTAATTCATCGAGCTTTCTGAGAAGTATGACATGATCGACTCTGTCAAATGCCTTCTCAAAGTCGGTGTATATTGCGTCGACTTGATGGGCACCATCCATGCCATTCAAAACATCATCTGTGAATATGGCTAAATTAGTATTCGTCGATCTTTTTTTGAAAAAACCATGCTGCTCTGACGGTATCAAATGTGACACAATAGGGTATATATGGTTATGAACAACACGTTCTAGTAGTTTACTGAGTACATTAAGGATTGAAATAGGGCGGTAGTTTTTTACCTGACATTGGCTGCCCTTCTTGTGGATGGGGACAATATGAGCGGTTTTCCAAATGTTAGGGAAGTGACCAATTCTTAGACATCGGTTAAAAATTAAAGCTATCGGGACCGCAACCGTGCTAGAACAAAAATGAAAGAAGATTGGAGGAATACCATCACTGCCTGCACCTTTTTTTATGTCAATTCTTTTTAATAGTTCGTAAATGTAATGGGATGTGATTTCTATTTTGTTAATATTTTTATCTAATAATGTACTGTTGTTAGGTACAGTAGGATAGTGAGATGCAGGATCCTTAAAGTTCTTTTGAAAAAAGTCACCAAACGCTGCGCAGATATCAAATTCATTGTTAAACGATTTGTCGCTATAAGTCATTGAGTTAGGATAGCTAGAATTATTATTTCTTTGGGATTTCACATATGACCAAAAAGCTTTAGGATCGCTCCTGATTTGACTTTGAGATTTTAACAAATAATTGTTAAAGCAACTTTGTTGTAACACTTTCATCCTACGTCTAAGGGTCGAGAATTCGAGGTAATCCAATGGATTCCGTGACGTTTCCAGTTTTTATGTAGTTTGGCTTTTTCTTTAATCAATTTTATAAGAGGCCTATTGTACCATACTGGATATGTACGAGAGCTTGATATCGAGACTTTGGGAACGAATTCATCAATAAGTTTCTTTAGAATTTCATAAAACATTGTTACCACCATTTCCAAGTCATCCATGTCCGAAATAAATGACCAATCTTGGTTGTCTAGGGAATCATTAATTTTATCGAAATTGGCTCTTTTAAATAGGTATTTATCGCGGGGTTTCGGTTTAAAAGGACGGATGTAGATGTCAACTGTATACATTTTTAGAGACGGGTGATAGTTATCTTCATCAACTAAAGGTTGATCGGAGCGCTGAACATCAATTGAAAAATTAGAAAAAACAAGATCTAGAATACTCTTATGATGATTTTTTATTGCGTTTAATTGGTTAAAGCCTATATAGGAACATAAGTTTAAGAATTCACTTGAACGGTCTTGTAACTCCACAGATCCTTTCCTTATGACAACTGGTTCATCTGAGCTCCAATCAATACACGGCAGGTTAAAGTCGCCTACAAGTAACATAAGATCATTTGGGTTTGATTGTGACACATGTTTCAGTACGTCCATGAATTCTTGTAGGCGTAGGTGTCGGTTATTGTTTGGGGGTATGTATATGATTGCCAAATGTAAATCATTAGAACAACCCAACGATTCCCCAGAGATAGTCAGCCAAAGGCATTCCAGATTAGGTCTTTGCCATTCCTCGCGAACACGAACATGTAGGTGCGACGCACAGAGCGCCATTACACCCCCTCCCAAACTACCTCGGTCGCGGCGGTATACTTGGTACCTATTATCGCACAATTCACTATCAAGTATCCCGTCGCATAACCACGTTTCCGTAAATGCACCTATTTCAAAGTCAGACAAAAGCACGCTGTTATAGAAGGTATTCGTTTTTGTTCGTAGGCCCCGGACGTTTTGGTAGAACAGTTCAAGATTATTTTGTTTCACAGTTCCCATAAAATGATGATACAACGGTAGTGGTACTGGTATAACATAACATTTTGCCGTATAACTACATCGGCGGTTTGGCTATTCAAATTAATGTTTAAAAATGCGATAGTTGGTTTCATATGCAGAAACAGACCTCTCTCAAACAACTGGTGGCAACATGATGTAGTAGTGTAGGGTAATATAGATAAATTAATTACAAAATATATATTTTTAGTAATGGGTACATATAAGTATATAATATATACAAATGAATATAAAAACAATGCAAATAAATAAGTTTTGTAAAAATATAGTATTAATAAATAATATAATATTATATTAGGTTTGGTCGCAGGTAACATGTGTGCATTAATTAGAAAAAAAGCAAGACTTAACAAAAATAACAAAGTGCATGACAAACATAGATCCGTTATGTAACTTCTATGTAACAACTCTTTAACTAAGCAATTTTTTCGAGATCTTGACTGGAAGAGATCGGTATCGGCGGGGAGGTATCGTTCCTGCGCATAAAAATTCGGCAGTTTTTTGTCCAGACATATCTGTAATTTAGTTCTTTAGCCTTTGATTTACATGACGCCAGTAGTGCCTTGTTTTCAATTGTCAGGTGCTCATTGACATAAACATAACCGTTCTCTCCTTCGAATCCCATCTCGTTGACAGACATATTACGTCGCCTGCGAGCAGCCGCAATAATTTTATCCCGCAGAGCGCGATCCTTAAGGCGGACTACTATGGCACGGCTTTTCTTCGCGCTAGCAGCACGACGTGGTTGAACTCGATGAGCGAAGTCGACGTCTTTTGGTTCAATGGACACTCCAATGCGGCTAAATACTTTAGATACCACATCAATGGTGACCTCATCTTTACTGTCTGGTACACCAATAATCTCTACGTTCTGGAGGCGAGACCATTGCTGCTGCCGTAAGTTGTCGTCTTCCAATTTTTTTATTCGCGACTCGCAAGCTTTCAAGTTTTGTCTTAAGTTGCCATTCTCGTCTTTGACAGCCTTAAGGTCAGCAACTATGACGCTTTGTGCCTTTTTTAAACAACTATTCTCCTTCTTCAAATCTTCTATGGATGTATTTATGAATTTAAGTGATTCTTGGCATTCAGATAGTTGTTTTTTAATGCTAGTCAGATCCTCAGAAAAAAGTTCCATGAAGGTCTCTTTAATAAGCTTTCTCAGATCTGTGGCCTGTAGTGTTCCCTCTGAAGTATTTGCACCGGACATTGCCGGAGAACCTGTGCTTTCCGGCATTGTGAAGGCTGGTTTGACTGCAGACAAGCGGGCCGGTGAATCATCGTTGCGTCTGCGCGCGGCTGAGTTCACATTAACACATGCGGGGCACTTTAACGCCGAAAATTGTTCGGACGTTATTTTGTGAGTATTTTCGGCATTTACGTTTAAGCATTTCAAGCAATAATGCGTCTTGCATGTATTGCATCTCAAACTATTGTCTTTGCCTATAGGCAAATTGCATCCAACGCACAACATATTTCTATTTGACCTCCGAATACTTCTATCTATAACTTAGCTTAACGCCTGAGATATCGGTTACGGCAAGCACTCATGCGCTTACATGCGGCTGCAAATTAACGCCTGTGATTTTAGTCACGGCAAGCGTACGCGCACTAAGCAAGCGGTAAATTCGCGCGAGAACGATCAAGCTCCGTGGCTCAGTGGCGAAGACGGCGCACCGAAGCGGACTCGACGCGGCAGTGCGCGGGTTCAAACCCCAGTGGGTCGGTAAAAAAGTTGTTCAACTCACGGAGCGCTCGCGAACTGCCGGGGCTCCGCCGTCGGCTCTCAGTCGCCAGTAAGACAGAAGGGCGAAGCTCGATGTCACCAGGTATAATCTCTGACAGCAACCAACACACGTCCGTTCGTCTCGATGTCTCAACGCAGAAAAAAAAATCTTTAATGTCATACACTTTTAATTCAAGCAGCCATTTATAAAGTATTGATTTAAATAATTTAATTTGATGATTCTTGATATCATTAGGAATTTTATTAAATATTTTAATGCACATAGACAAGCAGCTATTTGTGTATCTAGCAGATCTTGGTATGACACTCAGAAGTAGTCTATCTGGATTTCTTTTTAGTCTAGAATTTACTGATCTAGCTTTTCGAAAAAGGTTAGTATTACGCTTAACAAAACAACTTATCTCATAAATGTACAGAGCTGGTAGTGTTAGCACGCCCAGGCTCCAAAAGGACTCTACAGTAAATTTCTGTGCTTAAGTGATAATTTTATTGTAAATCGATTTCAAAAGTGTTCAAATTTCAATCAATTATCTTAACGGATTAGAGAAACGTGTCGATTTCTTAAAAAAAAACTGCGAAAAAAAAACCGCCTTCAAAAACCACGAACTAAAAAGTGTAAAATAATATTTTTATCACTTTATACACTACAAATAGGTAACATTTTTTGACTGACCGGATGGCGCAATTGGTAGTGACCCTGCCTCTTACGCCAAAGGTCGTGGGTTCGATCCCCACCCTGGACAAACACTCGTGCGATGAACACTTGTGTTTGTTCAGTGTCATATATGTATTTAAGTATATATTTGTGTTCCTCTGTTGTCTGATATCTGTAACACAAGTGCTTAAGCTACTTAGTACGGAATCAGGTCAACGTATGAGATGTTGTGAGAATTATAATTATTATTTTATAACAGTACACTCGAGAAAGGGTTTTACCGAAGTCGGCGCCTAAGCTCTGTTGAATAATTGTACAAATACTGTACTCACAATTTGTTATTAACAACAGTATTGAAAGAGTTATCCTTTAACTCCTTACCGTTGAGGAGTTGACCTTCCATCATCAGCAGGACCACAAAATTTACACAGTCAGGCGTAAATACTGGTGCAGTTTTGAAAAAAGATACAAAAACATTACGTGTCTCTAGAAATTTTGAAAGTACCCCTCAATTTTTCCAGGATCCCATCATCAGATCCTGATATACTCAACTCAACTTTTCCCCAAGGATTTCATTTCCTCAAAATTTCCCCAAAATTATTATTTTTCCCCACAATTGCGAAAAAAACCACATATCTACCAACCATGAACCATGAAAATAGCGACGGGAGACTCACCCCAGAAAAAGACACCAAACCCCAAACCCTGCCTCTGAGGATCCCCAAATTCCCATTTTAACCGATATCACCTACTAACACCTGCATTGCACCACGTTGTTTACTGCGTAAACAGCAAATGGTGCAAGAAATAAAAGAGCAATATTACACACAGTAACAATAACAATAATTACTTAGTAATTAAGTAATGTAATAGCATGTAAGCATGAAACAAAAAAAAAACATTCTAACAATAATTAAAGCAAAACATGTTATAGTAACATAACAAATAAAAAAAAAAAGAAATCCAATAAAAAATTAAAATAAAAAAAAACACTTTAAAAAAAAATTTCATAATAAAAAAAAAAAATTTGACATAGAATAGCATTAAGACTGTCTTAGAAATTTAAGGAACTTTTAGACACAAAATCCAAATTTTGTTACGCGGAGCACTGTAACTATTTAACACAATAAAAAACTAACACAAAAAAGGCGCAGACCAAAAGTCAGCGGAAAAATTTTTTTCATTAAAAAAAACCATGAATTACAAGCTAAGCTGAGAAGGATCGCGGAACGATTTCTTGTCATTGATCTGTCTACACCACATCATGATATGGCCATGGCTATGAGTTTAACATGGAAATCTGTCATTTCTTCAATCGATTCTAATCTTAACGTCAAATACGTTTAGTTCAATATCAATTGACGTTTGACAGGGTGTTGTAAACCAGACGTGTGGTTATCTGTACAACTGGGATGTACTCTCAATTGACCTTATCTTCAGGTGACGGGTAGGGCACACTAGCGACGCCAATCGATTTTAATTTTTAGCTACTATACCGGATCTATTTTAAACAATTTTAGGGTTTACAACCTCTCGGCTAACACTTATAATATTTATTAAATAACCATGCACAAATGTTGGGTCCAACGCGTACGCGAAAAATTGATTCACGCCAAAAGCGGCCACTTTTGGTGTTGATCAATTTTTCGCCTACAAAAACGGTCCCAACATTTGTGCATGTTTATTTAATAAATAGTATAAGTGTTTGCCGAGAGGCTGTAAACCCGAAAATTGTTTAAAACAGATCCGGTTTAGTAGCTAAAAATAAAAATCGATTGGCGTCGCTAGTGTGCCATACCCGTCACCTTCAGTGCTTATTAGATACAAACTGTGGCGATTACACTGTATACATATAAACGCTGACGATGGGATGCTAATAAAAACTTTTGTTATCAGCAAAAAGGTGTATTTTCTAGCATTCACACACAGCGACTATCAAACCAGTAAAAAAATATAAACATCTTATATACATATAAATTTAGCTTTATATACACTCAGCGGCAGGAAAAATTGGCAATTAGGCTTTTTTCATATAAACAAACTCGCTTTAACGTCTCATAATATGGGAAAATATGTCCCATATAACGTTATATGGGGCGTAGAGTTCGGTTCATTGTTTTCCATTTTTCGGAAAATTTAAGGTTATTTTACAATTTTCGAAAATTTGAGTTTCTTTATTAGGCGTTTGCCCTCTTCACTGACATAAAACTCATAGGAGAGACGCAAATAGTGTCTCACATATGAGACGTTAAGGTGAGCGCGTTTTTATGAAAAAAGCCCAGTGGTCCGATTTCCCTGCCGCTGAGTATATAAAAGAGAACCTGAGTGACTAGGAATGGACCCACAGTTCAACTACTGACCCTAGAATTTGGGAAGGGGGTTCCTTTAGTATTGGAAGTGGGCACTAAGAAGAGATTTTTGAAAATTCAACCCTTAAGGGGGTTAAAAGTTTGTATGAAAGTCTGCCATTTTTGATGTCAGATATGTGAAAATTTGTGTTGAGGCTAATCATTTTAAATAAAAAGTTTTCCAAGTAATGTTTTCGAAAAATGGGTGATTTTAAAGGGGGCAAATTAGGGGAGGAAATGCCAGTACCGGGGTTTTAGCCATTTTTAAGTAAGAATATTAAAAATCGCTATACGTTATGATATTGTTTTAACATTTTTGTAAATTAAGGGGGTGGAAAAGGGGGTTTGAAGATTGTTTGGAAATACGCTCAACGAACAACTAAAGCTCTTTCATTTGATAAGTACCAATATTGAGGCAGTTGGAACAACAAATAGGTTATTTGTCATTTTCTGACAGCGGCCATCTTGGATTTGAAATTTTTCACAATTAATATAATCTGCTGCTCTAGCCCTTTTATATGATACCCATATTGTGGGAATTGTGTTAAAACATACATTCCAAATCTTTTTGACGGCGGCCATCTTGAATCGATTTTTATCCAACATAGCTAAGAACACTCCCTCCTTATTCATCTTTCAAACAAAAAAATCAATAAGTGGTTCATTTGTTCGGGATCTACGATGCCATAGACAGACACACAGACACACACACACAGACACGTCAAACTTATAACACCCCGTCGTTTTTGCATCGGGGGTTAAAACGACTGGTCCAGCCGTCGATTCTCAACACAAACAATGCATAGCAATGGAAAAATACCGAACGTTTTAATGAGGCAAGATTTGTTTCCATGCATCATCCATTGAACCAATTATTTATGATCTCGCTGGTTTGTTCTGTTTATTTATTCTTTTTACCTAGCTTGTATTAAGCTGACGGTTAGTACTTAGTTACTAAACCGGATCCATTTTAAACAATTTCGGGGTTACAACCTCTCGCAAACACTTATACTATTTATTAATTGAAGATCAAGATGAAATACTCAGGTCTAACCTCTCGCAAACACTTATACTATTTATTAATTGAAGATCAAGATGAAATACTCAGGTCTATTGTCCCTTTATGTGCCCCGCCCATTGCCACTTGAGGCATGCAATCCTTTGGGCTATGTCTGTGACTCGGTTCTCCTGCGGATCTCATCATTCTGATACGATCACGCAGGGAGACTCCGAGCACTCCGAGCATAGCCCCCTCTATCGCTCTCCGGGTGACTTTGAGCCTCCTTAATCGGCTGTGAAAATATCAAACTTCTAAGCCAAGACAATCAAAAGATACAGCCGATTATGTCGATATTTTCAACAAATCTTCGACACTCGTAAAGGAATCAAAATCTACAGGGTACTTCCCGTAAACTCAGAGTCTTGAAATTTGACATGAAGCATTGTCATAAATAATGCAAATATAGGAAAAATGGCGAAAATCGAATTTTTTTAGTACCCACTCACGCAGCGCAACACAGCACAGTGCCACTTCACGCCGGTTTTCTGTGAGGCCGTGGTATCACTCCCGTCGAGCCGGCACATTCATGTCGAAACGTGGCTCTCCCACGTTTAAGAATACCAAATGTGCCATCGGGCCAACAATTCTACCACAACAAATTATTTTCAGAAATATTTTGATAATGAAAGTCACATATGTATAAAAGGTTTTCATTAATGAAATTCGTATTCATATTATTCAGTTAACATTCTATTGAGGGACGTGGGCAGCCTCCCACGTAGGGGGGGGGGGGGACCATTCAGATGGGGGTTGGTAAGGGTGGAGACGCGGGCGCGTGGCCGCCTACGCTTTCAGTTTCATTAGGGGTGTTACAAGAAGTTTAAGAAATCTCTGGATAATATAATATAATATAATAATTCTCACAACATCTCATACGTTGACCTGATTCCGTACTAAGTAGCTTAAGCACTTGTGTTACAGATATCATTCAACAGAGGAACACAAATATATACTTAAATACATATATTACCCAGACACCGAACAAACACAAGTGTTCATCGCACGAATGTTTGTCCAGGGTGGGGATCGAACCCACGACCTTTGGCGTAAGAGGCAGGGTCACTACCAATTGCGCCATCCGGTCAGTCAACCGGATACCCTGAGAATCCAGTATAATAATGTTTTTAGGATGATGTTGGGTCTGCCGCGCTTCTGCAGTGCATCGGGGATGTTTGCGGAATACCAAACAGATGGGTTTGAAGCCCTCGTCCGCAAAAAAACAAACTCCCTGATCACTCGATTAAGAGACAGTCCCAACAGCATCCTCAAAACATTAGCCGATCGATGGACATCACCGCTCTGGAATTTCTTTCTGCGGAGAGTGACTGTCACGGGAACATGTCCGTTCTCATGATCGTCATTCTTTGCGAAATGAAAACTTATTTTATTTTATTTTATTTATTATTTTTATATAACAATAGATTTACCATAAGTTATTGTCATACTAACATAATATGGATGTAATATATCTGAAATACAATTATTTGTATTTGTATTTGTTACAATTTGGTTGTTGAAATCTCTATGCAATGATTGTAAAACAAAATGTTAGCCCAGTGGATAATCTCGAGCCTTTTTATGATATGGGGGCAGACGAGCAGACGTATCACCTGATGGTAAGCGATTACCCCCACCCAAGGACACGTGTCATGTCAATGGAGTCACAGGTACGCTGCCAGCCTTTTTGAAAGGGTCGCTCTTTTCTTGACGGTTTGCATGTCGTGTCGGTAGGTAGAAAGTTTCTTGAGAATCGGACAGATGAAGGCTGCCAACCAGCTGCCTTCTATAGGGGCCGTCGTGTTTCGAATCCCAGCTTGTAAAGTAAATCAATATCCTCCAACCCATTTCGGCTAAGGCAGCCAATCTCAACGATCAGCCGCTTACGCAGGAAATATTATAGTGCTCAAGTGTGTGCGCAAACACAAGTGCACTCTCTATTACCTTGCCTTCATATTCCGACACGACCGGAGAGGGATTGGTCGCAGGACCAACGGCTTAGCGTGCTTTCCGAGGCGCGGGGGTACAAGACCGCCAACTTCCAGATTCCAGGCTGACACTAAGAATGTTTTACCGAAAACTTAGGTACAAATTTCTGGCCCGATCCGGGGATCGAACCCGGGACTTCTTTCGCAGCCGTTGCTTTAAAGTGCGACCCGCTAACCGAGGCTGTCGTAAAGCTGTACTATCGACGTGCTAACCCTATGGCAGTATCTGGAGGAACGTAAGCTATTTTTAATATCAGACAGATCTCTCTTAAGGCGCCACCGCGACGACACTAGTGCCGCCAAGTGATACTTTAACCCTTAACCGGGCAACTAAACATCATTTCGCCTACACCCATGATACTGTACTTAAAAAAATTTGGTGATTAAAAAGAGTAACTGGCGAGTTTCTTGCCGGATCTTCTCGTCAGAATCAACTTTCCGATCCCGGTGGTAGAATCACATTATATTTATTAATATCTTAGTATATTATAATATCTTAGTTTAATTACATGTATAATATACATAGCTATAATTTATATTTTTTTCATGTATGACGATTTGTAAGAGCTGTATATAAGCCTATGCAAATAAAGAACTTTTGAATTTTTTTTGAATTTTTTTTTTGAATTTGCTATATACAGCCTTAGATCACGTGACTCACTTAGGGAAATATTTAAAGAAATAAATATTTTAACCGTGGCTTCCCAATTTATCCTCGACTGCATTATGTATGTACGTAAGAACTTGCACACTTTTCCAAAAAAGTCCGATAGTCATAGTCTTAACACCAGAAATAAACATAGGCTTGCCGTCCCGGTCCTCAGACTTCATAAAATCGGTAATTCGTTTGTTGGCTTAAGTATTAAGATATTTAATAAGCTACCACAAAATGTCATTAACCTATCACTGGATAAGTTTAAGTCTCATATTAAAACCTGCCTAATGAAGAAAGGTTACTATAGTGTACAAGACTATTTAAATGATAAGGATTCTTGGTCAAGTTAATTGATTAATATTTTGAGTTGTTATTCATAGTAGTCTATTAACTTTCATAATTTTTTTTTTCTCGATTGAAACTCTGTAACATCATCAATATTTGAAAAGAGTAACTACTGAGTTTCTTGCTGGTGTCTTCTCAGTAGAAATCGACATTCCGAACCAGCGGTAGATATTATGTACCTATTTTGACGTTCATAAGTGTTCTGTGTGGACCTAAATTGAATAAAGTATTTTTTATCTTTTATCTTTATTTATTTCATTGGCTTTCAACCCAGTTAAGCGCCCTGTTGGTCTAGTTGTCTAGGACAAAGAAATTGGGTCAAGTGATAAATTCATCTATTCACACAATATCTCGTAAATTGATTCGATTCCGTACTAAGTAGCTTATGCGTTTGTGTTAGGTATCAGAATAAATGTACTTAAAAACATAACGGAGTATATGATTTTTAACACCCAGACACTGGACAAACACAAGTGTTCATCACACGAATGTTGCCCTGAGATGGGATGCATGCAACTCGCAACTTTTGGCGTTTCAGACAGCGTCACTGCCAAATGCGCTATCGTCAATAGTAATCAGGGCTCACGTAACACCAGCGCCATGACCTACAGGAAGGTTAGTTTAGGTTACCCCTTAAGTCGTGGCTTTAGCTGAGTGAGTTCCTTTTTAGGGTTCCGTACCTCAAAAGGAAAAATCGGAACCCTTATAGGATCACTTTGTTGTCCGTCCGTCCGTCCGTCTGTCAAGACCCTTTTTCTCAGGAACGCGTGGGGGTATGAAGCTGAAATTTATATTAATTACTCAGGTCTACTGTCCCTTGAAGCTGTGAAAAAATCAAACTTCTAAACCAACGCAATCAAAAGATACAGCCGTTTATGCCGCAAATTTTCGACACTTGCAAGGGAATCAAAACCTACAGGGTGCTTCCCGTGAACTCAGAATCTTGAAATTGAGTACGAAGCAACGTTTTATAGCATAGATAAAGGAAAAATTACGAAAACCATAAATTTTTAGTTACATCACATAATATTTATTTTTTTAATAATTTTAAACTTACTACCCATTTCCTCATAAACGCGTAGAGGTATTAAATTGAAATTCATACCAAATACTCAGGTCTATAATACCTTTAAGCTGTAACAAAATCAAACTTCTATGTCAACGCAATCAAAAGAAACAGCAATTTAAGCTGCATATTTTGAAACTCGCAAGTACTCGCAAGGGAATCAAAACCTAAAGGGTACTTCCAGTCGACCTAGAATCTTGAAATTTGGCATGAAGCAACGTTTTATGGCACACATAAAAGAAAAATTCCGAAAACCTTAAATTTTTAGTTACATTACAAAATATATATCTTTTAATAAATATAAACTTATTACTTTTTTCCTCATGAACGCGTAGAGCTATCAAGTCGAAATTCATATCAAATACTTAGATCTAATTGCCTTAAACCCGTGAAAAAAAAAATTCTAAGTCAACGCAAAAACGCAAAAGTACAACCATTGATACCGCATATTTTGAAACTCGCAACTACACGCAAGGGAATTAAAACCTAAAGACCACTTCCCGTTGACATAGAATCTCGAAATTTGGTAAGAAGCAGTAGCTTACAGCACAGGTAACAGAAAAATTCCGAACAGCTTAAAATTTTAAGTAGTTATACCACCATAAAAATTGTGATTGTAAACATAATTGTAGTTACAGCAATGACCGCGAGTTATTATACTATATATGGGGAGGGCAACATTTAAAGAAGACGAAATAGCCTTCTTCTTTATATTTCGACGTTCTTTTATCGAAATGATATGTGTTAATATAAAATAAAGGATTACTGAAACGATAAAGAGATCTTTGTCTTAAATTTATGCTCCTCCATCTTTCCCCATTGTAATGTTATGAATTTCATTTTGCAATAAAAATACCATAGTTATGACTCGATTGTCGTAATGAACGAACTTTGCAAACCTTGCAGGTTTGTACAGAACCCTCGGTGCGCGAGTCCGACTCGCACTTGGCCGGTTTTGTTACTCACCGCGATACACTTGGACACAATGCAAACATTGGCCGGCCGAATGATTCAAATTTGTTGGTTTTTTTTCTTTTGTTCTGTTTATATATTTTGTTTTGTGAGTGGTTTTTACTTTTTTTTCATTCCGCCAGTTTGTCTTTTTAAGCCTCGACATTTTTGCTTAAATATTGTAGCGTCGGGGGACCGCTCTACCTACCTATAAAATATGTGCTTTAACAAGACGCTATGCTAATATGTATTATGCAGAGCGGCCCCCCATGCCACCATATTTAACCACAAATATTCATCCGTAGAACAGTTCAATTTATTTTTAACCCCCGACGCAAAAACGACGACGTGTTATAAGTTTGACTTGTCTGTGTGTCTGTCTATGGCATCGTAGCTCCCGAAGAAATGAACCGATTTTGATTTTGTTTTTTTTTGTTTAAAAGATGAATAAGGAGGGAGTGTTCTTAGCTATGTGTTGGATAAAAATCGATCCAAGATGGCCGCCGTCACAAAGATTTGGATTTTATGTTTTAACACAACTTCCACAATCATCATCAGCCCATCGCAGTCCACTGCTGGACGTAGGCCTCTCCAATTGTTCGCCACTGTGATCTATCCATGGCTTCTCGCATCCAGCTCTTGCCAGCCATCCTGCGCAGATCGTCCTCCCACCTAGCCAGAGGGCGCCCTACATTACGTTTGCCAAGACGCGGTCTCCACTCCAGAACTCGTTTACCCCATCGGTTGTCGGTTCTGCGGCTAATATGGCCAGCCCACTGCCACTTAAGCTTGCTAATCCGGTGAGCAATGTCGATAACTTTGGTTCTCTGCCGGATCACCTCATTTCGGATTCGATCTCGGAGAGAGACGCCGAGCATTGCTCGTTCCATAGCCCGCTGAGCGACCTTTAACTTGTGGACCAGCCGTACCGTAAGTGTCCACGTTTCGGCTCCGTATGTCATGACGGGTAGGACGCACTGATTGAACTTCCACAATATGGGTATCATATAAAAGGGCTTGAGTAGCAGAATATAATTTTTAAGTACCTAACCTACCCAGTATTATATTGTTTTACCTTTAGTTTTACCGAATCAGGTGTCTGTCTTACCAGAATTGTATTGTGTACAACTTAACTTTGGAAACTGTGAAGGCTAATTTAATATCTATTATAACTTAGTTTAATAAGAATAGAAGATAAGAAATATATAAAAAGCTGTATGTTTCCTTAAATAAAATAAAATAAATATATAAATTGTGAAAAATTTAAAATCCAGGATGGCCGCCGTTTGAAAATGACGAATAACCTATTCGTTGTTCCAACTGCCTCAATATAGGTATCAAATGAAAGAGCTTTAGTTGTGTCAGGGGTTTTTAAATTTTCAATTAAATTTTTTGGACTTTTTAAATTTTTGTCGGGGGTATTTTTAGTTATAATTTATTTTTTACTTTTCGCTTTTTCAAGTGACTCTCTCATTTTTTTTATGTTGTGTGTCGTGTGTGTTGAACAAATAAATGTTTTTATCGTATCTTATCTTTGCCATCAAGTGATCCGAACGTGTGCCACCTGTCGCATGGATATAATCACATTTTTAATGAATAATAATAATAATAAAGCGTTTATTTTCACCATAGTTATACAACCATTTCTTATAATAATGTATGTAAAAAATCATTCTTATGTAGGAAAAATGAGTAAAATCTCGAGCTTACCCTATTAACTAAAATCTATTGGCGGCGCTAGTAACGTCGATGACTCACCTTAATAGAATATTATGTCTTTAAAGTTATGACATATCACAACGAATATGGCGTATTAGTATGCATTGCATTCAGACTGCCTCGGTGGCGCAGTGGTTAGTGGGTCGCACTTTTAAGCGACGCACGGCTGCGCAAGAGTTCCTGGGTTCGATCCCCGGGTCGTGCCATAAATTTGTATCTAAATTTTAGTCATCATCATCATCATCAGCCCATTTAAGTCCCCACTGCTGGTGCACGGGCCTCCCTCAATCACATGAGGGGTAATTGCCATACTCACCACGCTTGGCAGACGGGTTGGCGAGGGTTTTGATATAAATGCAGAGTTTTCCTTCTGTGGGTGCTGATGATCATGCCAGCAGCTTTACCTTAGTCGCCTTTTACGACACCTCGGTAAGAGTGAGGGTGGCCTATTCTACTCTGCCGGGGACCACGCGGCTAAATTTTAGTAAGGGTAAGAAATTCTCACTGGCAGCACGGAGTCTGGATGTTGGCGGTCTTGTACCCCCGTGCCTCGGAAAGCAAGTTAAGCTGTTGGTCCTGCACCCAATTCCTCTCCAGTCGTGTCACAATAGTGTCTCATCGGAATATGAGGATAAGGGAATAGAGAGTGCACTTGTGTTTGCGCACACACCTGAGCACTATAATATATCCTGCGTAAGTGGCTGATCGTTGAGATTGAGTGGCTGCGGTAATCGGTTGGAGGATATTATTTTATTATTATATCGCACAAGTGAGCTTTACGCCGCAGCCATGACACGAAACAACTTATTAAACCGTATCGTGCTACATAATCTGTGGTGTCGCAACAATGGCGTTTGTTTTGGCGCGCTTTCGCCATTTGGCGGGAAGTGTTGACGTTTGGCGTTTAATGGCCGCGGGCTTGATTAAATTCCTTCATAACGTGACCCAAGGGCCCAATTCGACCAATCTTTATCCGTGGATAAATCTATGGTATAACGTCAGATTTGTATAGAATGACAGCGCTATACTATAGATTTAGTATCGGAATGAAGTTGGTCGAATCGGCTTCTTTTAAGCTATAATGATAGGTGCTGGTTTTAATACCCCGTAAAATATAATAGCTATCACTTGATCTTTATTTCAATAGACATAAGGTTTATCATTTAACCAAGTATCATTCAACAGACTTTTATTACCATAGACCTAAAGATCATTTTTCTGTGACACCATTGGCTGTCATTCTAATCCAGCTACATTGATTTTACGAACTGTATGTGACTAATACTTCCATTTTATTTATGCTTGCCTGGTATTTTTTCTGTAAGAACTAATCGTTTCACCGTGTAAGAGGCACGCTTTGGCATGAATGGTCTGGCTCAACCGGAGTGATAATACGGCCTCACAGAAAACCGGCGTGAAGCAGCGTCTTTGTGTTTTTTTTTACATTATGGCAGACAAACGAGTAGACGGCTCACCTGATGATAAGTGATTACCGCCACCCATGGACATCTGCGACACACGGGGAATCACAGATGCGTTGCAGGCTCTTAAGGGAGGAATAAGCTATTTTCACCAGATCACCAGGTCGTATCTGTTCGTATTTTCGAGTGAGTGAGGGTACCGAAAACCGAATCGGAAGAAAAGGGGATTTAAACGTTAGCACCACCTATCCTTCTCTGGGTGCTGATGATCATGCCAGCAGCTTTACCTTAGTCGCCTTTTACGACACCTCGGTAAGAGTGAGGGTGGCCTATTCTATTCTGCCGGGGACCACACGGCCATTCACGGCCAGAGAAGGAACACTCTGCATTTATATCAAAACCCTCGCCAACCCGTCTGCCAAGCGTGGTGAGTATGGCAATTACCCCTCATGTGATTGAGGGAGGCCCGTGCCCCAGCAGTGGAACTTAAATGGGCTGATGATGATGATGATGACCACTTCTCTATCACACGCAAAAATCTATTTTCGACAATCTATCACTTAAAAATAATACTAAGCTAAAATATAAGTATTTTTTTTATTTGATAGTTGGCAGGCGAGCAGACGGATAACCTGATGGTAAGTAATTGCCGCTGCCCATCCCTCGACGCCAATAGAGTTACAAGTGCGCTGCTAACCTTTTAACCCCCCTTTCCCCCGGATCGGTCCTTCGGTGCCTCACTCACGCAGCGAAACACAGCACAGTGCTGCTTCACGCTGGTTTTCTGTGAGGCCGTGGTATCACTCCGGTCGAGCCGGCCCATTCATGCCGAAGCGTGGCTCTCCTACAAACAAAAGTAACAATTAATATCTAAAATCAGATATATTTTTTTATATGAGTGGTGGCAGACGAGCAGACGGATCACCTGATGGTAAGCAATTTCGCCGCCCATGGACACCCGCAACACCAGTGGAGTCACAAGTACGCTGCCAACCTTTTCCCCTTCCTCCCCATTGGGCCTCCGGTAACCTCACTCACACGGCGAAACACAGCGCAGGCGCTGCTTCACGCCGGTCTTTTGTGAGGCAGTGGTATCACTCCGATCGAGCCGGCCCATTCATGCCTAAGCGTGGCTCTCCCACATTTCTATTACTAATTATTTGCACGCAAGTGTATTTTATACAGCTTAAGTACTTACCAAGGTAAATCTTTCCCCCATTGTCTCTCGGAGATAAGACAGTAAATGATCTAATTAGGTACAACAACAAAGCGGTTATATGTTTTAAGGTCGTATAGTCACATGATTGGATGATGCATTCATTCCATAGTCTTAAGGGGCCGGCGGACCACGTATTTTCCATACAAACGTAATAACAAAATAATTTGCAATTTGAGGATATTTCGATGTTACATTGCTGTTACTCGGATTACGGAAGTATTTATCTATAATAATTCTCACAACATCTCATACGTTGACCTGATACCATACTAAGTAGCTTAAGCACTTGTGTTACAGATATCAGACAACAGAGGAACACAAATATATACTTGAATACATATATTACACCCAGACACTGAACAAACACAAGTGTTCATCGCACGAATGTTTGTCCAGGGTGGGGATCGAACCCACGACCTTTGGCGCAAGAGGCAGGGTCACTACCAATTGCGCCATCCGGTCGGTCAATTCTATATAATCTATAAATCTATATTTCGCTAAAAATATTTACCCATTTATAAATATATGCTATTACATTTTGTAAAATTTTCGACGTTAACGGAATATTCTGCCACGGTTAGTAGATCGCACTTTAAAGCGACGGCTGCGCAAGAGGTCCCGGGTTCGATCCCCGGGTCGGGCCAAACATTTGTACCTAAGGTTTCGGTAAGAAATTCTTACTGGCAGCCCGGAGTCTGGAAAGTTGGCGGTCTTGTACCCCCGTGTCTCGAAAAGCACGTTCAGCCGTTGGTCCTGCGCCCAATCCTTCTCTGGTCGTGTCACAGTAGTGTCCCATCGGAATATGAGGGTAAGGGAATAGAGAGTGCACTTGTGTTTGCGCACATACTTGAGCATTATAATATATCCTGCGTACGTGGCTGATCGTTGAGATTGGTCGCTGTAGCCGTAATCGGTAGGAGGATATTAAAAAAAAATGGCAATTAAACACAGACAGCTTATATTGTTTTGTTACACAATATCTTAAAGAAAATCAAAATTTAATCAAGTTTCATTCCTCATTTTTGGTATTCGCAAATGCACATTTTTTTTTTATAATTTCAATCAGTTATCTTGCTGTCTCTATTCGCACGTAAGGGTCGCGGATAGCGCGACAGAGATAGCGAGATGTCCGAGGAACGGCGAAGCTTGCCGCAAATTAAATATGATCGACGCTCCGCCGCACTCTTAAGTACCTTGAAGGTATAGTTTGCTATAATGTAACCAATATGTTGATTTGTTATGGCCTGCATATCTGCAAAATACAAAATAAATTATTTGCCTATAAAATTTACATTTTTTTTATATGATAGGTGGCAGACTAGCAGACGGATCACCTGATGGTAAGCGATTGCCGCTGCCCATGGACACCCGCGAAACCAGTAGAGTCACAAGTGCGCTGCCAACCTTTAAACCCCCCTTTTCCCTGGATTGGGCTTCCGGTACCCTCACGCACGCAGCGAAACCTAGCACAGCGCTGGCCGTGGTATCGCTCCGGTCGAGCTGGCCCATTCGTGCCGAAACGCGGCCCTCCCAGTGTCAAAGATGTTCTATATGCATATTAAAGGCTACTCATCATCATAGGTAAATAATGCACTTAAAATTCACATACAAATTCGTCGACATACCAAGGTGTCCGGTAGCTTAGTCGGTAAAACAGTTGCCGGTTTAGCAAAAGATCGTGGGAAGAAAGATTGAAAAAAATGTAAGTGCATTAGTTACCTAAGAATAAATTGTAAAAAAATCAATCTCATCATCATCATCATAATTTTAGTTTGATATTTGTTATATTCCCAGTTGCGTCCAGAACCGTCGCATTGGTGCCCGGGTGTACTTGGACCATGATCTAGGGTTTGAGGAGTCTTATGACAATGAAGCGACTGCCTTCACAACTTCGCAACTGTAGCAGGGGAACCAGACCGACTGAATCATGGTTACACGTTTCAGAAAATATCCGAAACGTGCAAATTTCCTCACGGTGAATTACCTTGCCGCCGAGCTAATGATGGAAATATGCACAATGCAGATACATTGTTGTATCAGCCTGTACACTGTCCCACTGCAGGGCAAAGGCCTCCATCATAGAAATCAAGTCATCGCTACTATGATGGGATTAGGCTTAATCACCACGCTTGACTAATGCGGATTGGTGATCACAAACCCGGAGACTTATTTTTGATTTACTCGTATGACTTAGCATCGTGACGAGCGCACGATTTCTACTGATATTCCTTCGACATACGAAATTCCGCATTTTTGAATCATTCGTCTGCAACGAGTGACCCCACCCACTCGTTGGTCGAGTGACTTAAAGCGAGCGGTAGAAGCAACGTCAAAATAGTTGTCAATAGCAACGAGCATAAACAAAAGTATTATAAATTTCAAAACTTTCATTTGACTGATTTTGACAGGTGACATTCATAGTTTTTTGTGACAAAAAAGCAAAGATTGTCATTTTCAGCCCATAATCTATCATCATCATCATCATCATCATCAGCCCATTTAAGTCCCCACTGCTGGGGCACGGGCCTCCCACAATCATATGAGGGGTAATTGCCATACTCACCACGCTTGGCAGACGGGTTGGCGAGGGTTTGGTTAGATATAAATGCAGAGTTTTCCTTCTCTGGGTGCTGATGATCATGCCAGCAGCTTTACCTTAGTCGCCTTTTACGACACCTCGGTAAGAGTGAGGGTGGCCTATTCTACTCTGCCGGTGACCACACGGCCCCCGGCAGAGTAGAACCTATCTATGGTTTTTGCGTTATGTTTGCAATGCGGAAGTTATCGGTTTTTATAAAATTCTGCAGGGCAACATCGGCTTCATGCGACCCGGGAATCGAACCCAGGACCCGAGATCACGGCCTAGTACTTAAACCATTAGACCAACAGGGCGTAGCAAGGCGCAAACGTGCATGCTTGGATTTTTTTTTAAATAAAAGATTTGTCCACAGACTCTTGGTCCATGCTTTTTTTGTTTATTATTATTTTGTGTATTAATTACATTTTGGTTTAGAGCTCCGCGTTTGCTCACTCTCAAAACAATATTCATCATCGTCAGCCCATTTAAGTCCCCACTGCTGGGGCACTGGCCTCCCTCAATCACATGAGGGGTAATTGCCATACTCACCACGCTTGGCAGACGGGTTGGCGAGGGTTTAGATATAAATGCAGAGTTTTCCTTCTCTGGGTGCTGATGATCATGCCAGCAGCTTTACCTTAGTCGCCTTTTACGACACCTCGGTAAGAGTGAGGGTGGCCTATTCTACTCTGCCGGGGACCACACGGCCCCAAAAAAAAAACAATATTATACCTGTCCAAAACAATATTACTTAAATATAAATAAGGGGAAAAGTGTGCATTGGTATTTAAATTAAGTCTCTGTTTTTTTTATACATTATATTTAAAAAGGGGGGAAATTACATTATTAGTACATATAATTATTATTATCTAATTTATATTTTTTTGTGAATTAAAATTATTTGTTATTGTATTATATTTTTTTTCTCTCTTTTGTTTTCTATTGTTATGTTGTTACAAGTGTTTGCTTAGCCTAGGCGGTAGGTGGTACCAAATATTTCAATAAGAAGTGAATCAATAGTCATTTAAATTTTTCGACGCAAACTGGGTCAATACTTAGAAATTCTGGGAATTGGTTAATAAAGACATAACTACATTTTTTACCGTGTGAGAGCCAGGCTTGGGCATGAATGGACCGGCTCGACCGGAGTGATACCACGGCTTCACAGAAAACCGGCGTGAAGCAGCACTGTGCTGTGTTTCGCTGCGTGAGTGAGGGTACCGGGGGCCCAATCCGAGGGAAAGGTAGGCAGCGCCTTTTGACTCCACTGGTGTTGCGGCTGTCCATGCGGGGCGGCATACCATTAGTTAATCCGTCTGCTCGTCTGCCTCCTATCACATAAAAAAACCGCCTTCAAAAACCACGAACTAAAAAGTGTTAAATAATATTTCCAACACTTTATATACTTCAAATAACATTTTATAACAGTACACTCGAGAAAAGGTGTTACCGGTGTCGGCGCCTTATCCCTGTTGAATAATTGAATGTTGTATTAAATTACAAGATAGTATTGGGCGCCGACTTTGGTAACACCTTTTCTCGAGTGTACTGTTATAAAATGTTATTTGAGGTGTATAAAGTGTTAAAAATATTATTTTGTACTTTTTAGTTCGTAATTAATAAAGCCGGTTTTTTTCGCAGAAAAATGTTTTTTTAAGCCTTTTAGTGTCTCTTTTTTTGGAATTGAGAACCTCTTTTTTTGAAATCGGTTAAAATACAGCTTTATTTGTGGAAACGCCGGAAACTGCATAAATAGTGTAGTATGATCGGATTCGCTTTCGTTTATGATCTAGATCAGTGGTGCTGACTCTGTTTCGCTTACGCTTCAAGGTGTTCGCCATTCTCTTTGATTATAAGGCGCATTCCAGGTAATGCTGTGCTATAGAAAAACATCTTATTCCTTCGATAGTATAACAAGCTTTATTTTCAATGTTAAATAGGTGATATAAAAAGTAAAAATATTTGTACATATTTCATTTAAAAAAAAAACATATTTAAAACTATTGAAAGTCTATTTATGTAATTTAATAATTTTAAAAATAATCTTATATGAAAACACTAAAATTAAAATAGCATTAACAATTAAAAAGCAATTAATGCCCTGATGGTCTAGTGGGTTAAGTATCGGACCGTGATCTCGGGGTTCTGGGTTCGATTCCCGGGTCGAGCGAAAAGAATGTTTCGAATTTTTCGAACATAGCTCGGGTTTGTGATCACCAATCCGCATTTGGCAAGCGTGGTGATTAAGCCTAAACCCATCATTGTAGCGATAACTTGATTTCTATGATGGAGGCCTTTGCCCTGCAGTGGGACAGTTTATAGGCTGATACTTTTTATGTACAGTGGCGGACACATCAAGCTATACAAAACTGTCAAATTTCCTCAATCGATTTCGAACTCAATGTGTAACAATATAAGGTTTATAATCGAATGAAGAAATTTAACAGTTTTGTATAGCTTGATGTGTCCGCCACTGTACATGCTAGATATAGCTTTTTTTTTATAAAATTTACAGTTACAAATGAATATGAATTGTTGGGGTGTAGCAATTTTTTGAAATTTATTCTTAAGTTAAATTGAAACTGCTTAAGATGACGGGTAGGGCACACTGGCGACGCCAATCGATTTTAAGTTTTAGCTACTAATCCGGATCTATTAAAAAAAACCGAATTCCGGATTACAACCATGCACAAATGTTGTTGTGTGCATGGTTATTTAATAAATAGTATAAATGTTTGCCTAGAGGTTGTAGCCCCGATTTTTTTTTTAAATAGATCCGGATTAGTAGCTAAAACTTAAAATCGATTGGCGTTGCTAGTGTGCCCTACCCGTCACCTCAATTAATATAAATTTTTGGGGTATCTTAACTGGTGGTAAAAACATTTTTTTATAATATTTCCACTGTATATTTGTAGGTACGTACAAATATTGATCAAACTATCGTCGGCTCCCGGCGAAGCAAAGAGCACTTACAAAATTCGTTGACATACCAAGGTTTTCGGTAGTCTAGTCGGTAAATCAGTTGCCCGGTTAGCAAAGGACCGTGTGTTCGAGTCCCACCCGAAGACTGTCGAAAAATTTTTACGTGCATTATTTACTTAAGAATTAAAACCCTATTTATGTAATTTAATAATTTCGAAAACAATCTAATATGATAACACTAATAATAAAATAGGATTAATAATTAAAAAGCAAAATAAAATTTAGATACAGTTATAAATCAATTTCCAAAATTAATTATCAGTTTTAATTGCAAAAATAAAAATTTTTTTAGTAGTGCGCCGTGTGGTCCCCGGCAGAGTAGAATAGGCCACCCTCACTCTTACCGAGGTGTCGTAAAAGGCGGCTAAGGTAAAGCTGCTGGCATGATCATCAGCACCCAGAGTAGGAAAACTCTGCATTTATATCTAAACCCTCGCCAACCCGTCTGCCAAGCGTGGTGAGTATGGCAATTACCCCTCATGTGATTGAGGGAGGCCCGTGCCCCAGCAGTGGATAAAGTGCGATATTTTACAAGTATGCAATGTAACGACCAGCGCTAAATTTACATGCCTCGGCCTGTACGTTGCACTTTATGTATATCTTATCGCATCGTATAGCACTAGACTGTCTGTCACTGGACAAAGTCCTACAAATCGTGTCGTTACGGCTTTCTACGAGTTTAATTTTACGTCGAATTTACGTAACCGTCACAATACTGAATAACGCACTCTGCATTATAAAATATCTCATACTTTTTAGATTTTCGCGTTGCATTATAAACTATAATGTATCAATACGGGGATTAACACGGGGATTAATGTTGTTTCACATAATAAATATCGTGTTAATCCCCGTATTGAAACACAATATCTCATACTTATAATTAAAAATAGATGAATATAAAATTAACAGTGAGGAGAGACGAGCTTCGACATGAATATCACGGCTAGACTGGAGTGATACCACGGCCTCACTGAAAACCGGCGTGAAGCAGAGTTTCTACCTCGTACGACAAAACTGTGGAATGAAATATCGCCCGCGGTGTTTCCGGACCGATACGACATGCAAACCTTCAAGAGAAGAGCGTACACCCTGTGACTGTCTTTTGACGTGATAGGTGTCCATGGGCGGCGGTAATCGCTTACCATCAGGTGATACATCTGCTCGTCTGCCCCCTATATCATAAAAGAAATAGTCTCTGCTGTGTTTCGTTGCGGCAGTGAGGGTACCGAAGGTCATATCCTGGGGAAAGGAGGTTTAAAGGTCGGTCGTTCACTTGTGACTCCATTGGTGTTACGGGTGTCCATGGGTGGCTCAATCGCTTACTTTCAGGTGACCAACTACCACCTACAACGTATAGGGTGTATCTGTGAACATTTACATCCCTTTAACCACGTGTTCTGCCAACCATTCTGTACAACATTTGTTCTAGGACTTTTCAATTTATTTTTTTATATGAGAGGTGGCAGACGAGCAGACGGATCACCTGATGGTAAGAAATTGCGCCGCCCATGGGGTGTCCATCAGCGAAGTCACAAGTGCGCTGCCAACCTTTATTGCTAATAATAAGCCTCCACATTTGTTTATCTTTATGAATAACATTTTTCACGGCACCTTTATAATATAAATTATTCTTCTACTAATAAAAATAATGATACTGCTACAGTTTGGGTGCCGAGAACCACTTGATATAAGCGAGTGTGTTGCCACTGTTGCCAGTGATGACATACGGAATGGAAACGTGGAGCCCAATTCTCGTGCTCGTGACATTTATCATAATACGACATATATCAACAAACCATAGTTTTTTTGTATGGTTTTTAGGTGATATGCCGTGTTTTAAAAATATCACGAGCACGAGAACTGGGCTCGTGGCCGCTTACAATGTGCCGATTAAGGAGGCTCAAAGTCACCCAGAGAGCAATGGAGAGGGCTATGCTCGGAGTCTCCCTGCGTGATCGTATCAGAAATGATGAGATCCGCAGGAGAACTGAATAACAGACATAGCCCAATGGATTGCATGCCTCAAGTGGCAATGGGCAGGGCACATAGCGAGGAGAACAGACGGCCTTTGGGGCGGATAGGTCTTCAAGTGGAGGCCGCGTACAGGAAGTCGCAGCCGTGGCGCCCCCAAGGTGGACCGACGATCTGGTGAAGATCGCGGGAATCAATTGGATGCGGGCGGCACAGGACCTATCTGTGTGGAGAACATTGGGGGAGGCCTATGTCCAGCAGTGGACGTCTATTGGCTGAAATGATGATAAACTTTTACATACAGAACATTTCACACGTGGTATTCTTGTAGTACGACAATTATTTTGATAGCCAGTAACATTATTGAATAATGGCGATGCAACATTATACAAACACCATTGAGTTGGTTTAGATTGTGCGTAAGCGCATAGTTTGGAAAACATGCTCAGCGGGTGCCACGGGGATTCAGGGTTGCCAATAAAATTCATGATTTTTTTATTTCTTCATTTACAATATTCTGTACTGTGCGTGTCTCGAGCATGTTTCTACCGTGTACAGTCAAAGAACGAAAATGTTCGTCAGTTTTCAAATTGATTCGTTTGATATGCTATGTGCACTTATTACCTTTCGTAAATTTGTCAAAGTTATACCTGTTGCACAGAAAATGATGCTTAACTGTTAAATCAGAAAGTTGAGATTTGCTTGTAGCAACATTAATAACTTTTGATGTAGAGAAAATTTAAAGATATGAAGTAAAACCTACATTGGTTTGATGTGGCAATCAATTTTATAATAAAAAAAAAATATCATGGTCGGTGACGTTCTTAAGGTTTGAGCGCCATGGGGGACACCGGTGACCGACAAACAATAAATGTTTATTTGTGTCTGGTCTGATGGCAGTCAATGTGTTAAATTTGATGTTTACTATTGGCTGTCTCGTGTGTCATTCGCGAATAGCTTGGATAATAGGTTAAAAGGTCAAAATCTCCACGACCACGGCGATACGGCATAATCATTTCAGCAGAGACAATTTTCTTGTTTTGTACTTTTTAGATCGTGTTTTTTGGTAGTCGGGTTTTAGTTTTTAAACTTTATTTTTATTTAACATATTTTTAGTTATGTAAATATAATTACATATTTGAAATGTGCTAAAAAGCTCTTTCATTTGATACCCCACACGGTACCGTCAAGAATTTTTTTTTTTTAGTTGCTTACTCTAGGTCCCCTAGAGGGCGCTGTAATAAATTTAACGTGACACCATGTTGTCTATAACCAGAAGACAACCAAGACGCTTCTAATGACACCTCAGTTGTTCAAATATGATAGCTAGTTTAGAAGTTACGTGGAAACAGATGAACATACATACATACATACATAGCCTGTCAAAATCATAACCCTCCTTTTGCTTTGCCGTAGTCGGGTAAAAAGGCCGGAAACACTTTAGCCATCTCTCTGATTTCGGGGATGTTCATGAGCGGCGTTGATTACTTTCCATCAGGTGACCCGCTTGCTCGTTTGTCGCTTCGATGTAAGTTTTTTATGTGATAGGTGGCAGACGAGCAAACATATCGCCTGATGGTAAGCGATTGCCGCCGCCTATATACACCCGCGACACCAGTGCAGTCACAAATTCGCTGCCACCTTTAAACCCCCCTTTACTCCGGATTGGGCCTCCGGTACCTTCACTCACGCAGCGAAACACAGCACAGTGCTGCTTTACGCCCGTTTTCTGTGAGGCCGTGGGATCACTCCGGTGAAGCCGGCCCATTCATGCCGATGCGTGGCTCTCCCACGGTTGTTACATTCTTGAACTTGCTTTTGGTCCGATATTCATGTGTCAAATGACTGATTCTTGGCGTAACGTTTATTTTTATGAACTGTAGGCTAACGCCTGACCACAATCTCACCTGATGGAAAGTGACGATGAGGTCTAGGACGTAACGCAATTGCTTAGAAGATGCCTGTTCACTCTTGCCTTTAAGATATCCAGATTGTAGTGGTCCGGAAAAACAGACCTTGGCAAGGAGTTCTACTTCTTAGCTGTCTGCATTATGAACGTGGAAGCAAATCGCTTCGTGCGGATAAGGGGCAAGCCAACAACGTATGGATGAAACCCCCTCGCGGCGCCTTTTTGTCCGGTGGTGGATTGGGCTAGGGGGGATCAAATTATGCAGAACCTCTGCTCACTCTCCGAAATGAATCCGGTAGATGACTGAGAGACTTGCCACACGTCTGCGGTGGTCAAAGCTCTGCAAGCCAACCTCTGGGAGTACGTCAACACCGATGAGTCTCTTGGCTGTGTTGTGTCCAAAGCATCCAGCTGATACCGGACTTTTTACTGATGATTTCAGACTTTTTAACATGCGGTTTACGTTCTGTCAACTTTTTGACATGCTGTTTACGTTCTGTCAACTTCTTGACATGCTGTTTATGTGCTGTGTTTTACGTTCTGTCAACTTTTTGATGCTGTGTGTTACGTTCTGTCAACTTTTTGACATGCTGTTTACGTGCTGTGTGTTACGTTCTGTCAACTTTTTGACATGCTGTTTACGTGCTATGTGTTATGTTCTGTCAACTTCTTGACATGCTGTTTACGTGCTGTGTTTTACGTTCTGTCAACTTTTTGATGCTGTGTGTTACGTTCTGTCAACTTTTTGACATGCTGTTTACGTGCTGTGTGTTACCTTCTGTCAACATTACTGTCTGTACGTGCTAATTTGCCTATTTTTCTCAATAGTAAAAAATCGCATAATAAATAAACCCGCCACCGATTCTTTCTAAAATGTGAATATATGTTTTTTGTTAATTTGCCTCATGTATAATTTTATATCTTGCCGTTACAACAGCCTTAGTAAACATTGTTATGTTGACAAAACACAGGAACTGATAACAATTGGATATTAAAAGTGGATCAAGATGGGTCAATCCATGTCTGACTTATTTTAGTTTCTGTTTTTTTTATGTTGGTCTAGTGGTTTAAGCACCGGGCCGTGATCTTGGTGTTTTGGGTTCGATTCCCGGGTCGAGCAAAAATATGTTTCGAATGTTTCGAATATAGATCGGGTTTGTGATCACCAATCCGCATTAGGCAAGCGTGGTGATTAAGCCTAATCCATCATAGTAGCGATAACTTGATTTCTATGATGGAGGCCTTTGCTCTGCAGTGGGACAGTATATAGGCTGATGCTTTACTTTTTTTATGAGAAAGGGAGGCAAACTAGCAAGCGAGTCATCTGATGGTAAGTGATCACCGCCGCCCATGAGCATCAGCCACACGAGAAGGTTTTTATTCTCTGCGCCAACCCTGGTCTGTACTTATGTCTAATGTTACAAATTGCATAATAGGCTAGTGTTTGATTCACTAGTTCGAATGCTTACGCGCCATTGATCGGTCAGATGTCAGAGTTCATAGATTAATAAAGAAATAGTGGTTTCTTACTTTAAAAAAAAGTGTCATCTGTATCTGTAAGTTTGTTTTTTATATTTTTTGTTTTTTTTTTGTTATAAGCATTTTTAGTGACTTTAACGATCTATTATAAACAAAAAAAGTTTAAAAACACAACGTGACGAAAATACTATTGATAAGTATAGTTTTTTTTAATATTGTTTAAACTTTTTGGTCACTAATACTACTAATAGAAATTTTTATTCGTAAAAAAAAACACCAGTTTGTATTTGAGCCCTAACTAGCGACACTATTCGTTTTTTAATTGTTAGCTACTAAACAGGATCAATTTTTAACAATTTCGGGGTTGCAACCTCTCGGCAAACACTTATACTATTTATCAAATAACTATGCACAAATGTTGGTTCCGTTTTGTACGCGAAAAACAAAAGCGGCCACTTGTAGCGTGAATAAATTTTTCGCGTACAATACTCGTAGGGTCCGCATTTGTGCATAGTTATTTGATAGTGTAAGTGTTTGCCGGGAGGTTGTAACCCCGAAATTGTTTAAAATAGATCCGGTTTAGTAGCTAAGTGTGCCCTACCCGTCACCTTAAGAACTTGACTTAAACATAACATAACATACCCGCAAAAATATCAGTTACTCCGTGACCATGGCGCTTGCAACAGTGCCAAAATATCGGAAACTCAAAAATAAGGTACATGGTAGAAATCTCGTAAATACCTTTTCTAATGGTCTAAGGGGTTGTCCATTAATCACGTGAGGCGTGGAAGGGGGGCGTGGGATTGAATAAAAATCACGAAAATAACACTAGGGGGAGGGGAGGGGTAGTAAGATATCACATGTATTTTTTTTTTCATCAAACGTTTTTCGTATGACTGATGATGATGATGATTATTTTTATGGCAATCAAAACGAACTTGCGACCTAGTCTAGACATTTTTATCATGGTCTTTAATTTTAGAATAAAATAATGTAATTATAGTATAAATAATTATAGTAATAATTATAGCGGTATTAATGGACGGGCCCTAAGTGTGTTTTCGACCGTGTGAGGAGAGGCACGCTTCGGACCGAAGTAACATCACGGCCATACAAAAAACCGGCGTGAAGCATCACTGTGCTGTGTTTCGCTGCGTCAGAATACCGGAGGCCCAATCCGAAGGAAAGGGGGGTTTTAAGGGTTGGCAGCGTACTTGTGACTCTGCGGTGTCGCGAGTGTCCATGGACGGCGGCAATGGCTTACCATCAGGTGATCTGTCTGCTCGTCTGCCACCTATCACATAAAAAAAGTGTACCTTGGGCTCTTAAGCGACAGCTTTGGACGCAACCGGGAATTATATGCTGAATTGAGATTGTAGTTTACTAGCACGCATATTATGCATTCCACGCCGATAACTAATAAAAAAAAAAGATTTTTCTCAATTACGCTTACTGATAGTAAGCGCTACATTACAACACCTATGTAATCAAGCGCTAACAGAAGATCATTCGCATTAGATGCCATAGCTGCTGTAAAGCGATGAAGCGATTGACGGGATGTCGTTTTGCACCCGGTTCGTATGACCGCACGCATTGTTCATTCCAGTTCGTGTGAAAAGTTCATTTCGTATTTGAATAGAGAACGTGTGACGGTTTATTGGAGTGTGTGACTGTTTTCATTTCAATTGAGAATCTGTTGAGTGTGTTTAAAAATAGAATTTGATTTGTTTTTTTTGAGTTTAAGTTAATTGAAAAACATTTTGTCACTGACCGATGCATAACAAGCTTTTTGATTTGAAAGTAAGTACCTATAGTCGAGCCAAACTAATAAGCCACATTTGACATTTCTAAATTGTAGCTTCATAGACAGGTGACCTACTAAAAGAAGTTATTAGTACTTTTATTTGGAGAAATGTCAATCAAAATTATTGAAAACAAAGAGGATAGTAGGTACCGATCCTAGATATCGATGGGTCGCCAGTTTATTTCTTTTTCTTCGCAATGAAAACGCTGATATCGTGTGCCATTTTTTTTTTCTTTTTACAAAGTTATTAAATGTATTTGTATTTTTAAACAATAGAATAATAAGTTTTATTTTAATCAGAATGTAACTTTTAATTTATGGATGAATATTCCTACACGAATAATATAGTATTCGTTCCATTAATTGGGGTACATCACTAGAGCTTAAAAAAAACTAAAACCCAACTACGACAAAAAACGTCGCTGAAAAAGTATAAAACAAGCCTTCGTTGTCAATTTATGCAATATTCACTATGTAGAGATAAATAAGTTTTATTTTAATCAGAATGTAACTTTTAATTTATGGATGAATATTCCTACACGAATAATATAGTATTCGTTCCATTAATTGGGGTACATCACTAGAGCTTAAAAAAAACTAAAACCCTTGTATAAGTTTGTGTAAGTTGGGTTTTAGTTTTTTTACTTTTATTTTATTTGTACTATTTTGGTGTCCAAGTGCTAGTAATATATATATATATATATTCAAAATGTACAAGTCAAGCGCTTTCAAATGATACCAAACACGGCATATTTATCATAACTTTATTTTTTTACTCTGTATGTTTTGTCCGCTAGAGGGCGCCACATTAGATTTTGTGAAACTTCATATAGCCTATAACCAGCGGACGATCAAGACGCTTATAATGATATGTCATTTGTCGAATTCTGATAAGTAGTTAAGAAGTTACGTGGAAACAGATGAACATACATACATACATACATACATACATACATACATACATAGCCTGTCAAAATCATAACCCTCCTTTTGCTTTGCCGTAGTCGGGTAAAAAGAAAATGGTTTGACACATACAACACTATAACAACGTTCACTTCTCTATAAAAGTGAATTAGAAAAAAAATCGTGAAATTATCTTTTTGTTTTATTGAAATAAATAAATTTAAAAACATAATTTTAAAAAGTTAAGAAATTGTGCTTTTTTAACGAAAAGAAAGATTATTAATTCAATGAACGTTAATACAAGGTTACGTTTTTTTTTTATGCTAGAGGCGACAAACGAGCAAGCAAGTCACCTGATGGAAAGCAATAATCGCCGCCCATTAACATCCGCGAAATCAGAGAGATCGCTAACTTGTCGAATTTTGTTGAAGTGTCAAATGTGACCTTTTATTTTGGCCCAACTATAATAAATAATAAATAAATAATAAATATTTCACAACATCACATACATTGAACTATAATAATATGTTCCTCGCCAAGCGTGGTGAGTATTGTAATTACCCCTCATGTGATTGAGGGAGGCTCGTGCCCCAGCAGTGGGGACTTAAATGGGCTGAAGATGATGATGATGATAATAATATGTAGATAAAAAGTAATTGTGTCAGATCGAATTTGGAAGACATCGATGTACTCGTATTAATGATCGAAGCTGGAAGAAAAATAAATTACCGATAATAATGTAATAAATTATCTTGACCGTGGGAGAGCCACGCTTCGCCACGAATAGGCCTAGGAGTGATACCTCAGGCCTGCCTGCATGGTCAGATTCGAGTTAAAAGAGTGGGAGCATAAGCAAAGCACTGAATATTGGAAAAGACTACCTCGACTAGAACAGTCTTAAGGCGTTGATACAGGCGTTCGACCAGAGACGAGCTGTAGAAATAATAAAACTGAGTAGAGGACATGTTAGGGCACTCACTCGGACCCTCACAGGGCACTGCAAATTAAACAAGCACCTGCACAACATGGGCCTTTCAGATACCAAAATCTGCAGGTTCTGTCGCGAGGACGTGGAAACGATTACCCACGTCCTCGGCGAGTGCATAGCGCTGCACCGCTGCAGAACCGGCACCTGGGAGCACACATGATCTCAGCAGACGAGATCAAAAGCTCCCCCATCAGCTCCATTCTCGGGTTTATCCTGGAACTGGAGCTACATGAGGTGTTGTAATAGGTTATGGGGCTACCACAATAGATCATCTACTGGTCGCAGTGGCTATGAGACGCAGGGCTCACCCCATTTCTAACAAATAATAAGATACCTCAGGCCTCACAGAAAACCGGCGTGAAGCAGCACTGTGCTGTGTTTCTCTGCGTGAGTGAGGGTACCGAAAGCCCAATCCGGGAAAAGGGGGCTTAAAGGTTGGCAGCACACAATTCGCTTCCATCAGGTAGTATGCCGTCTGCTCGTCTGTCACCCATGACATCAACACACACACACGTATAAATACATTATTACGTGCAAGGTACGTACAGCCACACATCGAGGTATGCGGAACAGTCAGATTCTCTTCATTCGATTCTCACCTTAATGTCAAACACTTTCGACTCAATATCAATTGAAGAATTTTGACGGACTATAGTAGCCTGATGTGTGGCTGTCTGTACACAACTGTCAAATTGTATTGGTTGTTTTCTTTTTTTTTCCCTTTTTTTGCTGCCCCTTGACTGTTGTATTTATATAAGTTTGTCAATGTATTTAAAATCTGTTATTGGCTGTAAGTAGTATATAAATTTTAAATAGTATAATTTAAGAGCTGTAGATTTTGAAAAACAATAAATAAATAAATAAAAAAAAAAACGTTTTTCCATCCTATCATCATTGAATCATGAAATCGATTCGAGTGGCGAGCGCTGGCCTGTAACATGTGGTTAATTTATCTTATCTGTGTTTTGTTGCCACAGTCCTTCTAGTTGTTTCAGGGGAATATTTGAAATTCGGTTTTAAAATTAAAGAAAAAAATATCAAAATACCTTTCACCTTGAAACTAAACATGTATTCAAGAAGTACCTCGAGTTTTTTTTAAGTATACGCTTGGACGATAATTCTGACTATGGTATGCTTGGTAAATATTAGGCCTTTACCTATGAAATTGGCCTTTTGTATGGGGATTCTCTTAAAAAAAATTTGCATAATAACTTATTTTTGATTTGTAAAGTAACTATTAATGCTACTACTCCATAATTAACTGTGCCTTAAGGTGAAGGGTAGGGCACACTAGCGACGCCAATCGAGTTTAATTTTTAGCTACTAAACCGGATCTATTTTAAACAATGTCGGGGTTACAACCTCTCGGCAAAAACACTTATAAATACTATTTATTAAATAACTATGCACAAATGTTGGGTCCGTTTTTTTTTTAAATTGATTACCGCCAAAACGGCCACTTTGTGAATCAATTTAGTTTTTTTTAAATTGATTACCGCCAAAACGGCCACTTTTGGCGTGAATCAATTTTTCACGTACTAAAGTGGACCCAACATTTGTGCATAGTTATTTAATAAATAGTATAAGTGTTTGCCGAGAGGTTGTAATCCCGAAATTGTTTGAAATAGATTTGGTTTAGTAGCCAAAAATTTAATTAGATTGGTGTCGCTAGTGTGCCCTACCCATCACCTTAATGGACGACCCGATTGGAACAGTGGTAGTGAACGCTGCCTTTGGTCCAAGGGTTGCGGGTTCGATCCCCGCACAGTACAAACATTTGTGTGCATGAACATGTCTGTTTGTTTTGGTCTGGGTGTTATCTATTTATTATACGTATGTATTTACAAAAGAAAAGTATTATATGTATATATTTGTAATCCCACTGTTGATTCTGATATCCGTAACACAAGTGCTTGAGCTACCTATCTCGGAGTCAGATCAATGTATATGATATTGTGAAATATTTATTTATTTATTTAATGTTTAGAAACGCGTAGGATAGTTTTTCAGATTTTTTTTTATTAAAAACTTATTATTGATAAAACGACAATTTTGCCATGTTAAAAAAAGGATCATTTTCAAGTTTTTTTTGCATCACAGATACAATAATATCTATTTGTTATAAACCTTAAAATACAGTCTAAAATCAAATTGCTTATTTAAGGAGTTATACATCTTATTGTGTCTAGAAAAAAAAAGCAATTTCATAGAAGACCTATTAAATTAAATTAAAATTAAATATCATTTATTTCAACCAAATTACAGGTCATGTACAAAATACAATAGTTAATAATAGCAATATAATATTTGACATGCATACATTGTAATAAAAAAATAAATGTCAAGTTAAATTCAAAATTCAAAAAATTCAAAATTCAAAAGTGCTTTATTTGCATAGGCTTATATACAGCTCTTACAAATCGTCATACATGAAAAATATAAATTATAGCTATGTATATTATACATGTTATTAAACATATATGTCGATACAAAAAATATACTAAGAAATGAATAAATATAATGTGATTCTACCACCGGAATCGGAAAGTTGATTCTGACGAGAAGATCCGGCAAGAAACTCGCCAGTTACTCTTTTTAATCACCAAATTTTTTTTTTTTTAAGTACAGTGTCATGGGTGTAGGCGAACAGTTTATCATTTCCACAAATTCTTGTCATTTAAGTAATCATTAACTGTATAATAGGCTAAAATTAAATTAATAGGGGATAAATAATAATAAATAAATAATATACAATTTCACAACATCACATACATTGATCTGACTCCGAGATAGGTAGCTCAAGCACCTGTGTTACGGATATCGGAATCAACAGCGGAATTACAAATATATACATATAATACTTTTCTTTTGTAAATACATACTTATAATACATACAAACACCCAGACCAATACAAACAGACATGTTCATGGACACAAATGTTTGTACTGTGCGGGGATCGAACCCGCAACCCTTGGACCTTGGATGATAAATGTCATGTTAAATAGAAATTCAGTACATAAAAATTAAATGTCAAGTTACATTAAAGTACCACTGCCTCACAGAAGACCGGCGTGAAGCAGCGCATGCGCTGTGTTGCGCCCGTTGTGGTGAGGTTACCGGAGGCCCAAATGGACTAGATGGCGCTGTGCATTATTGCATCGCACCTGCAACATTATTTCTGTGAGCGTATATAGGAGCGTATATACTCGCACTCGTGGGGTGCGAGTTTAGACGCAAATAGTGTGCGAGCGAGAAGTGAATAGTTGCGCCGCCATTTCTGATCCCATTCTTTATCCGCACAGGTTGTACCTATCTCGGAGTCAGATCAATGTATGTGATGTTGTGAAATATTTATTAAAAAAAAATAATCTTAATTGAATACAAATACAAAATGAAAATTAAATTGAAATTAATGTATTATAAAATATATAATGTCAAATCTTGTCGTTGCAACATGACATTACAATGAAACCACATCTGACGAACGCAACCCTTAGATATGGAACCAGACCAAATGAATCATGGTTTTTTTTACCCTTTGGTGTGGAACCCTAAAATTTGTATGTAGTAAAAAATACATTTTACCCGTGTAATAGGATTTCACACTTATTTGGTGAGATTTTAATGACATTTTTATCAGCTGTTATCTTAAACTGGTTTCTTATTTACGTATTTTAAAATGTAGTCTTAAAGAAAATTTGAAGTATTAATTAGAATAATGAGTCCATGTCTGGGCAAAGTGTGTTTATTTTTATACGATTTACTATAGTCCAATCCGTATGTGAAGGTGAATAGGACAGTTCTATTTTGACATTATAAGTGAGACGCTTCTTTTAAACCTAACCGATATTTTTTAGAATCGAGAATAATTTCTTTCGAAAAATAATCGATTTTTTATTTGTTTGATTTTGAATTTTAATCAAGATTTTATCTATGTATTTCAACTATATGGATATGGAATCGTCAGCTCATTTAAGTCCCCACTGCTGGAGCATGGTAATTGCCATACTCACCACGCTTGGCAGTAGGGTTGGCGAGGGTTTTGATATAAATGCAGAGTTTTCCTTCTCTGGGTGCTGATGATCATGCCAGCAGCTTTACCTTAGTCGCCTTTTACGTCACCTCGGTAAGAGTGAGGGTGGCCTATTCTACTCTGCCGGGGACCACACGGCGAATCTATGAGTACCTATTTCTTCTCTGTATCAATAATAAACAATCAAGCTAGTATGTCACTTATTAATCAGAGGATATGGAATACTATATGTAAATATTCTTAGTGGTACACACGCAATGCCGCCGTGTGGTCCCCGGCAGAGTAGAATAGGCCACCCTCACTCTTATCGAGGTGTCGTAAAAGGCGACTAAGGTAAAGCTGCTGGCATGATCATCAGCACCCAGAGAAGGAAATCTCTGCATTTATATCAAAACCCTCGCCAACCCGTCTGCCAAGCGTGGTGAGTATGGCAATTACCCCTCATGTCATTGAGGGAGGCCCGTGCCCCAGCAGTGGGGACTTAAATGGGCTGATGATGATGATGAATAAAGGAGAAATATAAATTTGAAAATAGCTACGTGTTCAGATTTGAACGTTATGTATTATCCACTACGCTACTTTAAACTAAACGATAGATCATTATTTGCCTTTCTAATGGTTCGACACAAGTTCGAACCAACGACCTTGTATAGTATTGAGATTGATTGTTATCACCTACCTTTTTTGTAAGCAATGGTTTTATACCGGACTCAAAACATTTTAACACGTATTCTTGTGAGGGTCATGTCACTTTGTACTTTTTCCCTTCATCATCATCAGCCCATTTAAGTCCCCACTGCTGGGGCACGGGCCTCCCTCAATCACATGAGAGGTAATTGCCATACTCACCACGCTTGGCAGACGGGTTGGCGAGGGTTTTGATATAAATGCAGAGTTTTCTTTCTCTGGTTGCTGATGATTATGCCAGCAGCTTTACCTTAGTCGCCTTTTACGACACCTCGGTAAGAGTGAGGGTGGCCTATTTTACTCTGACGGAGACCACACGCCGTCTTTTTCCCTTAGTATGGGAAAAATAGTTCAGCGGTTTTCGTTAGATGGAGTTATTAATAGGTGATGTGTGTCCAGGCAAAAATAATAAATATTTATATTTTTTACAAATTGGTTTTAATAATTCAAGGTCGTCCTTGACTAGCTCGAGATGCGTATAGGAGAATATTCAAAAATGGTCTGAATTTTCTATAGATCCTAGACAGATGGCGCTGTATTGAATACAAATGACTAACATTTCATGATACCTGATTATGGCGGCGTGAGACAGATGGCGCTGTTAACGAGTATTTCGCTGTCTAATATTATGGAGCTTGTAAAAAAGCAGATGTGGCTTTAAAAAAGCAATTAAGCAGGTGGTTCGGCGTTGTTTCGATAGATGTCACTATGCATTTCTAAATTGCGCTAGTAAAGCGTATTTCCGAAACAATGACCTCAATAGCAATTTTAAAAATTGTGGGAAAAAAACCAGATATCTAGACGGTAATAGGAATTTTGATATATAGCAAATATTTTTGATGACTAGACGCCATATTTCAAATTTTTTTCGTATGTTCCTTAGTTTTTTCAATGTTTAAATTAGACTAGGCTACAATCTGTAACACCTGCTTATAATATCCATGATCTGTTTATAAACTAAACCTCCTTTTCTCTTGTCCGCAGGGAGCCCAGCCAAGACCTGGTGGCAGTCCGGGTGCCAATAAATGGCATGACATGCCAGTCGTGCGTCCGGAGCATAGAAGGGTCCGTTAGCGAGCTGCCTGGCATACAGTACGTTAAAGTAAGTAAAGGCGAAGCTTGGTCTACTATAGTCTTCTCTGGTCTACTATGGTATTTTCATGTTTTCTTCCATCTATTGTGTTAAATTCTGTTGTTACAACAAAACAGTCAAAATATCATAGTTCTTTTATGGTCTACTATAGTACAATCAATGACATGACACGCCAGTCATGCGTCCGAAGCATAGAAAGAACCATTGTCAAGTTGCCAAGTATAATCTACATCATCATCATCATATTAGCCCACATCCACCCATTGCTGAGTATAGGCCTCTTCTTTATTTCGCCACTTCTCTCTCGCCAACCTCATCCTCTGTTCCCCGCCACCTTCACAATATCATCAGACCAACGAGCTGGTGGTTTGCCCACAAGACGTCGCATATTCATGGCTGCCATTAGTAAGCACTTGAGTCCACCTTTCGCCTTGCCAGGTGTCCTGGCAATCTCCACTTTAGCTCAGGCACTCGCGTCCTAACATCTGCCTGCAACCCTAGTTCTCTTTCGGACCTCTTCGTTGGGTGAGAAGTATCTGAATGATAATCGAAGTATTTTTTATGTGATAGGTGGCAGACGAGCGGACGAATTAAAATTAGAAATTATTTATTTAAGTACCAAAAATTACATCTTATCTTATTCTTGGCAGATGGAACGGGGACCTCACGTGTCCGTGGCCGTACACGTAATGTCCCCGTGTCGATTGAAACCTGATCGTAAGCGATTTCAAGCCGCCATAGACACTCGTGACACCAGTGGAGTCACACAGAAATTCCACACCTGCCGAATCTTTAAGCAGATTGCTGTGTTCGTTGGAAAAGGGGTATAAGGTGGCAAATACTTGTGACACCTGATGTCGGAGTGTGGTTCGGCAAGTATATAAGGACCACGCTCTCTCAACACGGGTTCGTCAAGCGATAAAATCCACTTGCGAGTTTTGCACCAAGTATATGTCGAGTATTAATGTTAATTGAAAGTTGAAATTGCATACCTATTGATTAATATGAATAAAGGAGAAATATAAATTTGAAAATAGCTACGTGTTCAGATTTGAACGTTATGTATTATCCACTACGCTACTTTAAACTAAACGATAGATCATTATTTGCCTTTCTAATGGTTCGACACAAGTTCGAACCAACGACCTTGTATAGTATTGAGATTGATTGTTATCACCTACCTTTTTTGTAGGCAATGGTTTTATACCGGACTCAAAACATTTTAACACGTATTCTTGTGAGGGTCATGTCACTTTGTACTTTTTCCCTTCATCATCATCAGCCCATTTAAGTCCCCACTGCTGGGGCACGGGCCTCCCTCAATCACATGAGAGGTAATTGCCATACTCACCACGCTTGGCAGACGGGTTGGCGAGGGTTTTGATATAAATGCAGAGTTTTCTTTCTCTGGTTGCTGATGATTATGCCAGCAGCTTTACCTTAGTCGCCTTTTACGACACCTCGGTAAGAGTGAGGGTGGCCTATTTTACTCTGACGGAGACCACACGCCGTCTTTTTCCCTTAGTATGGGAAAAATAGTTCAGCGGTTTTCGTTAGATGGAGTTATTAATAGGTGATGTGTGTCCAGGCAAAAATAATAAATATTTATATTTTTTACAAATTGGTTTTAATAATTCAAGGTCGTCCTTGACTAGCTCGAGATGCGTATAGGAGAATATTCAAAAATGGTCTGAATTTTCTATAGATCCTAGACAGATGGCGCTGTATTGAATACAAATGACTAACATTTCATGATACCTGATTATGGCGGCGTGAGACAGATGGCGCTGTTAACGAGTATTTCGCTGTCTAATATTATGGAGCTTGTAAAAAGCAGATGTGGCTTTAAAAAAGCAATTAAGCAGGTGGTTCGGCGTTGTTTCGATAGATGTCACTATGCATTTCTAAATTGCGCTAGTAAAGCGTATTTCCGAAACAATGACCTCAATAGCAATTTTTAAAAATTGTGGGAAAAAAACCAGATATCTAGACGGTAATAGGAATTTTGATATATAGCAAATATTTTTGATGACTAGACGCCATATTTCAAATTTTTTTCGTATGTTCCTTAGTTTTTTCAATGTTTAAATTAGACTAGGCTACAATCTGTAACACCTGCTTATAATATCCATGATCTGTTTATAAACTAAACCTCCTTTTCTCTTGTCCGCAGGGAGCCCAGCCAAGACCTGGTGGCAGTCCGGGTGCCAATAAATGGCATGACATGCCAGTCGTGCGTCCGGAGCATAGAAGGGTCCGTTAGCGAGCTGCCTGGCATACAGTACGTTAAAGTAAGTAAAGGCGAAGCTTGGTCTACTATAGTCTTCTCTGGTCTACTATGGTATTTTCATGTTTTCTTCCATCTATTGTGTTAAATTCTGTTGTTACAACAAAACAGTCAAAATATCATAGTTCTTTTATGGTCTACTATAGTACAATCAATGACATGACACGCCAGTCATGCGTCCGAAGCATAGAAAGAACCATTGTCAAGTTGCCAAGTATAATCTACATCATCATCATCATATTAGCCCACATCCACCCATTGCTGAGTATAGGCCTCTTCTTTATTTCGCCACTTCTCTCTCGCCAACCTCATCCTCTGTTTCCCCGCCACCTTCACAATATCATCAGACCAACGAGCTGGTGGTTTGCCCACAAGACGTCGCCATATTCATGGCTGCCATTTAGTAAGCACTTGAGTCCACCTTTCGCCTTGCCAGGTGTCCTGGCAATCTCCACTTTAGCTCAGGCACTCGCGTCCTAACATCTGCCTGCAACCCTAGTTCTCTTTCGGACCTCTTCGTTGGGTGAGAAGTATCTGAATGATAATCGAAGTATTTTTTATGTGATAGGTGGCAGACGAGCGGACGAATTAAAATTAGAAATTATTTATTTAAGTACCAAAAATTACATCTTATCTTATTCTTGGCAGATGGAACGGGGACCTCACGTGTCCGTGGCCGTACACGTAATGTCCCCGTGTCGGATGACCTGATCGTAAGCGATTTCAGCCGCCCATAGACACTCGTGACACCAGTGGAGTCACAACACTGCCAACCTTTGAACCGCCCTTCGCAGAGAGCAACGCTTCGGCATGAATGGGCTGGCTCGACCGGAGTTATACCCACGGCCTCACAGAAATTCGGCGTAAATCAGCACTGTGCTGTGTTTCGCTGCGGGAGAGAGGGTACCGAGGCCCAATCCAGGGGAAAGGGGGGTTTCAAGGTTGGGAGCGCATTTGTGACTCAAATGATGTCACGTGTGTCCATGGGCGTCGGCAATCGCTTACCATCAGATCATCCGTCTGCTCGTCTGCTCATATCATACAAATAATGTACACGGGACAAAACGCGGTTATTATTATATGTAAGAACATACTCGTAGTAGCATAAACTCAGAGCTTGACGTTTCGACCGCGTCAAAACGCTCGTGGGCACAAGCGGACTGGAGGTTTTGTCCCGTGTACATTAATTATTTGTATAATGCAACGCGAAAGTTTAAAATCTTATGCCACATATCATATTAAAGAAAACTGTCCTCATTTCCAGGTGGAGTTATCAGAGCATGCCGGGTACTTCAGATATGACCCCCGCGTGTCCTCGGTGGAAGCCATCCGGTCTCACATAGAGGACATGGGCTTCGAGGCGCCGCAAGACCCGCTAGAGGACGAAACTAAGTCAGTTTTATGTAATTTTTATATCCCGATTTCATCCAAACGTACGTTTGGACAATTATTCCGGGTTTTTAAAGTCTGGTGATAACAAAAGACTTCAGTGTGACCATAGACAAGGGAACCTGACCAACTGAGTCAAGGTTCATCATAATCATCATTTCAGCCAATAGACGTCCACTGCTGGACATAGACCTCCCCCAGTGTTCTCCACAGATATCGGTCCTGTGTCACGCCGTGTGGTCCCCGGCAGAATAGAATAGGCCACCCTCACTCTTACTGAGGTGTCGTAAAAGGCGACTAGGGTAAAGCTGCTGGCATGATCATCAGCACCCAGAGAAGGAAAACTCTGCATTTATATCAAAACCCTCGCCAACCCGTCTGCCAAGCGTGGTGAGTATGGCAATTACCCCTCATGTGATTGAGGGAGGCCCGTGCCCCAGCAGTGGGGACTTAAATGGGCTGACGATGATGATGATGATCGGTCCTGTGCCGCCCGCAACCTTAACTAGATCCTCGGTCCTCCTTTTGGGGGGTGCCACGGCTGCGACTTCCTGTACGTGGCCTCCACTTAACACACAGGACATTTTCGCCCCAACGGCCGGGTGTTCTCATCGCTACGTGCTCTGCCCATTGCCACTTGAGACATGCAATGGACAACATTTCAAAATTGCTAAGCTCTGAAAAAAAAAATACCAATTCTTTGTTTACTTTTCCGCTGCTCGAATATATATTTATTCATTTTTTATATTGCTTATTTACTGAGAAAAAAATTAAAAACTAAAAAACGTAAGATGACGTCATCGGACGGCAGAATGTAAAATATTTCTTTGCTTAGCACATTATAGTTATAAATTTACGAAATGCCAAACCCATGACATGTAACTGTCAAAAAAAAAGACAACTTGTCAACGTTGAATGTATGAATGACGTTGACAATGTTGACACTAGTATTATTTACCTTTGACAGTAGTACCTTTTTTTATTAAAACAATGATAAGCAAAGAAATATCGCTGTATTCAGCCGTCCCATGACGTCTTTTGGCGCTTACGTCTATTTAGAATAAAAAGAATTTCAATAATTATTTTATGCATGAAAATGGACAAATTTTGAAAAAAGAAAAAATATGGGTCTGTTCATTTTATGTCTATTTTCATATAAAAAAAACAATATGGACATGTTAAAAATATGAAATGTTGTCCATTGTGTCGTTTAGTTTCTCATAAAAATTAGGATATCTACCACCCTATTACAAAATGCGATCTAAAGAACCTACCGCACTAATAAAGCTCATGCGTTCTCATTTTAACACGCGTAGTGTTAAAAAGAGTTAGTAGTAGTTTGGCACGAGTTTAGTTCCAGAATTATTCATAGATCGCGTTTTATAATAAAGGGGTTAGTTTTAAAAACTTTCCGAAACGGGTTTCATTACAATATTTTTCTTCATCGCTTCATCAAGATTATAGTAGAAATACGCACATAGATTTTAAAAGGTTAAAGAATTATGCGCGCTCGGATTAGAACCTACTACTTGTCTCTTGGTAGGCGTTCGTTCTCATCCGCTGAAGTACCATCGCTGACCAAATCCTGCCAACATTACAAAACCTACAATTAAATGGGTAGACCAAAAAGACCGCCGGTCTACTGAGTAGACCGAAGTACATTTTCATTCTATTTGTTCCAGAACTCTCCTACCTAAAGATATCCCCACCGACCTTCTCATAGATATGTCGAATACTCCCACCGAGAGCGAGGTCGTGCTCTCTGTGACGGGCATGACTTGTATGTCGTGCGTCAACACTATACAGGGTAAGTGAATTTCTTGGTCTACTATGGTCTTTTCATGTTTCATTCTTTCTAATATGTTGAGTATTGGCGTCTTGACAAATCCGTTATAAATAACTAAGGTCTACTTTCGTTAACTATAGTCTACTCAATGCCTATCAATGTCACGTCGTGCGTCCATTCAGGTCGTGCTATCTGTGGTAGGCATCAGTGGCGAAGAGTCCATACAACCCGATTCCCGTCGGCTTCCCTTACGAAAAATCGAATCTATGGGCCAACGATATTTTTATCTGTTAAATTCACTTAGTGTCACACTTACATAGTTCAAATAGTTTGAATTATAGACTTAACGCCTACAAAATTTGATGAGCAACGCAAATAATGCAGGTGGCAAGCCGGTAAAATACCGAGTTACTTCTTCATACTACAAATTCTCATACTGAGCATCTGTCCTTTTCATTTATGTGTATAGATCGTCATGTTCCGTCTCGTTTTAGCACGTGCAAATTTACTAAGAAATAACTCGATGCCTATCGGCTTGTTATAGAGATAGGATAATTAGCAACGCACAGGTGCAAGCGAGAAAGAAGAAAAATTATAATGATTCCGAATTAAGAATGAATGTAGCACGGTATTAAATCATGACAGGAGCGTACTATATTTTTATTTCCCTTGCTTTTTAGTTTTTATTTAATGGCGGATAATGCTAATTGTAAACAACTTGTTGCTTTCGTTTTGTCGAATTTTATTTGTTTTGGTGTTGAATTGTGGTGAATTGGATTAATTTTTGTATTGTGTGTTGTGCTGAAGTCATCTTAATGTCGGTCGTCGGTTAAAAATGTCATTAATACAGATATATTGTTGTCGCACAGATTATTTGCTATCGAACAAGACTTCGTTCTCTAAGTTTTGAAAACAAAACACATGTAGTAAAAATAGGCCGCGCCAATCAAAATATTTTTTTTTTCGACTTTAACATATGACCGTGGGATAGCCACGCATCGGCATGAATGGGCCGGTTCGATCGTAGTGGTACCACGACCTCACAGAAAACCGGCGTGAAGCAGCACTGTACTGTGTTTCGCTGCGTGAGTGGGGGTACCGGAGGTCCAAGTCGGGGGAAAGTGGGGTTTAAAGGTTGGCAGCGCACTTGTGACTCCAATGATGTCACGGGTATCCATGGGCATGCTGAGCATTTTGGTAAGTTATATTCCGGCTTCCCTTTTGAAAATATTCACCCTTCGCCACTGGTAGGCATGATATGTATGTAGTGTGTCAACACTGAGTTGAGTATTGACATCTTGACAAATCCGTTATAAATAACTAAAATCTACTTTTTTTATGTGACAGGTGGCATTAGAACAGACGGATCGCCTGATGGTAAGCGATTGCCGCCGCCCATAGACACCCGTGACACCAGTGGAGTCACAACTGCGCTGCCAACCTTAAAAATTCCCCTTTCCCTCCGGAGCCGTCACTCACGCAGCGGAACACAGCACACTCCGGTTTCCTGTGAGGCCTTGGTATCACTCCGGTCGAGCCGGCCCATTCATGCCGAAGTGCGACTCTTCCCCGGTTCTACGGTTCAATCTTTCAAAGTTCCTCAATAGATTTTTAACGCATTTTTTAATTTCAACGAATATGTTATTGTCGAGTTTGGTAACTCCAACAATTCCCTTATATCAAACAAACCCCCTCCCCCCCAAGTCTAATTCTGGCCGTAACTTAAAAAAGCACAGCACATAAGTCATGTTGACCCTAGTAAACCCTCTGTTCTTCGCTCTTCCACAGGATCATTGAAAGAAATGCCAGGGATAACGGAAGCGTCAGTAGACTTAGCGTCAGAACGGGCTCATGTACGCTACTCCCGGGAAGCGGCGACGTCACAGCAGATCGCAGACGCGGTATACAACCTGGGGTTTGACGTCAGTATTCTGTCAGTGGACGGAAAACAGAGTAATGGTGAGTGAAAATGCTTTTTAAAATACCTAGTTTACTCAAAATACTGAAGGTCTATTTGAAAAACCGACGGTCTACTCGAAAGCTTGTGGTCTATTCGAAAGACCTGCCTGATGGATGCTTGACACTATTCTATAGTGACATAACACCAGATCGCAGATGCGGTATACAAGCTAGGTCTTGACGTCAGTATACTGTCTGTGGACGGATATCAGTGTAATGGTGAGTGACAATGCTATAAAATTCTCAGTCTACTACTAAAGACCGATGGTCCACTCATAAGTCTCATGGTCTATTAGAAAGACCGACATAAGTACCAGCTGGTTTCAGTACCGGGCCGTGATCTCTGGAGGTTCGATTCCCGGGTCGAGCCAATAACCAACAAAGCTCGAGTTTGTGATCACCAATCCGCATTTGGCAAGCGTGGTGATTAAGTCTAACCCCATCATTGTTATGATGACTTGATTTTTATGATGGAGGCATTTCCCTGCAGTGGGACAGTATAGGCTAACTACTAAAAAGACTGACGGTCTACTCGAAAGACTAGCTACTATCAGTGTACAAAAACAGTTCAAATGATGTAGAAGACCTGGTCTACTTGAAATACTCCCGGTCTACTTGAAAGACGTGAACCCTGCGCAGCCACAAGGTATTCGCTGCATCGCCGCTCCGCTTTGAAAACTCTCGCAATCCTCCAGTAAGCCAACTCCCTTTGTGCCAACTGCCCTCCCTTCCGGTTGCTATTATAAAGGTCCATTTGTTACAGACTCAACAGCAGATAAAAGCGAACAGGCAGGTTCGGGTGATGGAGTGAAACCACCGACTCCTGTAAAGAGTAAAACACATATCAATGTAAGTTTGAAACCACCCCATCATCATCATCTAGTGTTGTGAAACTATCGATAGTTTCCCTATCGATACTTGACCTCGAAAATTATTCAGGCTATCGATAGTATCGATACTAAAATTTCATCAATACTATTGATAACGCAGTGGGGAAACAATGGATAAGGCTGGCAGGGGACAGAAGGGACTGGCGTGATAAAGAAGAGGCATATACTCAGCAGTGGGTGGTCTGGGCTTATTGATGATGATTGATAACGCTAATACTATCGATTGTTTCATGCCCGATACTATCGATAGTATTGTGTTTCCTAACATAATTAATTATCGATAGTCAGCTTTATTTCGATAGTATTGCTGCCTGATTAAACAATCTATAATATCGGACATTAAACAATCGATCTATCGATAGTATTCGCGTTATCAATAGTATTTAATTTTACTATCGATAGTATCGATAATATTGACAACCAGCATTACTATCGATAGACTATTGATACTATTGATTTAACTTTTACTATCGATAGTGGACTATCGATAAGCAACACTACCATCATCCTATCGCAGTCCACACCTGGACATAGGCTGGAAGAAAAATTCCTACTTTCCAACTATAGGGAATGGTGAAATATTATAGTTCTTACATTAACTTCAGAAGCTTTTGCGAAACGTGCAGGTTTCCTCACGATGTATTCCCTCACTGCCGAGCTAAACGTGGAAATATACACATAGATTTGAAAAATATAGTGGTGCATGCTTGGATTCGAACCAACAACCTTCCGTTACGAAGGCGCACGTTGTTACCTACTGAGCCACCACTGCTCAGAGATACCGAATATAAGGTTTTCTTTTTATATGATAGGTGGCAGACGAGCAGACGGATCACCTGATGGTAAGCGATTGCAGCCGCCCATGGACACCCGCGACACTATTAGAGTCACAAGTGCGCTACTAACCTTTTCTTCAGATTGGGTCTCCGGTACCCCCACTAACGCAGCGAAACACAGCACAGTGCAGCTTCATGCCGGTTTTCTGTGAAGCCGTGCCATAACACTACGGTCGAGCCGGCTCATTCATGCCGAAGCCTGGCCCTCCCACGGAGATGTCGATAAAACAATTCCATCGACAAATTTCATCGACACTGCCCCCTCACTAAACTGATTACGAGCCGTTGATCACTTATCTCGTACTCAAGACATTCTCAGATTTCCCAGTCAACAATCGACTTTACATGTACACCAATATCATCATCATTTCAGCCAATAGACGTCCACTGCTGGACATAGGCCTCCCCCAATGTTCTCCACTCAGATCGGTCCTGTGCCGCCCGCATCCAATGGATTCCCGCGACCTTCACCAGATCGTCGGTCCAGCTTGTAGGAAGCGCCACGGCTGCGACTTCCTGTACGTGGCCTCCACTCGAGGACCTTTCCGCCCCAACGGCCGTCTGTTCTCCTCGCTATGTGCCCTGCCCATTGCCACTTGAGGCATGCAATCCTTTGGGTTATGTCTGTGACCTTAGTTCTCCTGCGGATCTCATCATTTCTGATACGATCACGCAGGGAGACTCCGAGCATAGCCCTCTCTATTGCTCTCTGGGTGACTTTGAGCCTCCTTAATGGACAACATTTCATATTTTTAACATGTCCATATTGTTTTTTATATGAAAATAGACATAAAATGAACAGACCCATATTTTTTCTTTTTTCAAAATTTGTCCATTTTCATGCATAAAATAATTATTGAAATTCTTTTTATTCTAAATAGACCTAAGCGCCAAATGACGTCATCGGACGGCTGAATACAGCGATATTCCTTTGCTTATCATTGTTTTGATAAAAAAGGTACTACTGTCAAAGGTAAATAATACTAGTGTCAACATTGTCAACGTCATTCATACATTCAACGTTGACAAGTTGTCTTTATTTTTACAGTTACATGTCATGGGTTTGGCATTTCGTAAATGTAAAACTATAATGTGCTAAGCAAAGAAATATTTTACATTCTGCCGTCCGATGACGTCATCTTACGTTTTTTAGTTTTTAATTTTTTTCTTAGTAAATAAGCAATATAAAAAATGAATAAGTATATATTCGAGCAGCGGAAAAGTAAACAAAGAATTGGTATTTTTTATTTCAAAGCTTAGCAATTTTGAAATGTTGTCCATTGGCACATTGCAAGCGGCCACGTTTCGGTTCCAATAAGTTGGTTGTTAATATTTATTTTGTTTTTCAGGGTACAGCGTCTCCCCCCGCAGAGTCCGAGCTGCAAAGATGTATACTGGAGGTGCGCGGTATGACCTGCGCCTCTTGCGTGGCCGCTATAGAGAAACATTGTTCCAAATTATACGGTGAGTTGTATTAACGATATAAATACAAAAACTTAAGGCGAAGAGCACCGCACATTAGTGGCCCCCATACCGATTGTGATAGTCTATTCCAATAATCAGTTTTCCAGTACGTATTTTCGGGTGGTTTCTAAAAGCGACACCAGATGACGCTACTTACACTATCAATTAAAGTTCCTTTTTTGTTCATGATGGGAAATATTTGATAAACTAATCATCGTCATGATATAAATAGTCCTGCCATATTTAATTTTATTATACTCATACGAAAATAAAGATAAAAAGTTACCAATTGAAATATGTATAAAGTTCCGTTTTGCATCACTCTCTGTAATTTAAAATGTAAAAACTAAAAAAATACACCTTAACTACAAAGTAGGTATTAAGATTTTTAATGTAATAAAACTAAAACAATTTTCTCATATATTATGGACCACAACAAAATATCATACCACACCTAACATTCATCTTTGAGTAGAGAAACAAAACATTGACAGCGACTGATTGCGCCATCTAGCGAATCACTTAGGAATTTATAAATACCTACTAGAAAACAGCTCATTGAGGAGTTTTCCAATGACATTAGTCAGCCGGTTTCTCTTAAGTGATAACAGATGGCGCTACCAGTATCTGTATAAAAATTACAGCTATTGGTCGCGACATTTAAAATGTTGCCATATTTTCATTTACTCATGAATTAAAAAATATGTGAAAATGAAATGAATGAAAAAATATTTATTTCCAACAAAAAGATGTTACATTCCAAGATAGATTATAATTATAAAGGACAATGTATTCTTACACCAAAACATTTTGTTGCTTACAAGATGTCCAGTTAGATTACCTTTGGTCCTCACATTAGGATAACCTGTATCGTGAGGGCCTGGCATGCGATTAACATATTAAGATTAAGGCGCTCTTGAAAACATAGTGCTAATAGTCATAATAAATTATATATATTTATATATGTTTTGTTTTGAATAATCAACAACAACAATGAACTACTTGTAAAAATATAATTCAGTAGAAATATTCAATGACAAACTGCTCATTGGAATCTAAAACATCTTCAAATGCCATGGTAGACAATTTTATTAAAACTTATTTTAGATCTACGTGACGTTGGTATTAAGTCTTATTTTTCATGTATATGGTTACTTTGAAATATTTGGTAAAATTGAAAAACCTAGCACTGGGAATTTTCCCATAAATTAGGGAGCACAGGATATATCACCCAACACCTGATATCTTAGACATGTTAAATTGCCTAAGCCTGAAATATATAGAGGCTGCTTACACCATCTAGCGAGTAACTTTAAAATTAATAAATACCTACTGGAAAACTGCTCATTGGATTTATATAAAACGTGCAGAGTTACGTTCTTCGAAATGTCAAAAATACCTAACCTCGTTAGCAATTATTCAGATGCATAGGATAAAACGTATTACTTGTCCAATATACCTTCTTACGCTGAATGAACTATAAATGCGTCATCGGGCCAGTCTCTCGGGTCAGTTTCTCGGGTATTCTAAAAATCACGGTGTAAACTTTTCACTTTTGTTTCCAGGTGTCCAATCAATTCTTATAGCTCTTCTAGCAGCGAAAGCCGAAGTAAGATACGAACCTAGGAAAATATCGCCTCCAGACATCGCCCACTCCATAACAGAACTGGGATTCCCATCAGAAGTGATCAGTGACTGCGATGGGAGCGGGCAGAAGGAAATGCAAGTCACGGTGAGTGAAAAAGACTTTGGTCTTCTGAGAAGACCGCGGTCTACTAAAAGTCGCAGGTCTTACCAAAAGATCATCGTCTTAAGTTTTCAATAAAGTTTTAGTTTTCTTCAAAGACCTTAATCAGTTTGGGGAGCTGCCAAAAATGAGACACTAAAAAGCATGAAAAAAAAATCCGTGAAAAAAACCGCCTTCAAAAACCACGAACTAAAAAGTGTAAAATAATATTTCTAACACTATACATACCTGTTGAATAATTGAATGTTGTATTAAATTACAAGATAGTATTGGGCGCCGACTTCGGTAACACCTTTTCTCGAGTGTATAAACTGTTAGAAATATTATTTTACACTTTTTCGTTGGTGGTTTTTGAAAGCGGTTTTTTTTCACGGATTTTTTTTAATACATTGATCGTTTGAAAATGTCTTGGTGATCTCAAAGAAACCGGTGTCATCACAGCTCAAATCGAATTCTTAACAATGTAGTCTGCAATTTAATTTTATTCATTATATACCGTGATTATTCACTTTGTTTCAACTTATCTTAGGTTTATTTCCCAGTTAATGTCTTAATTTTTTTGTTTTTGTTTTTTTTATGTGATTTGTGTCAGACGAGCAGACGGATCGCCTGATGGTAAGCGATTGCCGCCGCCCACAGACATACGCGACACCAGTGGATTCACAAGTTCGCTGCCGACCTTTAAACCCCCATTCCCCCCGGATTGGGCCTCCGGTACCCTCACTCACGCAGCGAAACACAGCACAGTGCCGCTTCACGCCGCTTTTCTGTGAAGTTGTGATATCTCTCCGGTCGAGCCGGCCCATTCATGCCGGAACGTGGCTCTACTACATATATTTTGTTCTTTTGTTCAATAAACTTCTTACCGTTTAAGTAAAACATTACTAGGTTAATAGATTTGGTCTACTACCCCAAAAAAGCATGGTCTACTCGAAATACCACGGTCTTTTGAAAATACCACCACATATTTAACAGGATAGTAAGTTTACTACACGTTTTTTATCATTTCCTACAGATCCAAGGCATGACGTGCGCGTCCTGTGTGAATAAAATAGAGAAGACCGTATTGAAACTTAGTGGAGTCGTGTCATGCGCCGTCGCGCTCACTACTTCTAGGTAAGTTAAGTTTTATAGCAACGGGTACGGCGCAATAGCGACGCCAATTTAATTAAATTGTCAGCCTCTAAACTGTATCTATTTTTAACAATTTCGGGGCTCCAGCTCCAAAAAAGTACTAGAGAGCTACTACTTTTTTTACTCACGATAACGTCAAGCAAATTTTTTTTATAGTTCCTTACTCTAAGTCCCTTAGAGGGCGCTGTAGTCAATTTAATATTTATAACCAGAAGAGAATCAAGACGCTTCTAACGACACCTCATTTGTTCAAATAAGGAGTTAGGAGGGATCAGATGAGCAAACATATATACATACATACAATTCAAAATCATAACCCTCCTTTTTGCGATCGCCGTTGTCGGGCAATAATGTCAAATACATAGTTTTTTTTTTATTTTCGCGTTGCATTATAACTTAATTAATTAAATTAAGACGGTTATTAATGTTGTATCTCATAATAAATTTCGTCTTAATAAATTTTAATGTCAAATACGTCATTGTTAAAATAGATCCGGTTTAACCATTGTCATTTTTTTTATGTGGAAGAGACCATTGTAATTTTTTTATGTTCTTGTTTCCACAGGGGCAAAATAAAGTATAACACTGAACAGATTGGCCCCCGGACCATCTGCGACGCCATCACGGCGCTCGGCTTCGAGGCGAGCATGCTCGGCCCGGGGAACCGGGGGACCAGCAACTATTTGGAGCATAAGTGAGTATAGTAGTAGACTTTGCTATTAATTTGGACATCACAAAACGGTATAAGAATTAGTTTATAAAACTACTTTATAAAGAATGCACAAAAGTCTAAAAAATTTGCACAAGTCTTAAAAACGAATATCCAGACAGATAAATATAAATGGCCCTCACTCAGCTTAAGTCACGGCTCACACACTTTAAGTCACGGCCCACACCCAGCTTAAGTCATGTCCCACACTCAGCTTAAGTCATGTCCCACACTCAGTTTAAGTCATGGCCCTCTCTCAGCTTAAATCATGGCCCACACTCAACTTAAGTCATGGCCCACACTCAGCTTAAGTCATACCCCCAGACTCAGCTTAAGTCATGGCCCCCACTCAGCTTAAGTCATGGCCCCCACTCAGCTTAAGTCATGGCCCACACTCAGCTTAAGTCATGGCCCACACTCGGCATAGGTGTCAGAGTAGGAACAACATACGCATACTAGTAAAGCTCCTACCAGTCACTGTAGCCCCAATGAGCACTTGGCCGCAATGGGACTGAGCGACACTAGAATCTGCAGAATGTGTAACGAGGCGGATGAAACCCCTTTACACATAGTCACCGAATGCGGACCGCTGATGCGCAAACGTAGCTTACATCTGGGAAAGCACATTTAGAGCCCCAATGAAGCTAGGGATCTCAGTCCCAACAATTAATACTTTTTCTCAAAAGTGTAGGGTTTGATAGATAGGTAGATAGAAACATTGATTCACTGAAAATACGACAGACCACATTTTACAGATAAGAAAGGACATTTAAACAAACGGAAAAAGAAACAAATACAAACTGAAACAACAAACGAAACAAATACAAGAATAAAAATAGGCAATAAAATTAAGAGGGGGAAAAAATTAATGAAATTAAAGTAATAATACGGCTTCTCAAGCCGGGCAACAAGTATTTGCGTACAGGTGTGTGTGACGTGTGTCGCGATAGTCAGTGAAAAGTACCTCACTAAAAGATAAACACAATAATCTGGTTAGAAGAAAAACCATATATGGCACAAAATTTGATTTCGAAGAAAAATAAATAAACCGGCCGCGGATCGATATCTAGGAACGGTACCTACTATCATCTTTCTTTTCAATAACTTTGACTCATTTTTCTCCAAATAAAAGTACCAATAACTTCTTTTCCATTATTATAGTATTCGATTCACGTTTGTTTGAAGTACATATCGATTATTCACTTTAATCGGATTTAGTAGGTCACTTCTTTATTAAGCTGAAATTGAGATACGTCAAATGTGGCTTATAAGTTCGGCTCGATTATAATTATTATCTCTTTCCCTACAGAGAAGAAATTAGAAAATGGCGGAACGCATTCCTGGTTTCCCTTATCTTCGGGGCGCCCTGTATGGTGGCCATGGCCTACTTCATGGCCATGATGGCGCACGGCCACGGGCCAAAAGACATGGTCTACATCTTACCCGGGTTGAGCTTGGAGAACCTCATCATGTTTCTACTGTCCACTCCTGTTCAGGTAAGACGGAAAAAACAAAAACAATAATGAAAACTCAAATAGTAAGATGGGTCACACTTCCTGGAGAATGGGTCACACTTCCTGGAGAATGGGTCACAAATTCCTGGACAATGGTTCACACTTCCTGGAGAATGGGTCACGCTTCCTGGAGAATGAGTCACACTTCCTGGAGAATGGGTCACACTTCCTGGAGAATGGATCACGCTTCCTGGAGAATGGATCTCGCTTCCTGGAGAAAGGGTCACACTTCATGGAGAATGGGTCACTCCTGGTGGATGGGCCACACTTCCTGGAGAATAGGTCACACTTCCTGGATAATCGGGCCCACTTTCTGGATAATGTGTTACACTTCCTGATGATGGACCCATCATCAGGAAGTGTAACACATTACAGGACATTATACATAACACATTACAGGACAGGAATTTGTGACCGATTCTCCAGGAAGTGTGACCCATCTTACTGGACCCATCTTACCTGGAGAGTGGGACAAACTTCCTGGAGAGTGGGTCATTCTTCCTGGAGAATGGGTCACACTTCTTAGAGAATAGGTCACCCTTCCTGGAGAATGGGTCACAAATTCCTGGAGAATGGGTCACACTTCCTAGAGAAGGGGTAACAATTTCTGGATATGTTACGTAACATTACACAGACATTATTGTACAGTACTCAGTATAATAATATTTTAATTGTGTTTAAATTTTTTTTATGTTGGATAAACTCTCACCTTAGCAGGGGCTAAAACTTTAATTTTATATATATTTTAGGAGGCGTCATTCTTTGATTCACTATTTAATTTCGACATGGATCTCCCCTCTCTTTCTTTAAACAAACGACCAACCTAATAAATTGTAATTGGTTTCAGTTCATCGGCGGCTGGCACTTCTACAAGCAGGCTTATAAAGCTCTCAAGCACGGCACCTCCAACATGGACGTGCTTATATCTATGACTACCACAATAAGGTGAGTTAGATACTATTTTAATAGGACTGCCTCGCCACCGAGGCATTAAGGTGACAAAAATATCTCAGTGACTTATTCACCCGGATCAAGTAACAGATGGCGCTAGTTGTGATACGAAGCTGTAGTATTCAAGCCTCTCGACTTCTTGACTGTCTCGGTGGCACAGTGGTCAGTGGGTCGCACTTTAACGCGACGGCTACGCAAGAGGTCCCAGGTTCGATCTCCGGGTCGGGCCAAAATTTGTACCTAAGTTTTCGGTAAGAAATTCTCAGTGTCAGCCCGGAGTCTGGAAGTTGGCGGTCTTGTACCCCCGTGCCTCGGAAAGCACGGTCGAGTCGGCCCATTCATGCCTAAGCGTGGGTCTCCCACATTTATGTCCGTATTTCTACCATTAGCTCGGCGGTGATGGAATCATGGTGTAGGAATTAATTACTTCAGAAGTTACTGAGGACGGGTCGTCGTTGAGGACGTTGTCGATAAAAAAGCAGAACGACTCTCACATAACCTAAATCCGTTCCACAGAATTTTGCTATTGTGTGAATTAATTTATACGGAACCGAAACGTGGCCGCTTACAATGTGCCGATTAAGGAGGCTCAAAGTCACCCAGAGAGCAATGGAGAGGGCTATGCTCGGAGTCTCCCTGCGTGATCGTATCAGAAATGATGAGATCCGCAGGAGAACTAAGTCACAGACATAGCCCAAAGGATTGCATGCCCCAAGTGGCAATGGGCAGGACACATAGCGAGGAGAACAGACGGCCGGTGGGGCGGAAAGGTCCTCGAGTGGAGGCCACGTACAGGAAGTCGCAGCCGTGGCGCCCCCCACAAGGTGGACCGACGATCTGGTGAAGGATCGCGGGAATCCATTGGATGCGGGCGGCACAGGACCGATCTGTGTGGAGAACATTGGGGGAGGCCTATGTCCAGCAGTTGACGTCTATTGGCTGAAATGATGACGATGATGATGATGTAAATTTATTTGTGACCTATCACCCCCACAGCTACGCTTACTCGCTGGCGGTGGTGATAGCTGCTATGGTGATGAAGCAGGACACCAGCCCGATGACCTTCTTCGATACTCCACCGATGCTCCTGGTTTTCGTCTCCTTGGGAAGGTGGTTGGAGCATATCGCCAAGGTATGTTGTAATTTTAGCTGTCATCAAATGTTTCAATAGGCTAGTTGCCACTATTTTTATTATTTGATAGAACGGTTCATTACGATTATTTATTTATTTATTTAACTCTTTATTTATTTTACTCGAAACTGGAATTCAAGACCAAAAAAACTACGACAGATACGTCACTATCAAATCTATCAATGTCACTTATGTCATTGTCAAATCAATTTTTCAGGTTTGGTCAACCTTTTTGGTTTATGCTTCTTATCTTAGTAGGCTGGCACAAATTCATGATGAGGATTTTCTCAAAAAATAGAAACTTAATTACAAACTATATTTTTAACTCAACCAATAGTGACAAAATTTTATTGTAAAGAACTTTAACAAATTGAATCACCCATGAACACCCACGAAAGTGTGGCATAGTCTTAAGACTGTGGAAAAGTTTTTACTTAATTCTTTTTTTTTATTTTTGATGTTTTGACAAAGTGGGTAGTCAACAGTCGAAGTCAGTCGAAAGTCTCAGTTACCAGTCAATAAAACACGGGCGTTTAGCGTTTTATCGACCTATGGATTCTGCCGAGAGTACTTATCGAAATCGCAGGTTTTAAGACTCTCATAGGTCCTAGCAAGTTGTTCACAGGACAACTGATTCATTACATGATAGCAGTGTTTAAAACGATGTTATTCAAAGATTCTTAATATAAATATCACTGCGGCACCTCACTGCACGAAACAACAACATGTAAGTTCAAATGTTATTAACACCTGAAGGGACACAAGCGTATTACCAACTTTTCTACCAAACATTACGAATGATCAAGTTTTTATTAAAGCGTCTTGTAGTTATGTAAAAATAAGTCGATAAAACTAGTTCTTTAAATTATAGAATCAAAATTACCAATAAATAAATTATGTCAGCGCATGTTTGTAGAAAATAGGTAAATACTATTGTACGATCATTTTATTGCAGTAGCAACATTGTAGTAGCTTTTTTGGTCTTGAATTCCAGTTTCGGGTATAGGTACGCAGACAGATCAAAGTCGTTAAAATATTCATATAAATATGACAATAACATTACTTAATTAGACAGTAATCCATAAGTGCATACACAGCATGATTTAATGATAAAAAGTTACAACGACCCACACGCAAGCGATTGTACTTCCGTTCTCATCATCTCGATGGATGGCGGTCGAATACTGTGCGTTTTTCGCGGAACTTTCTACCACGTACCTCAGTTCTGTGGAACAGTTTACCTATCGGAGTATTTCCCGACGGCTACGACTTAGGGACCTTCAAGAGAAGAGTGTACTCCTTTTTAAAATGGCCGGCAACGCATTAGCGATCTCTCTGATTTCGCGGATGTTAATGGGCGGCGATGATTGCTTTCCATCAGGTGACTCGCTTGCTCGTTTGTCGCCTCGGTCTAAGTTTGCAAAATTAAATAATAAAAGGACAATTACTAGTAAATAAATTAAAAGAAATAATAATAACATTCATTTGCGTGCAGAAGACGGTCCGAAGACCTCAGATACATGTTTTTTGTACTTAGAGAACCTGGCGTTAAACACATCCAGATGTCTTTCTCTACGAACCACATCATTGTACGTACGACACATTCTAACAACGATTATATTACACCATAAATAATATATATATATATATATATATTTTACAACATCACATACATTGATCTGACTCCGAGATAGGTAGCTCAAGCACCTGTGTTACGGATATCAGAATCAACAGTGGGATTACAGATATATACATATAATACTTTTCTTTTGTAAATACATACTTATAATACATAGCAACCCTCACTCTTACCGAGGTGTCGTAAAAGGCGACTAAGGTAAAGCTGCTGGCATGATCATCAGCACCCAGAGAAGGAAAACTCTGCATTTATATCAAAACCCTCGCCAACCCGTCTGCCAAGCGTGGTGAGTATGGCAATTACCCCTCATGTGATTGAGGGAGGCCCGTGCCCCAGCAGTGGGGACTTAAATGTGCTGACGATGATAGCTGGAAGCCAGACAACTGGTGGAAAGGTTGTCTGGTAGAGATCGCTTAATAAATCTAAATCTCTATCCCTCTTCTATCTAATGTGAGGATAGAGATTTATATATTTATTTATTTTAAGTAACTTGAACTATTTTTGATAACAATAGGTAACTTGTTCCAGGGTAAAACGTCTGAAGCCCTGTCCAAGCTGTTGTCCCTGAAGCCGACCGAAGCGGTGCTGGTGACCCTGGACCATGAGGACCACGTCGTGTCGGAGAAGAACATACCCGTCGATTTGGTGGAGAGAGGGGATGCGTTGAAGGTGAGTGGTTCTAGGAGGTTTGGTAGCAAACGAAGAAATAATAGCAAGTTCGGTAACATGATGAAAATTAGTTTTTTAGATTTTCGCGTTGCATTATAACTATAATGTATCAATACGGGGATTAACACGATATTTATTATGTGAAACGGCATTGTGTACTCACATATTTGGCTCGACGTTTCGGCTACGTTACAGCAGCCGTGGTCACGAGCGGACACGTACACAATGTTGTTTCACATAATAAATATCGTGTTAATCCCCGTATTGATACATTATAGATAGATAGATAGATACACTTTATTGCACAAAATTTACAAATCTTAGCCTAAGTTATTATACTAAAACAATGTAGGCGGTCTTATCGCTAATAGCGATCTCTTCCAGACAACCTCAGGGTTACCAACCATTTTAGTTATGATGAATTTTTTTTTTTATTTATTTATTTGGGCATGTAAATCGTACATGCATTAAAACAGATAGATAATTGTGAAGCCCACACAGTCAATCGCAAGTTGATTTGCAAAATTGAGCGTGAAAGTTGTACGTGCTTCTTACATAAGGGTTAAATCAACTATATAACTATTATAACACTTCTTATCTTATCTTATCTGTTAGGGGCCATTTTCATGGGGCACGTCGACCCTAAGGAATCTTTTGTACCTCCCCTTTCTTTTGCGCTCTTACTCACGAAAGATTCGTTTCATCAGCATCACGATGTCTTTCGGATTGAAGTGCCTGTAGTCTCCTGGTTTAGGATAAGCGTTACCTAGAAGACACATTCTGCCTCTGGCTAGTGAGTCGCATTCACATAAAAGATGTTCTATGGTTTCCGTTTCCTCCTTGCATGCTCTGCAGTCGCTGTTCGATGTTATGTTCATCTTCATCAGCATTTTGTTCGTTGCATAATGCCCTGTTAACGCTCCTATGAGCATCCTTGTCTGTTGTCTATTGCCTCCGAGGATATATTATTTCCATATCTTTGTATTGTCTCCTATGAAGGCCTTTGAATGTTTCATTCCTAGTGTTTTCTTCCATTCCTTAGTTTGCTCTTCGTATACATATTGCCGGAAGGCCATACTGATGGTGCAGCCCGATTATAACACTTACTATATTATAACCTTATTGTCACTTTCCATCAGGTGAAATGAGCTCAAGTGCAAACCTATTTAATATAAAAAAAATAACAACTAATTAAGATGACGGGTAGGGCACACTGGCGACGCCAATCGATTTTAATTTTTAGCTACTAAACCGGATCTATTTTAAACAATTTCGGAGTTACAACCTCTCGGACTATTTATTAAACAACCATGCACAAATGTTGGGCCTGTTTTTGTACGCGTGAAATTGATTCGTTGGAGCCGTAAAGTCCTTGAGTGGAGACCGCGACTCGGTAAGCGTAGTGTAGGACGCCCTGCGACAAGATGGGATGATGACATTCGAAGGCTGGCTGGTGTGGGCTGGATGAGAGTGGCCGAAAATCGGGAGCAGTGGCGTGCATTAGGGGAGACCTATGGCCAGCAGTGGACGAGTGTGGGTTGCTGATGATGATGATGAAAATTGATTCACGCCAAAAGTGGCCGCTTTTGGCGTGAATCAATTTTCATTCACGTGAATCATTGAACAAACCACGGACCTCAGCGCAATTTGGGGCTAATATAAGTACAGAATAAAAGCCAATTTAGGTGACGAATAAAAGAGTTTATTTTCTAAGTTCTCTAGCCTTTATGTACGCTCAAATAAAAATCTCGTCATCGCGGTATACAACTTTTAGCCGACGTTGTTTTGACTAGCGCCATCTGTTGGCGGGCGGATGGAACTACCGCGTTCTTTACATTGAAGCAAGGCGCCATATTTACTTACATATTTACAATGGTTTATACAATCATTTTATTGCATTGGCAACATTGTAGTAGATTTATTGGTCTTGAATTCCAGTTTCGAGTATAATATAATAACTAATTAGAAGTTGGTTCAAATATTTGTTGGAATTATAAACGTTTTCTCATATTTTTATGTTTTTGTAAAATGATTAAGTTCAAATTAAAACCGTTCGTTCAAATTGTCTTTTTTTAGTCATTTCCACTTCTGAACCTAAAAGTATTGTATTGTATTTTCAAATGATAATTTTTTTCAAAGATTTTTATACTTAGGGTTCAATAAGGGTATTCTTTAGAAATCCCTGAATGTCCAGTTCGTCGCAATCTTTTGTAAATTTTTGCATTCGGACTTGAATCATATTCTGTGGTTCACTGTACACCACGGAAAATGACGAAGTTTATTATCGTAAATTGAGAAATGATTGGAGTAAAGCCTTTTTTTAAGTGATAGGTGGCAGACTAGCAGACTGGATCGCCTGATGGTAAACGATTGCCGCCCCCCGATAGACACCTGCGACACCAGTGGAGTCACAAGTGCGCTGCCAACCTTTGATCCCCCCTTTCCCCCGTATTGGGCTTCCGGTACCCTCACTCGGGTTTTTGTACATTGACCACAAAGTAAACTCGCCACAGAAAAAAGTAAGTGTAAACTCACCACAGTTCTATTTTTATGAAGTAAATTGTTTATTAATAATTTTGGTTATTGTAAACAAACCTCACCCGCCTGTGACTAACTTACACATATTTTTAATGCATATGGTGAGTTTACTTTCAATGTATGGAGTTAACAAAATGTGGCGAGTTTACTTTGTGGTCAATGTACAAAAACCCCCTCACTCATGCAGCGAAACACAGCAGTGGTATCGCTCCGGTCGAGCCGGCCCATTCATGCCTAAGAGTGGCTCTTCCCACGGTCAAGCCTTGTGTGAATGAGTGTTGAATGTTTGAAACAACCTAACCGATATTGTTCAAGGTGGTGCCAGGAGCGAAGATACCGGTAGATGGCAAAGTGATATCCGGCCAGAGCACGTGCGACGAATCTCTCATCACCGGGGAATCTATGCCAGTCCCCAAGTCGAAAGGTAACTTTGAAAATGGATAATATGAAAAAAAAATAGTTTCTGAAATTAAAAATAATATTTTCTTTTCTTTATTTATTTTAGAGACTTTTGTCTTCATAAACATGTCAGCCCCATCGAACCTTAACCGAAATTAACATGACTTAAAGATTAATAGTTACAGCACGGGACGAGAGGATCATTTATGTACTAAAAATATCTGGAGCTTAATTCTCGGGCTCGTGACATTTATCATCATACGACATATATCAACAAAACATGGCGGATATCGTATGAAAACGTTTTTGCTTATTCTCGCGATGTCGAATGGTGACATATGTCACATATTTTCGTGCGACACGTATCGTATGGTCTTGACCATACGATATGAAGTATCACGGTGGTTTTGGTGATATTTCTCCAATTCAACGTGACGTTTGAGTCGTTTCGCGTTTTGTTGTTTATTGACGTTTGGTTGTTCAAATCACATAACAAGTTTAAATTAACTGCACAAACTAAAAAGATGATTGATTCTCTATGTGAACGATTGTTTAGCTGAGTATTTTAATTTTTCTTATATTTTCTTTAATTGGAACAAATTTTCACCAGTATTACCTACATACCTTTAAATATTCGTCATTAAGCCTTTTTATCTCAGTAACAAGATCAGTGTAAACAAAGAAAATTCTTTATTTCATTTTTTTCTTTTAACGCGTCTTTTTGCCACAGTTGTCATCTCTTTTTGCCACAGACTGAAAATAAATCTTTTGACTTTCGGTCGGTGTAACGGAATTACAATTTCATAAAATCAATTATCTTTTTCGTCTATTTTGGTCGTATTTTAAAGCAGTTATGATAAATATGATGTTATACAAACATGAAAATGACTGTTGATATAAAAAGGCTAGAAAATGTTAAATTAATACTTAAACAATAAACATTAAGATTTTTCGATTGTATATTTGTGTCAATCAACAAAATGGAACGTATTAGCGGAAATGATATGGGCCACATTCTCTGTGGAAGTGACTTTTACTGTCGCATGGGCACGAGAATAGAGTTTTTTTACTTTTGTGACATTTTGGTGACATTTTCGTACGACATTGGAAAAGTGACATTACAGAAAATACGACATTTTATCGCACGTCCCGAGAATTGGGCTCCTGGTAATTGCTTAGCTGCCTCAGATCGTGAGTCCGCTAAAATTGTGATAAATGTTCCTAAATTATGACCATGAAGATTGAATCTACGCATAAACGATTCTCTCCTCCCGCGATACTTACTACATTCTACGAGAATATGATGTACATCCTCTATAGTGTTACATAGAGGATGTACATCAGCAGCCTAATCCCGTCATAGTAGCGATGACTTGATTTCTATGATGGAGGCCTTTGCCCTGCAGTGGGATAGTAAGTAGGCTGATCATCATCATCGTCAGCCCATTTAAGTCCCCACTGCTGGGGCACGGGCCTCCCTCAATCACATGAGGGGTAATTGCCATACTCACCACGCTTGTTTTCCTTTCCACAAGTTTCCACGAGTTTTCCTTCTCTTTTTTTTTATGATATAGGTGGCAGACGAGTAGACGGATCAACTGATGGTAAGCGATTGCCGCCGCCCATGGACGCCTGCAACATCAGTGGTGTCACAAGTGCGCTGCTTACCTTTTAACCCCCCTTCCCCTGGATTGGGCCTCCGGTACCCTCACTCACGCAGCGAAACACAGCGCATGCACTGCTTCACGCCGGTTTTCTGTGAGGACGTGGTATTACTCCAGTCGAGCCGGCCCATTCATGCCGAAGCGTGGCTCTCTTACTGTTGTTCTCTGGGTGCTGATGATCATGCCAGCAGCTTTACCTTAGTCGCCTTTTACGACACCTCGGTAAGAGTGAGGGTGGCCTATTCTACTTTGCCGGGGACCACGCGGCTTAGTTGTAGGGTGATACTTTACTTGAATTTTTTTTGCTTTTTACCGTATTATAATAATAATAATAATTCTCACAACATCTCATACGTTGACCTGATTCCGTACTAAGTAGCTTAAGCACTTGTGTTACAGATATCAGACAACAGAGGAACACAAATATATACTTAAATACATATATTACACCCAGACACCGAACAAACACAAGTGTTCATCGCACGAATGTTTGTCCAGGGTGGGGATCGAACCCACGACCATTGGCGTAAGAGGCAGGGTCACCACCAATGGACAACATTTCAAAATTGCTAAGCTCTGAAACAAAAAATACCAATTCTTTGTTTACTTTCCCGGTGCTCGAATATATATTTATTTATTTTTTATATTGCTTATTTACTGAGAAAAAAATTAAAAACTAAAAAACGTAAGATGACGTCATCGGACGGCTGAATGTAAAATATTTCTTTGCTTAGCACATTATAGTTTTAAATTTACGAAATGCCAAACCCATGACATATAACTGTCAAAAAAAAAGACAACTTGTCAACGTTGAATGTATGAATGACGTTGACAATGTTGACACTAGTATTGTTTACCTTTGACAGTAGTAGCTTTTTTTTATTAAAACAATGATAAGCAAAGGAATATCGCTGTATTCAGCCGTCCGATGACGTCATTTGGCGCTTACGTCTATTTAGAATATAAAGAATTTCAATAATTATTTTATGCATGTAAATGGCCAAATTTTGCAAAAAGAAAAAATATGGGTACGTTCATTTTATGTCTATTTTCATATAAAAAAACAATATGGACATGTTAAAAATATGAAATGTTGTCCATTGCGCCATCCGGTCAGTCAATCTATTTGGTCTTCCCCTCAGATTCCTTAGTGATAGGCGGCAGTATCAACCAGCATGGAGCGCTGATAATGCGCGCCACGCACACGGGCGAGGCCAGCACGCTCGCGCAGATCGTACGCCTGGTGGAAGAGGCTCAAAGTGGAAAGGCCCCCGTTCAGCGACTGGCGGATACTGTGGCTGGGTAGGTAGCAGATTTTTATTTATTTTTTAACAAACTTTCATTGGGTCAACCAGTTTGTGTAATAATAATGGACAGCATTTCAAAATTGCTAAGCTCTGAAATAAAAAATACCAATTCTTTGTTTACTTTTCCGCTGCTCGAATATATATTTATTCATTTTTTATATTGCTTATTTACTGAGAAAAAAATTAAAAACTAAAAAACGTAAGATGACGTCATCGGACGGCAGAATGTAATATATTTCTTTGCTTAGCACATTATAGTTTTAAATTTACGAAATGCCAAACCCATGACATGTAACTGTCAAAAAAAAGACAACTTGTCAACGTTGAATGTATGAATGACGTTGACAATGTTGACACTAGTATTGTTTACCTTTGACAGTAGTAGCTTTTTTTTATTAAAACAATGATAAGCAAAGGAATATCGCTGTATTCAGCCGTCCGATGACGTCATTTGGCGCTTACGTCTATTTAGAATATAAAGAATTTCAATAATTATTTTATGCATGTAAATGGCCAAATTTTGCAAAAAGAAAAAATATGGGTACGTTCATTTTATGTCTATTTTCATATAAAAAAACAATATGGACATGTTAAAAATATGAAATGTTGTCCATTGCGCCATCCGGTCAGTCAATCTATTTGGTCTTCCCCTCAGATTCCTTAGTGATAGGCGGCAGTATCAACCAGCATGGAGCGCTGATAATGCGCGCCACGCACACGGGCGAGGCCAGCACGCTCGCGCAGATCGTACGCCTGGTGGAAGAGGCTCAAAGTGGAAAGGCCCCCGTTCAGCGACTGGCGGATACTGTGGCTGGGTAGGTAGCAGATTTTTATTTATTTTTTAACAAACTTTCATTGGGTCAACCAGTTTGTGTAATAATAATGGACAGCATTTCAAAATTGCTAAGCTCTGAAATAAAAAATACCAATTCTTTGTTTACTTTTCCGCTGCTCGAATATATATTTATTCATTTTTTATATTGCTTATTTATTGAGAAAAAAATTAAAAACTAAAAAACGTAAGATGACGTCATCGGACGGCTGAATGTAAAATATTTCTTTGCTTAGCACATTATAGTTTTAAATTTACGAAATGCCAAACCCATGACATATAACTGTCAAAAAAAAAGACAACTTGTCAACGTTGAATGTATGAATGACGTTGACAATGTTGACACTAGTATTATTTACCTTTGACAGTAGTACCTTTTTTTTATTAAAACAATGATAAGCAAAGGAATATCGCTGTATTCAGCCGTCCGATGACGTCATTTGGCGCTTACGTCTATTTAGAATATAAAGAATTTCAATAATTATTTTATGCATGTAAATGGCCAAATTTTGCAAAAAGAAAAAATATGGGTACGTTCATTTTATGTCTATTTTCATATAAAAAAACAATATGGACATGTTAAAAATATGAAATGTTGTCCATTGTGACGACCCCATCGCCCGCTGGTGAGAGTTGGTGCTCTTGTTTAAGAGCAACAACTCTCATCAGTGCAGTCAGTCTCCCCAGGGCAGCGTTGTGGCGCGCTGAATGGGAAGTGACATCCCTTGGGTCCCATATCCCCGAGAGTCGATCAGGCCCCTCTCCCCGGTTTGCCTTTATTGGCCGGCTGGGGTGGACCCCAGCAGGGGCTGCAGGACTCTGGCTGGCCTTCACCAGCCGGCCAGAGTGGGATGTCAGAGCTATATGCTCGCAGGGTGGAAGTGAAAGATGCATAAGTCGCGAGTTGGCACAGTGTCTGTAACCACAGACACTGGGTAGAAAGCGGTGTACACCTCTCGGAACCCTGAGCTGATCACACCAATGTTGCCCGCCTTGCTATATCTGTTAGCTAGCTTTTGCTTGGCTTCCTGGTAGCTTATTATAGGGGGCCCATCTAGTGAGTGGCGAGTCACCACCTGCCCATTTTTTCGTGATGTTTATCATTGATCGGGCAGGTGCCATAGTCTCTCCATAGTACCAGTTAACCGGTCCACTAGCACCTCGACCCAATAGCCCAGTTCATTTTGTTTTCCATTATTTTCAATAGTTTTATGCCAACCGGGGACTGTCCTTGGCTACACTTCTGTAGTGTTTACAGGGATAGTCGCCGGCTGGTGTCACATCACATTATAGTAAAACTGTCAATTGAACGGGCCTCTACGTGTTGGCTTCGGCCCCATGCACGCCTTCCAAAAGTCCGGGACATAATTGTCCGTGGTTATGGAACAACTGACAAACATAATAATAATAATAATTCTCACAACATCTCATACGTTGACCTGATTCCGTACTAAGTAGCTTAAGCACTTGTGTTACAGATATCAGACAACAGAGGCACACAAATATATACTTAAATATATATATTACACCCAGACACTGAACAAACACAAGTGTTCATCTCACGAATGTTTGTCCAGGGTGGGGATCGAACCCACGATCTTTGGCGTAAGAGGCAGGGTCACTACCTATTGCGCCATCCGGTCAGTCAAATGAATGTTGACTCTATTTTTCAGATACTTCGTTCCTCTAGTGATGTTCCTGTCACTGCTCACTCTGATCTGCTGGATGGTGAGCGGTGCCATCAACATTCAAGCTATTAAGAACATCACACCTGTGAGTATACAGCCGATAACCAATGCAGTTTATAATTTAAAAAAAATGTTATAGTTGGCAGACGAGCAGACGGATGGTAAACGATTTCTGCCGCCCATGGACACCCACGTCACCAATGGTGTACGATCTTTGTACGTACATTGAATTACATGTCGCGGTGCGTCTGTAATTTGACCCGAATATGCTCCAATGGACAACATTTCAAAATTGCTAAGCTCTGAAACAAAAAATACCAATTCTTTGTTTACTTTTCCGCTGCTCGAATATATATTTATTCATTTTTTATATTGCTTATTTATTGAGAAAAAAATTAAAAACTAAAAAACGTAAGATGACGTCATCGGACGGCAGAAAGTAAAATATTTCTTTGCTTAGCACATTATAGTTTTAAATTTACGTAATGCCAAACTCATGACATGTAACTGTCAAAAAAAAAGACAACTTGTCAACGTTGAATGTATGAATGACGTTGACAATGTTGACACTAGTATTATTTACCTTTGACAGTAGTACCTTTTTTTTATTAAAACAATGATAAGCAAAGGAATATCGCTGTATTCAGCCGTCCGATGACGTCATTTGGCGCTTACGTCTATTTAGAATAAAAAGAATTTCAATAATTATTTTATGCATAAAAATGGACAAATTTTGAAAAATGAAAAAATATGGGTCTGTTCATTTTATGTCTACTTTCATATAAAAAAACAATATGGACATGTTAAAAATTTGAAATGTTGTCCATTCGCGGTGTTTATGCGATTTATTATAATTATTTTTTGTACTTAGTGTATAACCGATCATCGTACCCATCGCGTGTATTCACTCACACCATTCGCACCATATTTCACCATTTAGTGTCTAGCCTTCCTTTTCTGTATTTTCGTGTCTATCTTAGAATAAACTCTCAGTGAATCTTACCAGTGACTTTCCATTCATCAATCCTAACTCTAAATACAATTGGGGTCACAAGTGCGCTGCTTACCTTTTAACCCCACTTCCCCTAAATTGGGCCTCCGGTACCCTCACTCACTCAGCGAAACACAGCACAGTGTTCCTTCACACCGGTATTCTGTGAGGCCGTGGTATCACTCCGATCGAGTCGGCCCTTCATGCCGAAGCCTGGCTCCCCCACGGTCAATGTGTTTTTGAGAGTTTCTTTAAGAAATAAACATAGGCTTGCCGTCCCGGTCCTCAGACTTCATAAAATCGGTAATTCGTTTGTTGGCTTAAGTATTAAGATATTTAATAAGCTACCACAAAATGTCATTAACCTATCACTGGATAAGTTTAAGTCCCATATTAAAACCTGCCTAATGAAGAAAGGTTACTATAGTGTACAAGACTATTTAAATGATAAGGATTCTTGGTCATGTTAATTCATTAATCTTTTGAGTTGTTATTCATATTAGTCTATTAACTTTCATAATTGTATTTTTTCTCTCTTCTCAATTGAAACTCTGTAACATCATCAATATTTGAAAAGAGTAACTACTGAGTTTCTTGCTGGTGTCGTCTCAGTAGAAATCGACATTCCGAACCAGCGGTAGATAATATGTACTATTTTGACATTCATAAGTGTTCTGTGTGGACCTAAATTGAATAAAGAATTTTTTATCTTTTTATCTTATCTTTATCTTTCTATTATTACTAGAAATAAGAAAAAAGTTATCATGTCTCTTACACTGTCCTTCTATTTGCTTCCAGGACGTATACCTAGACGCATTCTCTCGCTGGGAACTCATAGTACAAACGGCGTTCCACTTCGCGCTGTCAGTCCTCGCAATAGCCTGTCCCTGCGCTCTGGGACTGGCAACCCCTACCGCGGTGATGGTCGCCACGGGAGTGGGGGCTGAACGGGGGTTGCTAATTAAAGGGGCGGAACCGCTAGAAAATGCTCATAAGGTAAGATTGTTGATTAAAATATAGTTTAGGAAGAATTAGGAAGTTTAGGATTTTCTAGGAAGTTTGGTAACATACTCTAATAAACGTAGAAAAATGTTCTAACTATCTAGAAAGTTGTATAGCAAGCCGTAGGATACTTTAGCAAGTTTAGGATTTTCTAGGAAGTTTAGTAACATACTGTAGGAAGTTTAGTAGTTGCTTAGCAAGATCAATAGGACTTGTTGCAATGTATTTGAAACACTAGGATGTTCCAGGAAGTTTTGTAACATCCATTTTTTAAAGTAACTTGATCAAATGATGTTTGGTACAGGTAAAGACGGTGATATTCGACAAGACTGGCACTATCACGCGGGGTTGCACGTCCGTTGCCCGAGTTTCATTGCTCACAGGTACGTAATCCAAGGTAACTGGCTATTATATCTATCTAACGGAGGCTAGTCCGAGCTCTCGTCATCAGACGGGTTGTGCAACATGGCATGAATGGGCCGGCTCGATCGGAGTAAGACCACGGCCTCACAGAAAACCTGGCGTGAAGCAGCACTGCGTGAGTGAGGGTACCGGAGGCCCGATCCGGGGGCAAGGGGGAGTTAAAGTTTGGCAGCGCACTTGTGACTCCGCTGGTGTGACGGGTGTCCATGGGCAACGGTAATCGCTTACCATCAAGTGATCCGTATGCTCGTCTGCTACCTGTCTTATAAAAAAAAACTCATGTAAATTAAATTAATATCGTAGCATCAATAACATACTACTACCTGTGCGCATAAAGAATGGGATCAGAAATGACGGCGCATCTATTCACTTATCGCTCGCACACTATTTGCGTCTATACTCGCACTCGTATAGACGCAAATAGTGTGCGAGCGAGAAGTGAATAGATGCGCCGCCATTTCTGATCCCATTCTTTATCCGCACAGGTTGTATGTTAAATAAATTGCCACAAATATTGCAGTGCCCTCACAGGGCCCGTGTCAACACTGAAAGCACTTTAATTTCGTCTGCCACCTCTAATATAAAAAAAATAATTAAGGCGACGGGTAAGCCTAACTAGCGACACCATTCCTTTTTAAATTGTTAGCTACTAAACCGAATCTATTTTAAACAATTTCGGGGTAACAACCTCTCGGCAAACACTTATACTATTAATATATTTATTGAACAAAAGAACAAAAACACAAGAAAATTAAGACAGTAACTAAGAAATAAAATTAAACTAAAAGTAAATTAAACTAAACTTATACTATTTATTAATTAAACATGCACTAATTTTGGGTCTGTTTTTGTACGAGAAAAATTAATTACCTACCGACAAAAGCGGCCACTTTTAGCGTGAATCAATTTTTCGCGTGCAAATGTTGGGTCCGCATTTGTGCATGGTGATTTAATAAATAGTATAAGTGTTTGCCGAGAGGTTGTAACCCCGAAATTGTTTAAAATAAATCCGGTTTACTCGCTAACAATTAAAATCGATTGTCGTCGCTAGTGTGCCCTATCTATCACCTTAAGACCTAGATTTGATCTAAGCCTTACCTACATGGAACAAGAATATAAATATGAATATTCTTTTAAGTATAGTATGTTATACTTGTTTCAGGTTCGGCGTCAAGCTTGCCTGATGTAGTGGCGTGTCTATTAGCTGCTGAAACTAACTCTGAACACCCTGTAGCTTCTGGTAAGTGTAATATTATCTCATTTTCTTTCTTAGGTGTCCCGTTTGGTACAGTGGTAGTGAACGCTGCCTTTGGTCCAAGGGTTGCGGGTTCCATCCCCGCACAGTACAAACATTTGTGTGCATAAACATGTCTGTTTGTATTGGTCTGGGTGTTTTCTATGTATTATAAGTATGTATTTACAAAAAAAAGTATTAAATGTGTATATTTGTAATCCCACTGTTGATTCTGATATCCGTAACACAGGTGCTTGAGCTACCTATCTCGGAGTCAGATCAAATTATGTGATTTTGTGAAATATTAGGTTGGGGGAAAAGTTTCTTCGCATTTTTATGAAAATTCAAAACATTTTTAATATAGTTTATTTACGTTTAACTAAAATATGTATAAGTATAAGTGTAGGCCGTGTGGTCCCCGGCAGAGTAGAATAGGCCACCCTCACTCTTACCGAGGTGTCGTAAAAGGCGACTAAGGTAAAGCTGCTGGCATGATCATCAGCACCTAGAGAAGGAAAACTCTGCATTTATATCAAAACCCTCGCCAACCCGTCTGCCAAGCGTGGTGAGTATGGCAATTACCCCAGCTGTGGGGACTTAAATGGGCTGACGACGATGATGATGATGATGATGATGAAAGTATGTATGTACCATGTTCGATAATTTGTTCGATAACCTTTTGCCATCTTGTAGGTAGGGCCACGATCCCATTGCTATAAAAATTTTGGGACCATTCATCAAAATACCACGACAAGTGGATTTGGCAGTCCTGTCGTGATGTTATCCTAACACTGCCTAAAGAATTCTGAAGAGACCGAAACAGGTGGAAATCTGAAGGTCCAAGGTCAGGACTATACGGCGGATGCATTAACACCTCCCAGCCAAACTCTCTTAATTTTTGCTGGGTGGCTATAGATGTGTGAGGTCTAGCGTTATCATGATGTAATACCACACCCCTTCTGTTGATCAATTCCGGCTGTTTTCTCTCAACTTCTTGTTTTAATCTCATGAGTTGTTCGCAGTAGAGTTCAGAATCGATAGTCCTGGCTGGAGGTAACAGCTCATAATGAATAATGCCCTTCCAATCCCACCACATACCCAACTTTGTGCTACTCTCACAGACACTGCACTAGGTCCATAAACATCGCACATGTTTTTCACGGCTTGCGTTGCATCATCATCATCATCAGCCCATTTAAGTCCCCACTGCTGGGACACGGGCCTCCCTCAATCACATGAGGGGTAATTGCCATACTCACCACGCTTGGCAGACGGGTTGGCGAGGGTTTTGATATAAATGCAGAGTTTTCCTTCTCTGGGTGCTGATGATCATGCCAGCAGCTTTACCTTAGTCGCCTTTTACGACACCTCAGTAAGAGCGAGGGTGGCCTATTCTACTCTGCCGGGGACCACGCGGCTTGCGTTGCATTTTTACCTTTTTTGTTGTAAAATTATAAAATGTATCGAATTTCTTCATTAGATTCACTCATCTTGACAGTACGAAAAACAAATGAAAATCTTACATTTTCCTAATTTGAATTTGGAATTATGTTCTTTAAAATTTTAACTTTCAATGATACCAAAACCAGCCAGATACAAATACTATAGCCAGAGAGATTTTATTACAAGTTCACACATACTATGATGCGAAAAGACTTTTTTCCCTATCCTATTATGTTATTCATTTATTTATCCTTTCTACATTGGCATTGGTTTTAATGGTAATTTTGCTGTTCTTCAACAGCGATAGTCCGGTGGTGTACCACAGTTCTCGGTTCAGACACCGCTCCGCTAAAATGCGTGGGCTTCGTGGCCGCGCCGGGCTGCGGCCTCCGCGCCAGGCTGCGGACCCGCCGCGACCACAGCGTGGACGTGCCGTCGTTGAAGAATATACTCAACCAGGCGAGGTGAGTGCATAGGCTTTCGTATTTGAATAGGCCTCGACGCGGATGTCATTAAAAATCTAGATAGATATACTTTATTGTACAAAATACTCATTTTTTTTTAATTTATTTATTTTCATATAAAAAAGAACAATAATTTTGATATTTTCTGCCAAACATGTGAGACAGTTTGTCGGCAGTAGCTCTCGTACATGGGTTTACATTATTTTTCTGAAATATATCCTTAACTCTAATAACAACCACACATATGTGTTATGTATATAACATGCAATATATCTATATTATATTTAATTTAACCTATTAATGAAGCTAATTTAAGTCTAAGAGGCTCAAGGACATAAGGATAAGTAGTGCCTTCTCAACAAGTTATTGAGGTGATTTTTACTCTGCGCCTTTTGCGTTAAGTCTTTAAGCCTTCAGCCAAGATCTTGTCCGACTGCCATAATAGTTACTGACTTTAGGCACCTTCAACCTCGGTTTATTTGCACTTATCTACGTTTAGAGTCATTTTATTATGTAAACGCTATTCTAGTATATTGTGCAGATCGTTTTGAAAGTACATGCATTGACTTACATCATCAATCTGTCTAAATATCTTAAGATCGTCGGCGTAAAGAAGGGCAGGACTAGAGAAACGAATTGAATTAAATCATTTATAAATACGCCAAAGAAGAGGGGTCCGAGATGGGAACCTTGAGGAACTCCGGAGGGCACAGTAACTGGCGTTGAGGAGTATCCCTTCACAGTGACATGTTGGTTACGATTTTCCAAGTGCGAAGTTATCCACCTTAGCAAGGATCCGTGTATGCCATAGAACGACAGTTTTCTACAAATTAGAGTGTGGTCCACCTTGTCGAAAGCTTTGCTAAATTCCAAATAAATAGTATCAGCTTGCCCACTCTTAGAGAGACCTCCTCGTTACAGATTTGAATGGATGAATGTATGAAATCTCTATATTTTACTTCAATATTGAGTGCTCAAGAATAGGCCCCTCATTCGTGAGTAAGAGCGCAAAAGAAAGGGGAGGTACAAAAGATCCCTTAGGGTTGACGTGCCCCATGAAAATGGCCCCTAACAGATAAGATAAGATAGGCCCCTCATCGTAAAGTCGAAGAGGTTGAATGACCTTTTGTGAAAGTTTAAATGGCACAGACTTCCTCACGAACTAAATCCACCCCCCTTCCCCCCCCCCCAGGGCTGGCACGTCGTTCGAGCTGCACGGCGTGACAGTGCAAGTGTTGGCTGGCGACGGCGACGCGGCGTTAAGCTCGGCGCAGGCGGCGGCGCGGTTACATACGCTTATAAAGACTGAGAATAATGGAGATGTAAGTAATACTTTTTGACCGATTAGTCTGCCAGTAACATCTTACCCGCAAACACTTCAGTTTCTCCGTGACCATGAGCTCTATGTTTGATTCACTCGTATGACTTAGCGTCGTCGCATGCGACGTATGAAGCCGATTTCCCCTTATTTGAATCATTCGATTTCGATGTTGCCAATATAATATGGTAAATTGACATTCTAACCCTTCTGTACAGACAGGGTGCCTGGGTCCAAACTAAAACCATATTATTGAATGCCATGGCAAGATAGGAGGAAAGGAGTACTTTTATGCACGTATTTACAAATCAATACTATTTATAAAGAGGTAACTCCTTCAGACAGCGGCAACGATTATAGGTAATATGAGATCACGAAACGCTTGGGCGATGTAATCGACACCTAACGCCATCTATTGGTATAAAGTGGAACTAAAGTCCCGAAGTGATGAACTAACTATGGATCTTATTTGCACTACGAATAAAACCACAATAGTTTGAACTAAAATTTGTGTATATTTTTCTATGAACAGTACGGGCTTTATTAGAAATGAAAACGACCAAATGCTTGCGCGGTGCAATAGCGCACACCGCCACCTAGTGGTGAACTTAGGAACTAAACATTGGTTAATGTGAAGATGCTTTTATGATCGCGTCTGATGCTTGTGTATTGAGTTTGTTTACATATTTTATTAACATCTTTATTTATATATTTATATTCAGGGTTGCAAACACCTTCCATGCAGAATTTTATAAAAACCGGTAACTTCCGCATTGCAAACGGAACGCAAAAACCATAGATTATTGGCTGATTATGAAAATCTTTGCTTTTTTTGTCACAAAAAACTATGAATGTCATGTCACCTGTCAAAATCAGTCGAATCAAAGTTTTGAAATTGTTTATGCTTGTTGCTATTGACAACTATTTTGACGTTGCTTCTACCGCTCGCTTTAAGTCACTCGACCAACGAGTGGGTGGGGTCACTCGTTGCAGACGAATGATTCAAAAATGCGGAATTTCGTATGTCGAAGGAAAATCAGTAGAAATCGTGCGCTCGTCACGACGCTAAGTCATACGAGTAAATCAAAAATAGGTCTCCATGGCGCTTGCAACAGTGCCGAATATAGTACATGGTAGAAATCCCGTGAATAACTATTATTGTTCATGTTACTTAAAATAAATAAATAATTCACAACATCACACACATAATATGCCAATAAAGCCAAAATGATCTTGGGAGAGCCACGCTTCTGCATGAATAGCCCGTTTCGACCGGAGTGATACCACTGCCTCACAGAAAACCGGCGTGGTTAGCAGCGCACTTATAATGCCACTGGTGTCTCGGGTGTCTATGGGTGGCGACAATCGCTTACCATCAGGTGATACGTTTGCCCGTCTGTAGTGTAGAAAAAAAACAATTTCATAAGTAAATCAAACAAATAAATACTTCACAACGTTACAAACATTGATCTGACTCCGAGATAGGTAGCTCAAGCACCTGTGTTACGGATGTCAGAATCAACAGTGGAATTACAAATATATACATTTGATACTTTTCTTTTGTAAATACTTGTTTGTCCGCCACAATGTAATTTAAAAAAAATACAAACTTTAATACATAGTAAACAGACCAATACAAACAGGCATGTACAGTCACGAGTTTTAATTTGGGACCTTGTTCCGTTAAATGTCGTAAGAACATTAATGATGCAATAAGTTGGAAACTTTAGTGAAATAAAGTTGAATGTCAAGTTAAGACATAAAATATCTGATAAGACATTTTATGTATGAACTCGCCATTGTTTGAGAGGTTATAACCTCTTTGCAAAAAGCTATCATTACGGTTTTCTAATTACTAAAACAGGTTGTATCACTCGTATCAGTGTCAGACAAGGGCGAGCTGACATTATATCAATTGACAATTGAATATTGTTCTTTCTTTATTTTCGTATCACAAATAAAAAGATATTGCTATGTACATAGAACACAAGACCAAGAAGTTACTACCCACGTAACAATTACTCGAAAAACATCGGTAATGATGGTACGCCTTCACTCAAGTTTACGTTTTTGCACGGTTGCTCCTAGAAAAGTAAAGTTGTGGATTTAAAAAATCATGACTTTGCCATCTAAAAATATTAGCTCAATAGCGAAAGGTTGCTACACGACTTTCAACCTTGGGTGGGTCCCAAATTAAAGCTCGTGACTGTACATGAACACAAATCACACGTACACAGTGAAGATCAAATAATGATATTTCGTTTTTCTTGTTCGAAACAACTACAACAACTACAACAACTACATGCCATTGGAGCATCTCCGTTCTTCCACTACTCCACCAGGCAGACCCTCAATCGACACCGGTACATGGTAGAAATACTAAAAGTCCGCACAAAGAGGTTCGAATCCTGTTTCCTTATTCGTACTGCGAAACAGTGGATTCATCTGCCTGAGGAGGTGTTCCCTAGAGGCTACAATTTGGGAATTTTCAAAGCGCGAGTGAATAGGTATCTTCTAGGTAATCGTGCTACATCTAAGACCATATTATCACTTACCATCAGGTGAAATATGGTCAAACGCTTACCTATCTAAAGTAAAAAAAAGAAAAAAATATTCACTTACAAGCATGCGTCAGAATGAGAATAAATCAATTCGTTAATCAAATACGCGATATTCATTCATTCGGTTCTCATATCTTCCCAGGAGATAGAACAAGTGGTGCTGATCGGCAACAGAGAGTGGATGGCCAGGAACGGCGTGACGGTGCCCAGGACCGTGGTAGAAGCTCTGCAGAAGGACGAGGAGTTGGGCAGGACGGCCGTGCTGGCGGCCATCAACGGTGAGTGCAAACAGACCCACGTCCAGTTACCCGAATCTAAATATAAATAAATAAATATTTCACAACATCACATACATTGATCTGACTCCGAGATAGGTAGCTCAAGCACCTGTGTTACGGATATCAGAATCAACAGTGGGATTACAAATATATACATATAAAACTTTTCTTTTGTAAATACATACTTATAATATATAGATAACGCCCAGACCAATACAAACAGATATGTCCATGCACACAAATGTTTGTACTGTGCGGGGATCGAACCCGCAACCCTTGCACCAGAGGCAGCGTTCACTACCACTGTTCCAAACGGGTCGTCAATAGAGATGTCCCATTAGTGGCCAGCATAGATTAAAGTATCAGCCTATATACTGTCCCACTGCAGGGCCAAGGCCTCTGTGCGGGGGACCGTATGATATAGTTGGTAGGCCGCCAGTCCGCCGGGAGGCAGCTGGTGGCCCGGAAGAATTGATGCACCAGTCTTGTATACGTAATTGGTTTATTATTGATAACTTATATATGTAGGAGTAAAATGTTGACGAACGCAGCCTAATGAAATATTGTTTACTAGCTGTTTCACGCGGTTTCACATGCGTCCCGAGGGAACTACTTCCCGTACCGGGATAAAATATAGCCTATGTTACTTCTGAATAATGCAGCTTTCTAATGGTGTAAAAATTATTGCAATCGGTCTAGTAGTTTTTGAGTTTATTCATTACAAACATACAAAAATACAAATATTTCCTCTTTATGAATATTAGTGTAGATTGAGTGAACGCAGCGAATGATTAAGAACGAACTGAAGAAGAATGAAGGAGATGATAGAATGAATGAGTTGAAAGTAAGAGTGAGCGAGAGAGGTGAGGTGTGTGTGACTGTAGGTGTGAAAGAGGTAGAAAGGATCGCCGATCTTCATATTTCTAGCAGGCACTTGTTTTCTCTCTTCTGTAATGGCGCTTAGACGATAAGTTTGGCTTTTTTCTCTTTTGGGAATTAAATATTTATTCATGCAATTCGGCATTATCATTCCGTGTCCCACATATATATATATATAGTTGATAGTTGACTGCCTCGGTGGCGCAGTGGTTAGAGGGTCGCACTTTAAAGCGACGGCTGCGCAAGAGGTCCCGGGTTCGATCCCAAAAATTTGTACCTAAGTTTTCGGCAAGAAATTCTTAGTGGGAGCCCGGAGTCTGGAAGTTGGCGGTCTTGTACCCCCGTGCCTCGGAAAGCACGTTAAGCTGTTGGTCCTGCGCCCGGTCCCTCTCCGGTCGTGTCACAGTAGTGTCCCATCGGATTATGAGGGCAAGGGAATAGAGAGTGCACTTGTGTTTGCGCACACACTTGAGCACTATAATATATTTGGTCGCCGTAGCCGTAATCGGTTAGAGGATATTATTGATAATTACATACAGACAAGAATTTGTGGAAATGATAAACTGTTCGCCTATACTTATGATACTGTACTTATAAAAATTTTGGCGATTAAAAAGAGTAACTTTCGAGTTTCTTGCCGGATCTTCTCGTCAGGTCAACTTTCCGATTCCGGTGGTAGAATCACATTATATTTATTCATTTCTTAGTATATTTTTTGTCCAGGCCACTTCAGTTTGCTTATTCGGTGGGCTATGTCGGTGAATCTGGTTCTCTATCGGATTACATCATTTCTGATGCGGTCCTTCAGAGATACTCCGAGCATAGCCCTTTCCATAGCTCTTTGAGCGACTTTGAACCGGTGGACTAGTCCAGCCGTGAGTGTCCACGTCTCGGCACCGTAAGTCATGACCGGAAGGACGCACTGGTCGAAGACTTTCGACTTAAGCCTAGAGGTTCATCATCATCGTCAGCCCATTTAAGTCCCCACTGCTGGGGCACGGGCCTCCCTCAATCACATGAGGGGTAATTGCCATACTCACCACGCTTGGCAGACGGGTTGGCGAGGGTTTTGATATAAATGCAGAGTTTTCCTTCTCTGGGTGCTGATGATCATGCCAGCAGCCTTACCTTAGTCGCCTTTTACGACACCTCGGTAAGAGTGAGGGTGGCCTATTCTACTCTGCCGGGACCACACGGCAAGACACGACACGACAAGCCTAGAGGTTGTAACCCCGAAATTGTTTGAAATAGATTCGGTTTAGTAGCTAAAAATTAAAATCGATTGACGTCGCTAGTGTGCCCTACCCGTCACCTTAAACTCTATATTTAATTCCAGACCAGCTAGTGTGCACAATAGGAGTGTTCGACGAGGTGAAGCCCGAAGCCCACCTGGCGGTCTACTGCTTGAAGAAAATGGGCTTGGAGGTGTGTCTGCTCACCGGAGACAACAGGAAGACCGCTGTGGCTATTGCCAGACAGGTATGTCTCACTTTAGTGATGACTAGTGTTACTTATCGATAGTCTATCGATAATAATAAATAATAATAGCAGCGATTCTTAACACTTGCAGGATAGTCCGCAAATTTTTACAGCTTGAATCGGATTCTGACATCATAACAACATAATACTTTTCCTCTACAACTTTGCTTGGCCAAAAGCCCGCAATTTTGTTAGCGTACTCCAAAATGGGAGAATATATTTATATATTTCAAACATAATAAATAAACCAGGCACACATATTCTCTTATTCACAGCCTTACGTCCCACAAACACGCCCAATCACACAACCACACAGATCATCACAATCAAGACTCATTACCCCCACCACATCACAATCAGATCCGTAGTGTAGGAACTGTACTTGGCCTAGGCCCGTACATTTCTGAAAAGCCAGCAAATAGCTCTGATACTCAGCTTATAAAGAACATAATAAATTAAATTTATTGAAAAACCACGAGAACAATATAAATGCTTATAATCTACTTATATTAAGCGAACTAATTTTAAGTTTGTTGCCTCAACTAGGAATATCCTGCATCTCAGGCAAAAACAAAAGAAAGAAAAGGACAAAATGAGCTTATCAATTTTAACAATAAAACATTAAATTATAATAATAATAATAATAATTCTCACAACATCTCATACGTTGACCTGATTCCGTACTAAGTAGCTTAAGCACTTGTGTTACAGATATCAGACAACAGAGGAACACAAATATATACTTAAATACATATATTACACCCAGACACTGAACAAACACAAGTGTTCATCGCACGAATGTTTGTCCAGGGTGGGGATCGAACCCACGACCTTTGGCGTAAGAGGCAGGGTCACTACCAATTGCGCCATCCGGTCAGTCATACTGACACTTAATCCAAATTTACCTTATCTAACGCCCATATAAATAATGAAAAACCTAAAAATAAATAAACCTGACTATTATTCATGAATAACCCAGTTAACAATTTGATGACTCTGAAATTTACATGACACACATACCCTCACACTTAAAAACTATTTTAAGTATTGCTATTGGTCAAAACTATCGATACTATCCATACTATCGATTGTTTAATGTCCGATACTATCAGGCAGTATATACATTTATTCAGGCAGCAATACTATCGAAACATAGCCGACTATTGATAGTACAAAACTATCGATTGTATATCGATACTATCGAAATACTATGTGCAGTACAGTATGTACAGGTTTTCCGAGAGCCCGTAGGATGGAAGTTTAGTCAAGAGCCCTTTGTGCCACACCCGATCAAAGGCCTTCGATATGTCTAAGCTGACCGCCAACGCCTCGCCCTTGCTCTCAATAGCGCTTGCCCATCTGTGAGTTAAGTACACTAGGGGCCGTCCATTAATCACGTGATCTTTTTTAGCATTTTTAAGCCCCCCCTCCCCATTGGTGACACGTAGTGTGGTTTAGGACTAACACCCCCCCCCCCCCCCCCCCCCCTTCGCAACAACACGTATATTTTTAGTACCTATAAAGATATTTAAAATTTTTAAAATATAGGTAATTAAATACAGGTACAAGGTATTTTATTGTGAAATTAAGGACCATGATAAAAATGTCTAGAATAGGTTGCAAGTTCTTTTTGATTGTCATAAAAATAATAAAAAACGTAGAGTGTAATCATACGAAAAACGTTTGACGAAAAAATAAATACACGTGATATCTTACTACACCCCCCCCCTCCCCCTTGTGTTATTTTCGTGATTTTTATCAAATCACATGAGGTGTAATTGCCATACTCACCACGCTTGGCAGACGGGTTGGCGAGGGTTTTGATATAAATGCAGAGTTTTCCTTCTCTGGGTGCTGTTGATCATGCCAGCAGCTTTACCTTAGTCGCCTTTTACGACACCTCGGTAAGAGTGAGGGTGGCCTATTCTACTCTGCCGATACTATCGAAAAATTTATCAAAAATCTATCGAGTTTTTGATAAATTTTTCGATAGTATCAGGCATTAAACAATCGATAGTATTGGCGTTATCAATAGTATTGATCAAACTTTACTATGAATGATTTTCAAGGTTAACTATCGATAGTTTCGCAACACTAGTGATGTGTAGTAGTAGGGTTGGTTAAAGGTGACGGGTAGGCCACACCAGTGATGCTAATGGGGAATCTTGCATATTTTTTTTATTTTAGTGTAACTGATTTTCTTTGTTGTAGGTGGGGATAAACAAAGTGTATGCGGAGGTGCTGCCCTCGCACAAGGTGGCGAAAATACAGAAACTGCAAGAGCAAGGGCAGAAAGTCGCAATGGTGAGCTTCTACGTCTTTGACATCTTTCTTCTACATCCATATTATTTGCTATACCCTATATCCTTACTCAACCAAACTACCACCAAACCAAACCAAACCAAAGTTATCGACATTGCTCACCGGATTAGCAAGCTTAAGTGGCAGTGGGCTGGCCATATTAGCCGCAGAACCGACAACCGATGGGGTAAACGAGTTCTGGAGTGGAGACCGCGTCTTGGCAAACGTAATGTAGGGCGCCCTCTGGCTAGGTGGGGGGACGATCTGCGCAGGATGGCTGGCAAGAGCTGGATGCGAGAAGCCATGGATAGATCACAGTGGCGAACAATTGGAGAGGCCTACGTCCAGCAGTGGACTGCGATAGGCTGATGATGATGATGATGATGATGATGATATCCTTACTCTACATTCTATCCTTACCTTATCTCCTATTCTTGACAGACGAGCAGACGGATCACATGATGGTAAGCGATTGTCGTCACCCATGGATACCCGTGACATCAGTGGAGTCACAAGTGCGCTGCCAAACTTTAACCCCCTTTCCCCGGATTGGTTTTCCGGTACCCTCACTCACGCAGCGGAACAGTACAGTGCTGCTTTACGCCGCCGAATACATATGTATTCTAAATTTGAAGCTTTTATGTCTGCTAGAAGGGCCTTTGGACTTTTGATGATCGGTGAGTGAGTGAGTGAGTCAGTCAGACTGCCTCGGTGGCGCAATGGTTACAGTCGGGCCACCGAGAGAAGTCTGATTTGACATTTGACATAGTATGTAATCCGCTAATATTGTATAGTATTGATGCGTCTTTCTTTAATTTTTTTTAATTTTTGTAAATTGTATTTCATTTTTATTGGTTTTGTATCTGTCTGTCCCCCATATTGCGCATCTGTTCAATTACCTATCTGTTTCTTTTTTTTCTGTCTCAATCTCAATCATGCATGCATGCATGCATGGAAATGGAACAGATACGCAATAATGTAATGGTAGTCGCTGAAAACCAGCGTCGAGGTTGGTCTCATGGATCAGCACCGACTATTGATGAGCGGCCGCCTGTTTGGCACATACAGGGATAATGTTGTCCTACTTTTCGTCATTATTTATGTCTAGGTTATGTTTCTTATTAAGTTTCCTTGTTTTGTATTGTGCCAAATAAAGTTATCATTCATTCATTCATTCATCATTCATTTACAACCGATACAACTTTATACTGAGGCACAAAATATCATAAAACTAAATTTTATTAATCTGACATTCAAAAATTTTAATAAATACAAATGTATTTGGATACTGCAGTTTTAAGATAAAATCAAAAGTTTCTATCACGAAATACTTTGTAAATTGCAAGAAACACCATTTATTCCGTTCCATCCCACGCTTAAACGAGGTTTGGTCGTGCGACATATCCCTCTCTCATAGGCCTCCCTCAATCACATAAGGGGTAATTGCCATACTCACCACGCTTGGCAGACGGGTTGGCGAGGGTTTAGATATAAATGCAGAGTTTTCCTTCTCTGGGTGCTGATGATCATGCCAGCAGCTTTACCTTAGTCGCCTTTTACGACACCTCGGTAAGAGTGAGGGTGGCCTATTCTACTCTGCCGGGACCACACCGCACATCTTCTTTCTAATGAGTGTTCGTTATCTGGTCTGACCTTTATCGTGGCTATCCTGCCTATTCTCCCAGGGTGGTTTTTTAAGGGGTGGTGCAATTAATTATTTATTGAATTGAATATACTACGACATTTATTGCTTAATTTACAGTTTTATAAAAAATTGATGCTTAAAAGATGAATAGACAACGAGTCTGGTCGCTGTCGAGAATGAAGTGACGGCTTCTGCGGCTCATCATCCATGGAGACCGGTCGATGCTCCCCAGCGCCATCTTGTGGTTGATTGTGGAACTGCAGGCTTCCTTTATTTTGATGTGTCAGTTGCTTTAGAACCCAATGATAACGTTGTTGTCGAATTATGCGCTAGATGGCGTTCTTGCACAAACAAATAGTATAAGTCTTTGCCGTGAGGTTGTAACCCCGAAATTGTTTAAAATAGATCCGTTTTAGTAGCTAAAAATTAAAATCGATCGGCGTTGTGCGATCTAGTGTATATGTGTATATGTGTAGTATAGTTAGTTAACATTCGTATATATTAGTGTATGATAACGTGTTTATTTATTTATTATCTAGATATATGTATTTATACTATAAATTTACTTAATCAATATTCAAAATCAAAAGGATTGCACCACCCTCCCCTCTTCTATCTAATGTCCTTTACCTGAAGGTTGTCTGGTAGAGATCGCTCCCAGCGATAAGACCGCCTAAATTGTACATTGTATCTCTGTATACCTAGCTTTTAAGTTTTGTATGTTGTGCAATAAAGAGTACCTATCTATCTATCTATCTATCTATATAGTGTGCCCTACCCAGGGGCGTAGCTACCACCGTATCTACCGTATCAATTATACGGGGCCCCGGGCCACGGGGGCCCCAAAGTGTGTAAGGAAAAAAATAAAAACTTTCTAATTTATTTTATATTTCAAATGACAAAATTCCATAAAGCAATTACTTTTTTCCCGCCTTAAGCGTGCCTTCAAAAGTTCAATTTTTTTCATTTGTAAAATGATTAAATTATGTTACGATAAATAAATATTTCTTTTCACAATATTTTTTTTCTTTTGTGAATTTATTTTATCCCCATATAAGGGCCTCCAAACATTTTTTTATACGGGGCCCCGACAAGGCACGCTACGCCACTGGCCCTACCCGAGACCTTAAAAGGGAAGCAAGTTGCTTCGGGAGACGGATGGTGCGGCCGTGCCGGTTTCTATGTTTCTATGTAGGTATAACATTGTGCGCAGGTGGGCGACGGCGTGAACGACTCGCCGGCGCTGGCGCAGGCGGACGTGGGCATCGCCATCGCCAGCGGCACCGACGTCGCCGTCGAGGCCGCCGACCTCGTGCTCATGCGGGTGAGGGCAGCATTACAACATTATACTTATACTTAATAAACTTGCATGCATGTTTTAAAAGTTAATACGGTATTTGACTATTTTTTTTTCATTCGTGTAATCGAATGACCTCTCAATGAAAAAAACATCGTTGAAAGAATTACTTGATTCTCATTTAAACTACCTGAGATATCACAACTTTAAAATCACATTATTTTGGGCAAACCCAAAACGCTCCATACAAATGGCTACAGAGATGTGACGTCACACGACAGTATTTTGTATGCATTTCATTTGAATTCTGTATGGTAGCTATATCAAATGTTTCGTTTATGTCAATGGTTCCATTGTAATAGTTGGTGTTAATTATATGGGTTATTCAATGATATAATTATTTTTAAAAAATTTCATACTTTTAAAATGGACTTGCCCATGCATCTTTGAATGACCATAAAACCGGCTAGACGTTATATTTTTAATTGAGAATTGTTGCTATTCGCACATATTTACCTATATTTTGATAAAATATTTATATTTTGTAAAATCTCGAGCTTAGTCAAATACCCTATTAAAAAAAAAAAAGTCGCTTCTACATTTTGTGATTATACTATGCAAAGTTGTTTACAACTTGGATACTGGTTTCTTTTTGTTCGTCGGGATTGGTTGACAGGCTTAGTGACTGTCACTTTAAAAATGTACCTTAACAGTAAGGCGAGAATCATTACTTTGCCGTAACACAGTTTTTACTAGTACGGAAAGTAAGAATCTTTCGTTTTGTACTTACCTGCAATATTTAGTTATTATTATCAAAATATTTGTAGTTATTTAGCTGTTATGTAATGTACAAATTATTTAAAAGTAAGCACAATAAACTATTTGTATTTGTATTGTATCTGTACAACCTGTGCGGACAAAGAATGGGATCAGAAAATGCGGCGCATCTATTCACTTCTCGCTCGCACACTATTTGCGTCTATACTCGCACTCGTGGGGTGTGAGTATAGACGCAAATAGTGTGCGAGCGAGAAGGCGGCGCATCTATTCACTTCTCGCTCGCACACTATCTGCGTCTATACTCGCACTCGTGGGGTGTGAGTATAGACGCAAATAGTGTGCGAGCGAGAAGTGAATAGATGCGCCGCCATTTCTGATCCCATTCTTTATCCGCACAGGTTGTACGTGACATCGCTTAAGGGTTTCTTACCTCAAAAGGAAATGGGTCGTTCTTCTTTTTTAACCCCCGACGCAAAAACGACGGGGTGTTATAAGTTTGACGTGTCTGTGTGTGTGTACGTATTAATCTAGGTGTTATCTATGTATTATAAGTATGTATTTACAAAAGAAAATTATTATATGTATATATTTGTAATTCCGCTGTTGATTCTGATATCCGTAACACAGGTGCTTGAGCTACCTACCTCGGAGTTAGATCAATATTTTTTCTATGTCATAGGTGGCAGACGAACAGACAACTCACCTAATGGTGAGCGATTGCCGCCGGCCATGGACGCCCGCGACACCAGTGGAGTCAAAAATGCGCTGCCAACCTTCAAACACCCCCTTCCCCCAGATTGGGCCTCCAATACCCTCACCGCATCACTTTGCTGTGTTGTGAGTAAACACAGCACAGTGCCGCTTCACGCCGGTTTTCTGTGAGGCCGTGGTATCACTCCGATCGAGCGGCCCATTCACGCTGAATCGTGGTTCTCCCACGGCAATATATGTGATGTTGAGATATTTATTTATTTATTTGGTAGTGACCCTGCCTCTTACGCCAAAGGTCGTGGGTTCGATCCCCACCCTGGACTAACACTCGTGCAATGAATACTTGTGTTTGTTTGGTGTCTGGGTGTGATATATGTATTTAAGTGTATATTTGTGTTCCTCTGTTGTCCCTAATATCTGTAACACAAGTGCTTAAGCTACTTAGTACGGAATCAGGTCAACGTATGAGATGTTGTGATAATTATTATTATTTAATATAATTTGACCATTCCAGAATGATCTCCTCGACGTGGTGGCGTGCCTTGAACTCTCCCGCACCACGGTGCGGCGGATACGACTGAACTTCCTGTTTGCGTCAGTTTACAATCTGCTGGGGATTCCGTTGGCCAGCGGAGCTTTCGCCGCATACGGCCTACAGTTACAGGTAAAGTATCAGCCTGTATACCGTCCCATCGTCATCGTCATCGTCAGCCCATTTAAGTCCCCACTGCTGGGGCACGGGCCTCCCTCAATCACATGAGGGGTAATTGCCATACTCACCACGCTTGGCAGACGGGTTGGCGAGGGTTTTGATATAAATGCAGAGTTTTCCTTCTCTGGGTGCTGATGATCATGCCAGCAGCTTTACCTTAGTCGCCTTTTACGACACCTCGGTAAGAGTGAGGGTGGCCTATTCTACTCTGCCGGGGCCGTGTGGGCCCCGGCAGAGTAGAATAGGCCTACCGTCCCACTGCAGGGCAAAGGCCTCCATCATAGAAATCAAGTCATCGCTACTATGATGGGATTAGGCTTAATCACCACGCTTGCCTAATGCGGATTGGTGATCACAAACCCGAGCTATGTTCGAAAAACTCGAACAAACGAAGGGCCAAGAGGCTAATTGGCGACGAGCTTGTGGGTAAAGAGGCTACAAAGCCTTGAACACCGACGCAAGGTAGCAAGCTTAACGATCTTCTATCGGATACATTTTGGAGAGTGCGCCACGGAACTGTACAATGCCATCGGAGCATCTCCGTTCTTCCACTACTCCACCAGGCAGACCCTCAATCGACACCGGTACATGGTAGAAATACCAGAAGTCCGCACAAAGAGGTTCGAATCCTTTTTCCTTATTCGTACTGCGAAACAGTGGAATCATCTGCCTGAGGAGGTGTTCCCTAGAGGCTATAATTTGGGGGTTTTCAAAGCGCGAGTGAATAGATATCTTCACTTACCATCAGGTGAAATATGGTCAAACGCTTACCTATCTACAGTAAAAAAAAAAACATACTTTTCGCTCGACCCGGGAACCCAGGACCCCGAGATCACGGCCCGGTACTTAAACCACTAGACCAACAGGGCGTTACTTCAAGTTACAGGTAAAATTACTTAATTCGATTCGATTCAATTTATTTTATTTAAATTCAATTTTATTACATATAATTTAGAATAAGCATGAGAGATAATTATTTGCTAAAACAACACTCACCATATTACTGACAAAATTAACAAAAGCACGAAGCGACACAAAGAATAAATTAAAACAAATTTGAAAAGAATGAATAGGCTGTTCCTAGACAGGCATAATCCATCCTCGGCCACATCATCACTTTACCATCAGGTGAGATTGTGGCCAAATGTCTGGTTATTCTAATATAAAAAAAAACAACAAACAATTGCCACCTTATTATAAATCGCGATCTAAAGTTATTACCGTACTAAAGTTCATGTCATCCCGTTCCAACACGCAATGTTAAATGGGCTGGCACGAATTTTGGTTGTGGGACTATCCTTAGTTAGGCATTAACATATCGGTTTATCTATGAAATTATCGGGTCATTATCAAAATTATCTTACCGTCTATGTGTTATTGCCGCCATGTATAACATTATTTCAGATTCGTTATACAAATTATCGGCCCACCTATAGAATTAATCTGACCGTCTACATATTGTGTCAGCAATGTTTAACATTATATCAGATTCGTTTTACAAATTATCAGCTTACCTTGTGTGTTTGCTTTAATATTTTGACTGTGAGAGAACCCACATGCATGAATGGGCCGGCTCGACCGGAGTGATATGACGACCCAAGAGAAAACCAGCGTGAAGCAGCACTGTGATGTGTTTCGCTGCGTGAGTGAGGGTACCGGAGACTCAATCCGGGGGAAAGGGGGGTTAAAAGATTGGCAACGCACTTGTGACTCCACTAGTGTCGCGGGTGTCCATGGGTGGCGGCAATTGCAGGTGCTTGTCTGCCACCTATCACATAAAAAAAATCATATTCGTTTTACAAATTATCAGCCGATTTATGGAATAATCTGACTGTTTCTGTGTTTTTTCAGCCGTGGATGGCGTCGGCTGCGATGGCGATGAGTTCCGTCTCCGTCGTGTGTGCTAGTTTATTGCTCAAAACGTGAGTACAAAAAAAAATGTGATTATTTATATATTTTTGATTTTTTGTCTTTACCGGTTTCAATGAGGTTAATATTCCAGTTAAAAACAAAAGATTTTCAATGTCAAACGTATGAGAATAGGACCTATAATAAGCGATATACACAGTTTGCTTGCAGCACCGTTCTTTCTTAACCGTCTTACTTCTTTATCGAGAGCTTTATACTGATATAACAATCATTTTCCCCTAAGGAACATAGGGTATTATCTCAGAAAAAAAAATCACCTTCCCATACAAAAGTAATCAGCTGATTTTTGCAAATTGTATGGGAAGGATTTATTTTTTTATTAGACCTTGTTTCTTGGGGGAAAATGTTTGTTATTATCAGTATAACGCTCTCGATAAGGGAGTAAGAAGAAAGTAAGAAAAGCACGGTGTATTTTATATTTTGTACCTGTTCTAATTCAAATTCAAATGTATTTTATTGCGAATGTAGGTACAAGAGATGTTACATTTGTCATAAGTTCGGCTACATTTTGCCTAACAAGGCTTGCAATATCGTACGTCATATGTATCGAGGTGTAGATTATAAGATGATTTTTATTTTTTTTTGGAGGGGGGGGGGGTGGGGGGAGGGGGGGGGGGTTAGAAATTTTTTTTTAGATTTGGATTTTTTTTTTTTTTTTTAGAAAAAGAGTTTATTTCGATTGTTATTCAAAATGCGACATTAATTACGCACAACTTTCTTCAAACGTTCTAGTCCTATAATTTCTTAAAACCGATAGTATAGTTAATAATAACTCTTACTATAACCGGCGTACGGATCTAGTACCGATAATTGACTATACCGTAAGTACGTTCTAATAACGTACTTTCCTATACCTTTAGGACCTTACTAGTAACCTGTACTTAATTCCTGACTTACTGTTACTAGTATTTACAGTACTGATAACACGTCATATAACGCTTACTATACCGAATTACCGGTTACTAGTTATTCACTATACCGGAGTAACGTTACTATAACGATTACTATTACCGTAAGTAACTTTTTACTATTACATTTCCCTATTCCCTTAATTACTTTTACTAGTACCGTAAGTAACGGTTACTAGTAACGATTACTAGTACCGGGAGTAACGGTTACTAGTAACTGTAAGTTACTACTAACGGGTACTAGTACCGGGAGTAACGGTTACTAGTAACTGTAAGTTACTACTAACGGGTACTAGTACCGGGAGTAACGGTTACTAGTACCGGGAGTAACGGTTACTAGTACCGGGAGTAACGGTTACTAGTAACGATTACTAGTACCGGAAGTAACGGTTACTAGTAACGGTAAGTTACTAGTAACGGTTACTAGTACCGGGAGTAACGGTTACTAGTAACGGTTACTAGTACCGGGAGTAACGGTTACTAGTAACGGTTAGTTATTACTAACAGTTACTATTACCGGGAGTAACGGTTACTAGTACCGGGAGTAACGGTTACTAGTAACTGTAAGTTACTACTAACGGTACTAGTACCGGAAGTAACGGTAAGTTACTAGTAACGATTACTAGTAACGGTTAGTTACTACTAACGGTTACTAGTTCCGGAAGTAACGGTTACTAGTAACGGTAAGTTATTACTAACGGTTACTAGTACCGTTTACTAGTACCGGGAGTAATAGTTATTTGTAACGGTTACTAGTAACGGTTACTAGTAACGGTTACTAGTAACGGTTACTAGTACCGGGAGTAACGGTTACTAGTAACGGTAAGTTACTAGTAACGGTAAGTTACTAGTAACTATTACTAGTAACGGTTACTAGTAACGGTAAGTTACTAGTAACTATTACTAGTAACGGTTACTAGTAACGATTACTAGTACCGGAAGTAACGGTTACTAGTAACGGTTACTAGTAACTGTAAGTTACTACTAACGGTACTAGTACCGGGAGTAACGGTTACTAGTAACGGAAGTAACGGTTACTAGTAACGGAAGTAACGGTTACTAGTAACGGAAGTAACGGTTACTAGTACCGGCAGTAACGGCTACTAGTAACGGTCACTAGTAACGGTTAGTTATTACTAACAGTTACTAGTAACGGTTACTAGTAACTGTAAGTTACTACTAACGGTACTAGTACCGGGAGTAACGGTGACTAGTACCGGTGAAACGGTTACTAGTAACGATTACTAGTACCGGAAGTAACGGTTACTAGTACCGGGAGTAACGGTTACTAGTACCGGGAGTAACGGTTACTAGTAACGGTTACTAGTACCGGGAGTAACGGTTACTAGTAACGGTAAGTTACTAGTAACTATTACTAGTAACGGTTACTAGTAACGATTACTAGTAACGGTTACTAGTAACTGTAAGTTACTACTAACGGGTACTAGTACCGGGAGTAACGGTTACTAGTAACGGTAAGTTACTAGTAACTATTACTAGTAACGGTTACTAGTAACGGTAAGTTACTAGTAACTATTACTAGTAACGGTTAGTTATTACTAACAGTTACTAGTAACGGTAAGTTACTAGTAACTATTACTAGTAACGGTTAGTTATTACTAACAGTTACTAGTAACGGTTACTAGTAACGGTTACTAGTAACGGTTACTAGTAACGGTAAGTTACTAGTAACTATTACTAGTAACGGTTACTAGTAACGGTAAGTTACTAGTAACTATTACTAGTAACGGTTACTAGTAACGATTACTAGTAACGGTTACTAGTAACGGTAAGTTACTAGTAACTATTACTAGTAACGGTTACTAGTAACGGTTACTAGTAACGGTTACTAGTAACGGTTAGTTATTACTAACAGTTACTAGTAACGGTTACTAGTAACGGTAAGTTACTAGTAACTATTACTAGTAACGGTTACTAGTAACTGTAAGTTACTACTAACGGGTACTAGTACCGGGAGTAACGGTTACTAGTAACGGTTAGTTATTACTAACAGTTACTAGTAACGGTTAGTTATTACTAACAGTTACTAGTAACGGTAAGTTACTAGTAACGGTTACTAGTAACGGTAAGTTACTAGTAACTATTACTAGTAACGGTTACTAGTAACTGTAAGTTACTACTAACGGTACTAGTACCGGGAGTAACGGTTACTAGTAACGGTAAGTTACTAGTAACGGTAAGTTACTAGTAACGGTTACTAGTAACGGTTACTAGTAACGGTTAGTTATTACTAACAGTTACTAGTAACGGTTAGTTATTACTAACAGTTACTAGTAACGGTTACTAGTAACGGTTACTAGTACCGGGAGTAACGGTTACTAGTAACGGTAAGTTACTAGTAACTATTACTAGTAACGGTTACTAGTAACGGTAAGTTACTAGTAACTATTACTAGTAACGGTTACTAGTAACGATTACTAGTAACGGTTAGTTATTACTAACAGTTACTAGTAACGGTAAGTTACTAGTAACTATTACTAGTAACGGTTACTAGTAACTGTAAGTTACTACTAACGGGTACTAGTACCGGGAGTAACGGTTACTAGTAACGATTACTAGTAACGGTTACTAGTAACGGTTACTAGTAACGGTTACTAGTAACGGTTACTAGTAACGGTAAGTTACTAGTAACTATTACTAGTAACGGTTACTAGTACCGGGAGTAACGGTTACTAGTAACGGTTACTAGTAACGGTTACTAGTAACGGTTACTAGTAACGATTACTAGTACCGGAAGTAACGGTTACTAGTAACGGTTACTAGTAACGGTAAGTTACTAGTAACTATTACTAGTAACGGTTACTAGTAACGGTTACTAGTACCGGGAGTAACGGTTACTAGTAACGGTTACTAGTACCGGGAGTAACGGTTACTAGTAACTGTAAGTTACTACTAACGGTACTAGTACCGGGAGTAACGGTTACTAGTACCGGGAGTAACGGTTACTAGTAACTGTAAGTTACTACTAACGGTACTAGTACCGGGAGTAACGGTTACTAGTAACGGTTAGTTATTACTAACAGTTACTAGTAACGGTTACTAGTAACGATTACTAGTACCGGAAGTAACGGTTACTAGTAACGGTAAGTTACTAGTAACTATTACTAGTAACGGTTAGTTATTACTAACAGTTACTAGTAACGGTAAGTTACTAGTAACGGTTACTAGTAACGGTTACTAGTAACGGTAAGTTACTAGTAACTATTACTAGTAACGGTTAGTTATTACTAACAGTTACTAGTAACGGTAAGTTACTAGTAACGGTAAGTTACTAGTAACTATTACTAGTAACGGTTACTAGTAACGGTTACTAGTAACGGTAAGTTACTAGTAACGGTAAGTTACTAGTAACGGTAAGTTACTAGTAACGGTTACTAGTAACTGTAAGTTACTACTAACGGGTACTAGTACCGGGAGTAACGGTTACTAGTAACGGTTACTAGTAACGGTTACTAGTAACGATTACTAGTAACGGTTAGTTATTACTAACAGTTACTAGTAACGGTTACTAGTAACGGTAAGTTACTAGTAACTATTACTAGTAACGGTTACTAGTACCGGGAGTAACGGTTACTAGTAACGGTTACTAGTACCGGGAGTAACGGTTACTAGTAACGGTTACTAGTAACGGTAAGTTACTAGTAACGGTTACTAGTAACGGTAAGTTACTAGTAACTATTACTAGTAACGGTTACTAGTAACGGTTACTAGTAACGGTTACTAGTAACGGTTACTAGTAACGGTAAGTTACTAGTAACTATTACTAGTAACGGTTACTAGTAACTGTAAGTTACTACTAACGGTACTAGTACCGGGAGTAACGGTTACTAGTAACGATTACTAGTACCGGAAGTAACGGTTACTAGTAACGGTTACTAGTAACGGTTAGTTATTACTAACAGTTACTAGTAACGGTTACTAGTACCGGGAGTAACGTTGACTAGTACCGGAAGTAACGGTTACTAGTAACGGTAAGTTAGTAGTAACAATTACTAGTAACGGTTACTAGTACCGGGAGTAACGGTTACTAGTAACGGTTACTAGTAACGGTAAGTTACTAGTAACTATTACTAGTAACGGTTACTAGTAACGGTAAGTTACTAGTAACTATTACTAGTAACGGTTACTAGTAACTGTAAGTTACTACTAACGGGTACTAGTACCGGGAGTAACGGTTACTAGTAACGATTACTAGTACCGGAAGTAACGGTTACTAGTAACGGTAAGTTACTAGTAACTATTACTAGTAACGGTTACTAGTAACGGTTACTAGTAACGGTAAGTTACTAGTAACGGTTACTAGTAACGATTACTAGTACCGGAAGTAACGGTTACTAGTACCGGGAGTAACGGTTACTAGTAACGGTTACTAGTAACGGTTAGTTATTACTAACAGTTACTAGTAACGGTTACTAGTAACGGTAAGTTACTAGTAACGGTTACTAGTAACGGTAAGTTACTAGTAACTATTACTAGTAACGGTTACTAGTAACTGTAAGTTACTACTAACGGGTACTAGTACCGGGAGTAACGGTTACTAGTAACGGTTACTAGTAACGGTTACTAGTAACTGTAAGTTACTACTAACGGGTACTAGTACCGGGAGTAACGGTTACTAGTAACGGTTACTAGTAACGGTTACTAGTAACGGTAAGTTACTAGTAACTATTACTAGTAACGGTTACTAGTAACGGTAAGTTACTAGTAACTATTACTAGTAACGGTTACTAGTAACGGTAAGTTACTAGTAACGGTTACTAGTAACGGTAAGTTACTAGTAACTATTACTAGTAACGGTTACTAGTAACGGTTACTAGTACCGGGAGTAACGGTTACTAGTACCGGGAGTAACGGTTACTAGTAACGGTTACTAGTAACGGTAAGTTACTAGTAACTATTACTAGTAACGGTTAGTTATTACTAACAGTTACTAGTAACCATCGACAACTTAGTACAGAAGATTAGTGTCAAAATTGATCGAATCATTCAATCATTGGTCAGTGACATTTCATCTTACATACTTATTTTGTTGTCTGCAGTATAAATTCTAAAGATTGGTTTTTAAGCAACAACAATTTAAATATGATCTAAGTAAGGGTTTCCAACTAATATGAATAGCCGAATTGCTTAATTTCGGGATTAAATCCCAAAAATAAATTAACTACTGCCTCACAAATACTTTAGCGTTAAAACGGGAATTAACTGTCACACGGATAAGTTGTCATTGGTTACTGAATCGAAATTGGAGGTTAGTATTTAGTTAAGAGTGGATAGGGTGGGGATGGAACCCACCAACCCGTTTAAGGCAAGGTCACCCAACGTGCCATCGGGCCAGTCAAAATATAAATGAAACATTATAGTTTTCCACATTGCTACTCTTAAGTCGTACTTTTTCTTATATTCCTAATATATTATTGCACATTCATAACATATTTGCACTATATCTATATCACTCACACTCATCTTTTCTCCCTCGCACCAGTAAGGAGAGCGACTCCTGGAAGACTGCACTGATAAAGGTTTAGTTATTGCATCGGTGTGTAGATTTGATTTGATTTTTTTGTGTTTGTGTGTCCGAGGTGGAGGTATGGGAGTGTTGTGCTGATATCAGTTTAAAATTATAACGAAGAGGGTGTTCACAAATTTAAAAAAACCGATAGATGGCGTTATTAGGTCTATTGAATGCCATTGGTGATTTTGTACGTCGTCATTTTGACATAACACATCAAAATCCACTTGAATCTGTCGCCCATCACGTCATCTATCGGATATTTCATTGTTTTGTAAAAATTCTCATTGTTAAGATAATTACTGAACGTGTAACCATGCACAGGTCAGATTCAAGTTGTCATGATTTGAATACAGCCATGTTTTGGTCTTCAGTATTGATATCAGCACTTGTCTTAATTTGGTTTAGCATTTTGTATTGTCTGTTGAAATTCAAAGTGTGTGTGTGTAAAGTTTGGGAAATTTTCGTGATATGTTATGGAAAATTTGATTATTTTTGTGATTGTTTGATTTGGTGCTTGTCTTACGGGTTCTTTGCTCTAATATCTTGATCTGATAGTTAAAAAGATTTATCATATAATTAAAACAAAATTTAAGAAATCTATGTTAGTAAAAATAATTTAAATAATGTTAAAAAACATTTAATTATATTAAAAAAATATACAAGAGGCCATAATAAAATTGAGAACACTCAAGCCTCATTTATTAAGATACTTTGCAAATCAGTAGAAACCTATATCTAATACCGGCATTTCACAATGTAAAAAATTGGTCAATAGACTAAAGAAAGAACTAATTCTTAATTTTTTCGTCGTTTCATTATTTTCTGGAATGGTTACAGTATCTCTTTTTTATTTATACATGATTTGCAAAAACATATTATATAAATATTAAAACAGCTTTCTTGCAACTCCATCTTTAGACTTAAAATTCAAATCAAATGAAATATCATAATGGTTCCAGATTATTCCATCGAAGCAAGTCTAACGAGGGTTGCTTGCTGCAAGAAGAGGACGACCTGATGACCGTCTCGTTCATCCCCAAGCGGCCAACGAGGGAGGAACCCAGTTTGAACGGGTAGACGGAAGATGGCGCCAGTGTCTATGTGAAAAAAACTGAGGGTTTAGGTCAGTGATATAATGGTACGGTCAGACGATAAGATAGTTTACAAAGTATGTATTTTTTACATCTTTTTCTGTAATTAATAGAAGCTATTTCAAAATAAATTAATACTTTTCTCATTAATTTTTATCTAAAAAATATAATTTTATTAGCTTCAGAAAACGACTAATTAGTTTATGTATTATTTATCTATTAAAATGACTTTAGTAGCCAATGTTCTAAGTCTACTGTACCAATAGTACTCAAATATAGCTATTCTTGTATATTATTATATCTGAAAAAGTGAGTAAAATACATGGATTTACTATAAAATAAGACTGCTTGTCTGTTTGTATGTATGTGATAGTTATGAGAAGATTAAACCAGTGGTGCTTATTACTAATTTAATTTATATTAAAATGTGGCTCATATTTTTACTCAACTGCGGCCAAGCCATAAAAAGAGGGTTAAATATTTATTTTTACTTGCCTTATTTGATTAAAAAACATTTTGTGTTCACAATTTAGTCATCTGAAATGCTGTTATTCTCAAATAATTTATTTTATACTAACAAAAATTTTAATTATTATTATATTAAATTTAATTTTATATTAAATTAAAAGTTACTTAGAGCACTATTTTAGTCACAGCACTTCTTAATACTGAATACTCAGTAATCTTAAACAATAGTTTACTTAAGGCAAGTAAAAAAAAGATAGGGAATAAATTATGTATTTACTTCCAATTTTAACTTCCAACAAAAATTACAAATTATCGGATAGTCTAAGTCACCAATTTGTATTGATGTAGGAAAACGCATAAATTATCAGTTGATCTAAATTAGTTCATTTTTCATTGAAAATCGTCACCATTTGTAATTATCATTTTGATCTAAGATATTCTTGCAAAAATTGATATTGTATTAAAAATATCATGACATAAGTAAATCGACCTAAGGCATCAAATTGTAAATTATCAGTTAATCTAAGCGTTTATGTAAAATTATCAGTCGATCTAAGAAAATAATCATTACCACAATTTAATTTTTTTTATGATAATTGATAATTATATAAAATAATCGAAATTATTTTGATTTTAATTTTTAGATATTTTTTTCTGTAAATATTTTGCCTTTTGTAATATTTTGTAGTATTTCATTGAATACGTTCTATAAATATAATACGCACTGGTTTATCTTCAATTGTTCAAGTAAATTATTTATACAGTGTCCGTAAAGAAAAACACTTAAATTATAGACTGCATCATCTCAGCGTGTCCATCCCGGTTGCGTCCAAAGCTAATGAGAGGATTTAGTAAATCTGGCGATTACAAGGAATCGACTACTGTTTGACCTTCGCAACCATTTGAATTCATAATCATTATCTTAACAGTTATTGGTATTCATAATTCAAAAAATCCATATCCTTTCATATGATTTTTTTAATTATAGCAATTTTGTTGCAATTTATTCTTAAGTAAATAATGCACTTAATAAAATGTCGAGAGTCTTCGGGTGGGACCATATCCTTACCCTGAGATGTGTCAGTTACAAGAAGTATTTTAAAACAATCAGTCTTTCTGAACAACTTTCACATGTGTGTTCAGGTTAATGTTACCACATAATTATGTCATTTTTAAACTTGTTCCAATTTTGAAATAGCTTTAATCATATTTTTAAAGTTTTGATACTTAATTTTATGTTTTCTATTATTTTTACGGGACATTTTGTATAAATAATTTAATTATGATAACCATATTCTATCTAGCACTTGAAGCATAGACTGAAATATATGTTATTGGTCTATACAGGGTGCCAAAAAAGTGCCAAGCAAATTCCGTGACACCCTGTATAAGTCTATTGGTGTAAAAGAGTTTTATATCAAGCCGGGAGAGTCTAAAGATGGACAGAATTTAAAATACTGTATATAGATATTTTATTAAATAAATGGTTACCGAATATACTTACCTGTATTAAAATTTTGTACAAATCTATATTACTTTTTAATTGATAATATAGGATGTCTTGGTAAATAGTTACATTGTTTTAGACACAAATTTATTTTAATGCTAAAAGCTTTAACACTTAAAAATCGAAAGAAAATATTATTACTTAAAAAAACCGTCTCAAAATATTTTGTTTTTTTTTTAATAACAAAAGAGATACTTACATAAAAAACTGTCGTAACTGATTACCGATTCATCTTTTATAGTCCTTTAAAGTTCTTAAAATGGCATCAAAAATATATCTACCTATCTTTTACCTCTTGCTTAATGAGCAAGCAAATAGTGTTGGATCCACATCGTGTCTTTCTTCTGTTATGATTTTTTTATTTTTTGGCATCGATTGTGAAGAAAGAAAGAAAATACATTTTTAGGGACCATGTCGTCTTTATTGAGAGCGGGAACAGGCCTTGACTAATAACTCCGTCGGCAAGTAGGTATTAATCGCGTTTTTATTTCTCGATTTAATACAATATTTTCGGTACACACAACAATATGCTAGCTAGGGAAAATCGATCTCTCTCTGGTTGGTCGGTTCGTACCAGTGTACCAAACGAAGGGTACCAAAATACAATGTTACCAACCAAAAGGAGTTGGTCCGAATCGTGTCATCCACGCATTTATTATTATGGGCATCACATTCCAAATTATAAATGTATTTTCTTTCTTCATTCCCGATTGCGTCCAATGCCGTCGCTTTGGAGCCCGGTGTTCGATTAGACCATGATCCAGCATTTGGCAAGTTTGATAAATACGTTTAAGAAAATGCCGTTATAAGAGCTTATAGGTACTTCCTTCACACGACAAAGCTGTTTTGGCTGAAAAATTAGATAATGAGTGGGGTTAGTGTATTTTAGTGGTCTTTCAATCATGCGAGTTAAAAATTATCAGTTAATCTAAGCGTTTATGTAAAATTATCAGTATATCTAAGTAAATATCATTTACACAAATAACAAATTGTGATGATTGATATTATCAGTTTAGTAATTTAAAATAATTAAAATTAAGCAATTAGTAGATACATTTTAATTTTTATATATTTTTTTTATTTTCTAATGTGTTATATGAGCGGTTGCGACTATAGCGAAGCAAACAGGTTATGATTTTTCCATCGGCTAAAACAGGTTTGTCGCTCTGTGATCATAACATAGTGATAGCAGATAACACAAATGCTTGGTATCTCATTTACATAATGTATAGAATATATTACGACAGATAATTTTATAAATTGTTTTGTAAGATGGCTATTATAAATGATGACATATAACCACTTGGTTTTATTTTACTGAAGTTGTTCAACTTATTCCTTAACAGCGCGGCCCGCCTGGAATGATTTATTCAAAAGATCCTGACTATCATTACAAGCATGCACTTGAGGTGACGGGATGGGCACACTAGCGACGCCAATCGATTTTAATTTTTAGCTACTAAACAGGATCTATCTTGAAAAATTTTGGGGTTACAACCTCTCGGCAAACACTTAAAAAACACTTAAACTATTTATTAAATAACCATGCACAAATGTTGGGTCCGATTTTGTACGCGAAAAATTAATTACCGCCAAAAGCGGCCACTATTAGCGTGAATATATTTTCAAACCCTTTTATTTGATACCTATATCGAGGGGGTTGTCATACAGTCACAAGATTTTAATTTGGGACCCACCCAAAGTTGAATATCGTGTAGCAAACTTTCGCTATTAAGAGCCTACATAATATTTTAACGTGTCAAAGTCATAATACATATTTACCATCGACATTTTTACTCATCTAGGGGAAACCGGGCAAAATGTCAACCTGAGCGAAGCGCATACGATCATTACCGATGTTTTTCGAGTATTTTTTACGTGATTAATAACTTTTTGGCCCTGTGTTCTATCTATACAGCAATATCGTTTTTTTCTAAACCCTTATTCTTGTTGTAAAAAAGCATTAATTGTGCTAATATTTCTAAGTTAATATTACCTACATTCTTATCATTTGGTTCGGTAAAGGTTAATAAGTTCAATTAAGTTGAATGGCTTTTTAGGAGGATTTTTTTGCCATTATAAGTTTGATTTCCTTGTGGTTTGTCATAATATAACACGTAAAAGGAATAAAAGCGGACAATAAAGCAACTACAAGGGGGTTATAACGTTATTGATCTTATAAATTGTGCCCAAATCCAATCTTATTAGTGATATTGCAGCTTCTATAAGAATATTATTTTTTGGTCATATAGACTACTACAAGAGCAATTTTTGTTAGTTGGGTTAGATAAGATATTTTATGTCTTAATTTGACATTAAACATTATTGCACTAAAGTTTCGACATTATTGCATATTGAATGTTTTAACGACTTTAAACGGAAATGGGTCCCTAATTGAAGCTTGTTAGTACAATAAGTTAAACCGACATTTTGTGACTGCGGCCATCTTGGATCAATTTCCATCTAACATAGTTAAAAACACTCTCGATCAATTACTTAATTCACCTTTAAAATTAAAAAAATCCGAATCAAAATCGGTAAGCAAAGCCTACTAGAACTTTGTCACACTTAAATATGTCAATAAACCGCACCCAAAACCCAAAAAATAACCTACACCAATGAATCTAGAAGAAATGTACTCAGTTCTCTATGGGGCGTCCGGTAGTGCAGGCGCCAAGTTCGACGTCGTGCACCGCTGGTTCACCGAGTGCGGTATCATAGACGGGCGAATGGAAGGATTGAACGACAGTACATTTGTGTCTGCTTATGAGCGGTTAGGACCGAACAGGGAAGCTTTGAGCTTGACACAGTTCATTCAATTCGTTGGTAAGTTTACCTACAATGCTACCACGATCAGAAGGCACGATCAGAAGGCGATCAGAAGGTAACATTTTTTTTATGTGATGCGACTGACGAGTAGACAGAGCGCCTGATGGTAAGTAAGCGATTGCAGCCGCCCATAGACACCCGCGGAATCACAAGTGCGCTATCAGAAGGCGATCAGAAGGTAACATTTTTTTTTATGTGATGCGACTGACGAGTAGACAGATCGCCTGATGGTAAGTAAGCGATTGCAGCCGCCTATAGACACCCGCGGAATCACAAGTGCGCTGCCACCCGCTTTCCTCCGGATTGGGCCTCCGGTACCCTCACTCACTGCAGCTAAACACAGCACAGTGCTGCTTCACGCTGGTTTTCTGTGAGGCCGTAGTATCACTCCAGTCGAGCCAGCCCAATCATGCCGAAGCGTGGCTCTCTCACGGTCACGGCAGACACACCTTTTAAGGGGGGTTTGTCATGGACGTGCATCCTAAACAGACTGTGCCTTTTCATAGAAAGCTATACTTGAAAATCCGCGCGAAGCCATCAGTACTGGGGTGACGTAAAGTTATTCAATACCTTTTTTTTTTGTTTTCCCGGGAGAAATGCATTACGCAGACTCTGCCGCCGGGGGGCGACAGGGTACTGTGAGACTCACCCTCCGGGCCGCTTCTTCTAACAAGAAGTGACCTGAGGGCATACCCACTAAAACTCCCGGGGCTCAACCACTCCCCTCCTCAGGCTAGGAGGAGGGGGGTTGGGGACAGCCGGAAGAGCTGAGCCGTCCCCAACGAGCGGTGGAGGTGCCAATGACAGTGCCTGCACAAGGACCCCCGTCCCTGTTGCCGGCTGGCCACCTCCACGAAGTTATTCAATACCGCTACCGGCCTCTACCGGTTATTCAACCACACTGTCATTTATTCACCCACACTGCCCGTTATTCAACCACACTGCCAGTTATTCAACCACACTGCCAGTTATTCAACCACACTGTCAGTTATTCAACCACACTGTCAGTTATTCAACCACACTGCCAGTTATTCAACCACACTGCCAGTTATTCAACCACACTCCCAGTTATTCAAACACACTGCCAGTTATTCAACCACACTGTCATTTATTCACCCACACTGGCCGTTATTCAACCACACTGCCAGTTATTCAACCACACTGACAGTTATTCAACCACACTGCCAGTTATTCAACCACACTGTCAGTTATTCAACCACACTGTCAGTTATTCAACCACACTGTCAGTTATTCAACCACACTGCCAGTTATTCAACCACACTGTCAGTTATTCAACCACACTGCCAGTTATTCAAACACACTGCCAGTTATTCAACCACACTGCCAGTTATTCAACCACACTGCCAGTTATTCAACCACACTGTCATTTATTCACCCACACTGGCCGTTATTCAACCACACTGCCAGTTATTCAACCACACTGTCAGTTATTCAACCACACTGCCAGTTATTCAAACACATAGTAATAATCTAACTTACTGCCTCGGTGGCGCAGTGGTTGGTGGGTCGCACTTTAAAGTGACGCTTGGGGTCCCGGGTTCGATCCCCGGTCGGGCCAAAATTTGTACCTGAGTTTTTCTGTCAAGAAATTCTCAGTGTCAGCCCGGAGTCTGGAAGTTGGCGGTCTTGTACCCGTGCCTCGGAAAGCACGTTAAGGCGTTGGTCCTGCGCCTAATCCCTCTTCGGTCGTGTCACACTCCTGTCCCATCGAAATATGAGGGTTCGGGAATAGAGAGTGCACTTGTGTCTGCGCAAACACTTGTGCACTATAATTATGTCCTGCGTCGATGGCTGATCGCTGAGCCGGCTGATGGCCGAAATATCGGTTTGGAGGACATTAATAATCTAACTAACTAGGTTGGCGCAGCGACCCAAAGCGGACCTTGGCCTCCGATAATAAGAGTCTATCTAGGTCGAACCTGCGCCACCTCCTGCCAGTCATCCGCCAGAAGTGTACGCAAATCCTTTTCGACCTCGTCTCTCCATCGGTACCTTGGACGGCCAACTAGCCTTCGACCATTTGTCCTAATTTTAAATTGGAACGATGACCACCCGTTTGGAACAGTGGTAATGAACGCTGCCTTTGGTCCAAGCCAAGAATGGCGGGTTCGATCTCCGCACAGTACAAACATTTGCGTGCATGAACATGTCTGTATGTATTGGTCTGGGTGTTTTCTATCTATTATAAGTATGTATTTACAAAAAAAAAGTATTATTGTGTATATATTTTGTAATCCCACTGTTGATTCTGATATCCGTAACACAGGTGCTCGAGCTACCTGTCTCGGAGTCAGATCAATGTATGTGATTTTGTGAAATATTTATTAATATTTATTTTATTGGTCTGGGTTATAAGTATATATTTACAAAAGAAAAGTATTATATGTATATATTTGTAATCCCACTGTTGAATCGCCGTGTGGTCCCCGGCAGAGTAGAATAGGCCACCCTCACTCTTACCGAGGTGTCGTAAAAGGCGACTAAGGTAAAGCTGCTGGCATGATCATGAGCACCCAGAGGAGGAAAACTCTGTATTTATATCAAAACCCTCGCCAACCCGTCTGCCAAGCGTGGTGAGTATGGCAATTACCCCTCATGTAATTGAAGGAGGCCCGTGCCCCAGCAGTGGGGACTTAAATGGGCTGACGATGTTGATTCTGATGTCCGTAACACAGGTGCTTGAGCTACCTATCTCGGAGTCAGATCAATGTATGTGATGTTGTGAAATATTTATTTATTATTTAAAAAAAAATTACTAAGTCCGATATACTCGCTGACCAATGTAAGATGTGGTCCTCAAGCATATTGGGGGTTGTGCGGCGGGTTAACCCCCCTCCCACAAAAAGGGAGGAAACATAGTCACGAAACCATAGTTATAATAAAGAACTACAAAACCAACAATTACCTAATATTTGATTCAGGTATTCTATCGAGAGAGACAAAACAAGATATCGACTGCTTCCTGGCTAGATTCCGCACAGTACAGCAAGACATCGTCAAGGAAATTCAAGACCTGTTCCAAGGGGAGAGGGGCAGGAAATAATCGTAATGTAAGATATTAATCATAATAATATAAATATTTCACAACATCACATACATTGATCTAACTCAGAGATAGGTAGCTCAAGCACCTGTGTTACGGATATCAGAACCAACAGCGGGATTACAAATATATACATATAATACTTTTCTTTTGTAATACATAGAAAACACCCAGACCAAAACAAGTAGACATGTTCATGCACACATGTTTGTAAGTACTGTGCGGGGATCGAACCCGCAACTATTGCACCAAAGGCAGCGTTCACTACCACTGGCCCAAACGGGTCTTCATTTTAGGTCTGCTTTCCGTAGGATGCTTAGATTAAATCGGATTCGGCGGGTAGGGCTAAAACAAGCCGCGTGGGCTGAATTGCATTAAAAATAAGATGCAGTTTTTAATTAGTGTCTAGTGGTTTTTAGTGCACAAATTTGGTGTTTCTTTGTGCAGTGTAGTGCCGCAAAGTGATCCTAATAATAAGAATCGTTGGATTGTATCGTTTTTAACACTGCTATTGTGTGTCGAGTGCGTTGTCTCGTGACAATTTCCTTGGACATAATAGAGTCTTAAAACCTGCGATTGCTTTGAGAATGATATCCGCTGAATCCGTAGGTCGATAAAACGTAAAACACCGGCGTTTTATTGAGTGACTGTGACTTTGACTGACTTCGACTGTTGACTACCTACTTATTCTCAATAAGTTACTTGACCTTGGCGAATTATCTCTCATAACAAAAAAAAATGATTAAATCAAAATAGCGGTCAATGAATGCATCAATGACTAATGACTATACTAAACTTTATTTATCCATTACTAAACATATCAGGTAATAACAACTTAAAACTAGATATTACAGGATTAATGCTACGAAAAAAAATTCAAAAATAGTTTATATAAATGTTTGTGTGATAGATGTTTCTACAGTATTAAATAATTTATGGAATGTAAGATTTAATTAATTTTTTTTCTTGACATTATATTAATTATTTTTTGAGTGACTAATTCTTTGTATTGATTTTTATTTTGACTATGTATTATTTTATTATAACTTAAGACAACGCTAACTCTCTGTTATTGCATGCCGATATATTTGGTTAAATGTGAGAATCTAAACTATAATTATATGTAACTTACTGTAACCACATTTACCGCAATAAATGATTTCTCTTCTCCCAAGCACCCTTCTAGTAGCGTTCTTTTATTGGTATTTTCCCACAGCTCATAGGTCATATTAAGTATTTTCATATAAACTTGATTTTTTTACTGTACGTACATAGGTAAGCGTTTGACCATATTTCAACTGATGGTAAGTGATGTAAGAAAAAAACGGGCAGTGGCCGCCCGACCAAAGATTTTTTATTTTACTTTTATTTATTGCAAAAATCCACAGATCTTATTGATATTATGCTATAAATATACCTCAAACTAAGAAAAAGATACGTATGCGTAATATATTCTTCTTAGTTTGTGGTATAAATCCCACAGACATAGCACTCTAACCATACTGAGCTCTATTCTAAGAAAAAATAATATACTCTATGGTCTTTTTAAAAGAAAGCAATACTTGAAAAACCGCGCGAAGCCGTTTGTACTGGGGTGACGTGCTGGGCGACGTTTTTTCTCTATCGCACCCTTATAGAGATGCATTAAAGCTGCGTCAGGGCCGGTTGGATCTCTTTCACACTCTGTGTCATTTTTAAAATAGCACATTCTGTTAAGGTGGGAATTTCCTAGTTCCATGAAATAATCTCATTGGTCCGTGAAATAATTAGGATATAATCAAAGATAATATAATAACTACGAAATATCAATCAATTTCAGTGCCTGTCAAAAACATCCAAAACAAAATAATAAATAAAGGCACATTCGGTCCTTTATCAGGCAAGGGCGGTTCTTCTCGACCGATATACATGGTTTGTTATCTTGGGCGGTTATCGTTTACGTGATGGCCGACACGAAAATTTTGCAAACACTTGTATTGTTATGGTATTAAAATAGAATAAGAACACTTTAAGAATGAAATTACAACAATAATAAACGTTATAATTATGAACTATTCAAGCAATTAGCGATTCGTCGACTTCGCGGTGTGTCGCCGGTAAACATGTCCTCAACATGTCCTTTTCAACATCGCCGACGTCACCACCACAGACACGACGCTCCGCTAGAGTTATGTACCATAAAGTAACTCTGACTTGATTCGACACCGGCTCGCTCTTAATTGTCAGAAGCGCCGTCATATACATATAAGAAATTACTTACCTGTATATTATTTTTACCTACATAAAGGTTGCGTAAAGACTACATACAATAATAATTAGATACCAAAAATGGCCGAGTAAAGCCAACAATTTGGAAACATAAACCATAATAATTCTATAAATTTAACTAAAATGGAAAAAGCGTTTGAAAAATTAAAGAAACAAGGAAAGAATGATGTCGACAACCTGGTCCTGTGGATGAAAGAATGTTAGTAGCTTCAATAGATAAAATAATAATATCCTCCAACCGATTACGGCTACGGCGGCCAATCTCAACGATCAGCCACGTACGCAGGATATATTATAGTGCTCAAGTGTGTGCGCAAACACAAGTGCACTCTCTATTCCCTTACCCTCATATTCCGATGGGACACTACTGTGACACGACCAGAGAGGGATTGGGCGCAGGACCAACGGCTTAACGTGCTTTCCGAGGCACGGGGGTACAAGACCGCCAACTTCCAGACTCCGGGCTGCCACTAAGAATTTCATACCGAAAACTTAGGTACAAATTTTTGGCCCAACCCAGGGATCGAACCCAGGACCTTTTGCGCAGCCGTCGCTTGAAAGTGCGACCCACTAACCACTGCGCCACCGAGGCAGTCTTCAATAGATATTAAAACACCCAGACACTGAACTAACACAAGTATTCAGCACACGATTGTTAGTCCAGCTTTAGAGTGGAAATCGAACCCTCATACCCTAAATATGAGGAGGCAGGGCCACTATATAACAATTTAAACACAGGGGCAGTGATAATAGTAAAGAACGATACGGTTTAAGGTGACAGGTGGGGCACACTAGCGACGCCAATCGATTTTAATTTTTAGCTAGTACCCCGGATCTATTTTAAACGATTTCGGGGTTACAATCAGTCGGCAAACACTTATACTATTTATCAAACAACCATGCACTAATGTTGGGTCCTTTTTTGTACGCGAAAAATTGAATCACGCCAAAAGTGGCAACTTTAGGCGTGAATAAATTTTTCGCGCTTTTGGCGTGAATTAAATCGCCGACTTTCAATTTAATAAGTAGTATAAGTGTTTTCCGAGAGATTGTAATTCCGAAATTGTTTAAAATAGATCCGGTTTAGTAGCTAAAAATGAAAATCGATTGGCGTCGCTAGTGTGTAAGTGTTACCTGCCCCGCAGTGGCAGAGCTTAGGCCATGATTTAGGATTTTAGGAGTCTGGTCCTAATTACCTATATACAAGCGGCTGCCCTCTGACCTTCTCAACTATATACAACAGGGGAACCAAACCAACTGAATCATGGTTACAAGTTTCAGAAACTATTTGAAACGTGTAGGTTTCTTCATGATGTTTTCCCTTACCACCGAACTAATGGTAGAAATATGCTCATAGATTTGAAAATTCGAAAATTTAATATAATAATATATAATATTTTCACAACATCACATACATTGATCTGACCCCGAGATAGGTAGCTCAAGCACCTGTGTTACGGTCTTACGGATATCAGAATCAACAGTGGGATTATAAATATATACCTACATATAATACTTTTCTTTTGTAAATACATACTTATAATACATAGAAAACACCCAGACCAATACAAACAGACATGTTCATGTACAGAAATGTTTGTACTGTGCCTCGAAAATTGCCGCTTCAGCCATCGTCGTTCTTTAACAGTGGCTTCTGCTCGTTTACGGATCTCCTCACATGGATATCCTGGTGGATTTATCAATATTTATTAAACTACAGCCCAAATAATAGACAACACCAAGGAGGCCGAAGCCAAGGCCCGCAAGCTGTTCGACGAGTCCGCCGGGAAGACCAAGGTGGAGCTCGCCAAGTTCAAGCAGGCCCTGGGCAAGCTGGCCGCGCAACAGGTTAGACTCCCATCGGTTAACTATCTCAAATTCGAATGTTTTTAGTGCGAATTTCATTATAACGAAAGCGTTTTGCCACATTTTTGTCTTCCATATTTTCATTTGACCGAAAAAACTATTGACATATTGCTGATATTCCGATTTTCAAATAACATATTTTTTAAATCTATACGTTTTTAAATATTCCTCAACCTTTAATAGATAAACATAGACAGATAGATAGATAGATATTCTTTATTGCACAAAAATAAAATACAAGCTTCTGTCTTGCTTCTGGATTCGCTTCTGTCAATACATTTTGTAGCATGCTTTTTTTAGCCATGCTAAATCTATACATGTTTAAAGAACTGTCCATATTTGCTATCAATAAGCATGCTATTATACATATTTTAGCATGCTTCAAAATAAGCAAACCTGTTTATACGTAGTAAAGCCTCCGCCACACTCCCCCTTCCACCCGCGCTGCAGGTAGCATGCTCAAACATCGACCAGCGTACGATTTTTAAACATGCCCAAAATTATTATTTATTTATTTTCATGCTTAAAGCATGCTACTTTTGAGTAAGTGCTTCTTAGTAGCATGTGTGGACGGACGTGCTACTAATAAGCATGCTAGTTTTGAGCATGACCAAAAATCGCACGCCGGTCGATTTTTAAGCATGCTAATTGTTACATGCAGTGTGGCTGGAAGGGGGAGTGTGGCGGAGTGCTTAAGCATGTGTAGACGAATTTGCTTATTTTTAAGCATGCTAATATATGGGCAATAGTATGCTTATTGATAGCAAATGTGGACAGTTCCTTAAGCATGCTCATATTTAGCATGCTGCCAATCAGGATGTGTAACAGTACCTTTATTCTACTTCCATCATCATTTCAGCCAATAGACGTCCACTGCTGGACATAGGAATCCCCCAATGTTCTCCACACAGATCGGTCCTGTGCCGCCCGCATCCAATGGATTCCCGCGATCTTCACCAGATCGTCGTCGGCTATTCTACTCAGCGTTCAGAAAAACGGTATTCCGACACCCACGGTAATCCACTGCTCGGTTGCGTCATCATCATCGTCATCGTCAGCCCATTTAAGTCCCCACTGCTGGGGCACGGGCCTCCCTCAATCACATGAGGGGCAATTGCCATACTCACCACGCTTGGCAGACGGGTTGGCGAGGGTTTTGATATAAATGCAGAGTTTTCCTTCTCTGGGTGCTGATGATCATGCCAGCAGCTTTACCTTAGTCGCCTTTTACGACACCTCGGTAAGAGTGAGGGTGGCCTATTCTACTCTGCCGAGGACCACACGGCTCGGTTGCATCCGAACGTTTATTGGCAAGCATGTTTCATCTTCTTCTTTAGCCATTTTCAACCTCTAGGGGTTGGCCTCCTTCAGTTTATGCCATTATTGTAGATATTGCACGGTTTCTATGCACTTTGTTTCTGCCAGCCTTTTGATGTCGTCACACCTACGCATATAGGGTCTTCCTCTAGAGCGTTTCTCGTCCCATGGTCTCCACTCTACCACTGCCTTGATCAGCATCAAAAGTAGCTGAAGACAGTACCATGACAAAGTATCTGTTCTGTGTATTATTAGGCAGTTTCCAAGGGGTTCGTTAAAAATGTTACTTCGACATGGTACGGTCTCCACTCTAGAACTCGTTTACCCCAGCGGTTAACAGCAAACTCAGTTCGTTATATTCAATCAAGTCTGATTAATATCAGGTTTTTCCATTGATTTCAGAGCAAGAGCGTAGAAGACTTATCGAAGACCCTGGCGGCGCAAGGCGAGAAGGTGCTGGGCAAGCTGCAAGCTGGCTTCAGTGCGTTCAAGGACGCCGTCACCAAATAAAATTCACTGAGGAATCTTATAATCTGCATTTTTATCACTTAACATTGAGGTCCCTGCAGAATATTCATAAGACCTTAAAGATACTGTTAGACATGCTCATATGTAACATGCTTAAAAAGCATACCAAATACACGAAGACATTTAATCGGTGATCAGGACCTACTGATTCCGACTAGGTGGATGATGGCCATTGCTATAGTAATAGTAGTTACATGTTTTCTTTTTGTATAGGTTTTATTTAAAATTTTATTAGATATCTAAATTTAATTGGAATGTATGGTCTTCCTACATTTTTATGAAGTGTAGAAAGCTATTTTAATTTTCTTTGTTTTATTTGACGTCGTCTGCCAGTTTTCTACCAATAACATGAAAAACTTTAAATCTCTAATGAGGTTTGTTATCATCACTGTACCTGTACTTATGAAGAGGTTTTATTTGTAACAAGGAGGAGTAGGAGACAAGAAAAATGGAACGCTGACATGTAACTACTATTACTATAGCAATGGCCATCATCCACCTAGTCGGAATCAGTAGGTCCTGATCACCGATTAAAAGTCTTCGTGTATAAGCATGCTTAAAAGAAGCAAACCTATCTACACATGCTAAAGCACATCGCTCACTCGCCCTTCCAAGCGCACTGCAGGTAGCATGCTTAAGGTGACGGGTAGGGCACGCTAGCGACGCCAATCGATTTTAGTTTTTAGCTACTAAACCGGATTTATTTTAAACAATTTCGGGGTTACAATCTCTCGGCAAACACTTATACTATTTATTAAATAACCATGCATAAATGTTGGGTCTGTTTTTGTACGCTAAAAATTGATTCAATAAAACATTTGTGCATGGTTATTTAAGTTATGTAAGTGTTTGCCGAGAGGTTGTAACGCCGAAATCGTTTAGGCTCAAAAAGGCTAGAACCCAGGGCCGTAAATAAAACCTTATTACAAAAAAAAAATAGGTAGAGACTGCTTACACCATCTAGTGAGTAACTTCAAAGTTAATAAATACCTAGATCTTGGAAAACTGTTAAGAAAAAGTTTACCTAAGTGAAGTTCAGTTTATTTCATGTTTTCTTAAACTAAAACATCTTCAATATCTAAAACATTTCCCCAAAAATTGCCTTAACAATATTATTTTTCCTCAAAATTGCAATAAAACCCCCAATCTACCAACCATGGACGGAACTTCTTTGATGGAGCGGACTCTATGATATTTTTGTATTTTTTTCTTGTCCACAGAGTACTTTTTCATTCTGTCCATATTACTCTTTGATTCTGTCATTCTTTGATTTTAAAAATATTTTTGCATTATTTTTATCTGCGATTTTTCATGGTTGTTCATGGTCCATGGCCGGGCTTAAAATCAACAATGATCAATAATTTGGAACCGTCTAAATAAATGATCTTTGCAGATTCAAACCAAACCATTCGAACCTACTTCCTTTCACTTAAATTCTGTAAGCTTTTAACTTATTTTTCTTCTCATCTCAGCGTGTAGGTACGCTTGGACCTTTAGAATAGAATAGAAGATAATATATTTGCTTTATCCAGGATTCGGAAAGTCTGGTGATTACTATGAACTGAAGCGACTAATTACCGTGTGACCTTAGACAGGGGAACCAGACCAACTGGTTACACGCTCAGAATCATTATCTCAAATACAAATACAAAATCATTTATTGCATGTCACATGAAAATAGGTTGTTACAAATATGGATAGATATGTGCGTTTCTCGCGGAATCGGTTCAGTTCTGTGGAACGGTTTGGCTGCAGGAGTATTTCCCGACGGCTACGACTTAGGGATCTTCAAGAGAAGAACGTATTCTTTTTAAAAAAAAAGGCCAGCAACACATTAGTGATCTCTCTGATTTCGCGGATGTTCATGGGCGGCGATGAATCCTTTCCATCAGGTGACTCGCTTGCTCGTTTGTCCGCCTCTAGCATAAAAAAAAAGATACAATGTGACGCTCTGTAAGGGAATAGCAACATAAATCTCAATCTCAAATTGTAGGTATCCACTATTTTGAGAAAACTAATTTTTTTATGTCATAGGTGCCAGACGGGCAGACAGATCACCTGATGGTAAGCGATTGCCGCCGCCCGTGGACACCAGGAACACCAGTGGAGTCACAAGTGCGATAGCAACTTTTAAAATTCCCCCATTCCCCCGTATTGGGCTCCGGTACCCTCGGTCACGCAGCGAAAAAGCACAGTGCTGTTTCACGCCGGTTATCGGTGAGGCCGTGGTATAATAATAATAATAAATAATCACTTTATTTCCTCTTCACAAAGGTACACAAATTACATCAGTTACATGATTACATGGTTATTTAATAAATAGTATAAGTGTTTGCCGAGAGGTTGTAACCCCGACATTGTTTTAATAGATCTGGTTTAGTAGCTTAAAAATAATATCGATTGGAGTCGCTAGTGTGCCCTGCCCGACACCTTAAATGAAACATCTTGTATAAATGGTTGGACGCTCGCTCCTTGCGAAGCGGTACAGTGAAGGCTTTTGTCGCGAGCGGCTCTCGGTGCCCCCTAACACCCGGCGCCCGGGTGCACCGGCGCCCCCTGCACTATAGGTAAAGACGCCCCTGACTACCTATTCTTATGTTAGTGACCATGAAAATTTAAAAAAAATGTGTTGTTCATTTTCATTTTACAGCTAAGTTCAGTATGGTCGCGCCACGCGAGTCTTGTTATGTGACTGTTGTAAATAAACCGTTATTTTGAAATTTTAAATAAAATAAAAATGGAGGAAGCGTTCGAGAAACTCAAAGCCCAGGGTAAAACCGACGTGGACAGCTTGCTAAAGTGGATGAAGGAATGTAAGTTAACAAGTTATCACAAAATAAGACAGAACGCTGAGAACAGAACCATTAAATAGTTTTTTTAGATTTTCGCGTTGTCTTACAACTATAATGTATCAATACCGCTCCGCTCGTGAGCACGGCTGCTGTAACGTAGCCGAAACGTCGAGCCAAATATGTGAGTACACAATGTTGTTTCACATAATAAATATCGTGTTAATCCCCGTATTGATACATTATAGTAACAGAACCATTAGCTTTTTACCGTGGGAGAGCGACGCTTCGGCATGGATGGGCCGGCTCGACCGGAGTGATACCACGGCCTCACAGAAAACTGGCGTAAAGCTGCACTGTGGTGAGTTTCGCTGCGTGATTGACGGGGGTTTGAAGTTTGGCAGCTCAGAATTCTTTAATGTTTGTCCGGAGTCTGGTGGTGAAGATGGTGGTTTTGTAACCCTGCGCTTCGGAAAGCACGTTAAGCCATCGGGCATAGAGAGTACACGTGTTTGCGCAGACACTTGTGCACTTTAATTATATCCTGCGTACGTGGCTGAACTTGTGAGATCTGCCGCCATAGCCGTACTAGTCGAAGGATATAGGAAAAGAATAGTGTTTTTACTTACACCAGCTTCATTTGTAGCCAAGATCGTGGAAGATACGAAGGCAGCCGAGGACAAGGCGCGTGCGCTGTTCAACGACGCCGCGGACAAGCAGAAAGTCGAGCTCGCCAAGTTTAAGGACGCGGTCACCAAGCTGGCTGAGGAGCAGGTGAGACTCATAAGTCGAATCAAACACATGATACGCATGAGAACAATGAATCAAATGAGACGAATGAATCAAATGAGACGAATGAATCAAATGAGAAGAATGAAACAAATGAGACGAATGAAACTCGTCATGACACTCGGAGAAGGGACCTAGCGAATTTAATACATCCTAAACTGCAAATAGTTAAGCACAGTGTAAAGTATCAAGCGGTGAGGCTCTTCAATAAATTACCAACCCATTTAAAAATAATCACTAATATTAAATTATTTAAAATTACACTGAAGGCTTATCTCCTGGAAAAAAGTTTCTATAGTGTAGAAGACTATGTGAATCACGTAAAGTAAATTGTTATATACCCACATTAAATTCTAAAATTATTCAATTTTGACATTCTTCAATTATATCTTTTTTGTTGTAACATAATAATAATATATTTCTTTATCTCAGTAACTAGGATTTATGCTTTATTTGATTAATTTATAAATATTAGATTTAAGATGTGATTTCCAATACAATGTATATTGTTACTTATGGAATAAATACTTATGACTTATGACTTATGAATGATACATATTCGACGCATAAAACGTAGGAGACGCATCAAATAAATGAGACGAATAAATTAAATGAGACCTATGAATCAAAAGAGACCAACAAAACAATTAAACGTATGAGACTAATAAAATAAATGAGACGAAAGAAACAAATGACACGAATGAAACAAATGAGACGAATGAATCAGATCAGATGAATGAATCAAATGAAACGAATGAATCAAATGAGACGAATGAAACATAATAAAAACAATATTTTAATAGCCATTCAGTTAATTTTATTTTGAAACACTTACTCTGAAAAGTCTTAATTTCAACTAGAATTTCAAATTGTAAAGAGCATATTATAAGTTCATGGAAACTGAACTAGCTCCTTTCATTTTCATAAAAAGAAACAATTTAGGAAAATTAAATCCAGAAGTACACGGCATCGGGGATCAACAAGAAGAAAGGAACAAATGAGACGAACGAAACAATTGAGACGAATGAAATGGATGAAACAAATGAAATGGATGGAACAAATGAAATGGATGGAACAAATGAAATGGATGGAACAAATGAAATGGATGGAGCAAATGAAATGGATGGAACAAATGAAATGGATGGAGCAAATGAAATGGATGGAACAAATGAAATGGATGGAGCAAATGAAATGGATGGAACAAATGAATGGATGGAACAAATGAAATGCGTCAGACGAATGAAACGAGCTCGAAGTCTTCAGTCAGAGCTTGCCAAATTCAAGGACGTGGTGGGCTGAGGAGCTAGTGAGATGAGCTGGTCAGATTAAATGGTGATGATGATGAAAGTCACTGATGCTACGTAGGGACGAATAGAGGAGTCGACATCCAAACTCAGCCACTACACGTAGAATGTCAATTTTGCAAATGGTCACTTTCGCAGAATGTCATTTTCTCTAATGGTCATCATCATCATTTCAGCTAATAGACGTCCACTGCTGGACATAGGCCTCCCCCAATGTTCTCCACACAGATCGGTCCTGTGCCGCCCGCATCCAATGGATTCCCGCGATCTTCACCAGATCGTCGGTCCACCTTGTGGGGGGCCTGCCACGGCTGCGACTTCCTGTACGTGGCCTCCACTCGAGGATCTTTCCTCCCCAACGGCCGTCTGTTCTCCTCGCTATGTGCCCTGCCCATTGCCACTTGAGGCATGCAATCCTCAAATGGTCACTTTCGCAGAATATTGTCACTGACAATTTTTTTCTTTCTTAATTTTTTTTGTCCCCAGAAGAAAAACTTAAATGACTTCACAGCCAAACTGGCGGAGCAGGGTCCGAAGCTCCTGAACGCCCTTTCTGCTGGCATCAGCGCCGCCAAGGAGGCTATGAAGAAATAATGGAAACGAACATATTCTTTACGGTTTATTTTTCTTTATAATAAAAGTATCAGCCTATATACTGCTAACATATAGGTCTCCATCATAGAAATCCAGTCATCGCTACTATGATGGTATTAGGCTTAATCACCACGCTTGCCAAATGCGGATTGGTGATCACAAAGCCGAGCCATGTTCATCATATAGAAACATACCTTTGTTCGACCCGTGGAATCGAACCCAGGACCTCGAGATCACGGCCCGGTACATAAACCATTAGACCAACGGGGCGTTAACTAAGTAATACTTCCTATATAAGTTCGTCTCAAAATATTGTTAATCCTCTCCTTAAAGTAACTTTTTTAAAAATGTCTCCTATTCGCCACAATCAATATAAATTACTTGGCGGCGCTAGTAGCGTCGCGTTATCGCCTTAAGCTATATAGTACGGAATCAGCTCAATGTTGATAAAAAATTCGAAACATACTTTTTGCTCGACCCGAGAATCGAACTTCGGACCCCGAGTTCGCGGACCACTAGACCAAAGGGCGTTCTTTATAAATGGTGGTCTTATAAACTCTTTGGAGTTTTTTATGAACCCAGTGGGATCTTAGGAAACTTTTGACTTTTGCATGATTAGGATAAAAAGATAATTCATTCATTTGTAACAGAATATTTTGATAAGTAATTAATTAAGACGGGACCGCGTTGAGTCCGCTTGTGACCACGGGTGCTGTAACGTGGCCGAAACGACAATCAAAATATGTGAGTACAACCTGTGCGGATAAAGAATGGGATCAGAAATGGCGGCGCATCTATTCACTTCTCGCTCGCACACTTTTTGCGTCTATACTCGCACTCGTGGGTGTGCGAGCGAGAAGTGAATAGATGCGCCGCCATTTCTGATCCCATTCTTTATCCGCACAGTTGTACATACATAATATATATATTTGATAGAAATGGGGTGAGCCCTGCGTCTCATAGCCACTGCGACCAGTAGATGATCTATTGTGGCAGCCCCGTAACCTATTACAGCACCTCATGTAGCTCCAGATCCAGGATAAACCCGAGAATGGAGCTGATGGGGGAGCTCTTGATCTCGCCAGCTGAGATCATGTGTGCTCCCAGGTGCCGGCTTCTGCAGCGGTGCAGCGCTATGCACTCGCCGAGGACGTGGATAATCGTTTCCTCGTCCTCGCGACAGAACCTGCAGATTTTGGTATCTGAAAGGCCGATGTTGTGCAGGTGCTTGTTTAATTTGCAGTGCCCCGTGAGGGTCCGAGTGAGTGCCCGAACATGTCCTCTACTCGGTTTTGTTATTTCTACAGCTCGTCTCTGATCGTACATAATGTTGTATCACATTATAAATTTCGTATTAATCCCCGTCTTGATTAATTTACAGTTATAATGCAACGCGAAAATCTAAAAAAAACCAGAGAATATTTTTGCTTCATCCTCAGAAAAAGAGCGTAAGCGTCTTAATGGCGAGTCTAGCGGAGCAGCACAAGAAACCAGGACTGTTCACAGAAGTAGCTCGTCAGGGCGAGGAGTTCATGAGCGCCCTGGCGGCCGGAGCCAGCGCCTTCAAGGACAAATTCAGCAAGAAGTGATACACCGGCCTCAATAGTGACAGCAGAACAGAGAAGCCCACTAAGGAGTGATATGTTACATTATCATGCCTAAATAGTTACAATAGAACAAGCAAATAAATGATCTAAGACTTTAACTACACTCATTTTTAGGGTTCCGTAGCCAAATGGCAAAAAACGGAACCTTTATAGATTCGTCATGTCTGTCCGTATGTCACAGCCACTTTTCTCCGAAACTATAAGAACTAAACTATTGAAACTTGTTAAAGAGATGTATTTTTAACCGCATTACGAATTTTACACAAAATGGAAAAAATAAAAAAAATGGGGGGTCTCCATACTTGAAACTGAAACTTTAGAATTTTTTTTCATCAAACCTATACGTGTGGGTTATCTATGGATAGGTCTTTAAAAATGATGTTGAGGTTTTTAACATCATTTTTTTCTAAACACAATACTTTGCGCAAGGGACGCTCCCAAAGTGGTAAATTGTGTCCCCATCCCAACTTCTATAATAAATGAACTATAAAAAATATATGATGTACATAATCATGAAAACTAACAACGAAAATTGGTTTGGACTAGATCTAGTAAGTAGTTTTTTTTAATACGTTATAAACCGTAAACCAATAAACCCGTAAACCAGAGAGCAATGGAGAGGGCTACGCTCGGAGTCTCCCTGCGTGATCGTATCAGAAATGATGAGATCCGCAGGAGAACTAGCCCAAAGCCCACACACCACACAGACATAGCCCAAAGGATTGCATGCCTCAAGTGGCAATGGGCAGGGCACATAGCGAGGAGAACAGACGGCCGTTGGGGCGGAAAGGTCCTCGAGTGGAGGCCACGTACAGGAAGTCGCAGCCGTGGCAGGCCTCCTACAAGGTGGACCGACGATCTGGTGAAGATCGCGGGAATCCATTGGATGCGGGAGGCACAGGACCGATCTGTGTGGAGAACATTGGGGGAGGCCTATGTCCAGCAGTGGACGTCTATTGGTTGGCTGAAATGATGAACCGTAAACCGCAATTTACCTTCCATATACCATACTTGCTGCTACGGAACCCTTCATGGGCGAGTCCGACTCGCACTTGGCCGGTTTTTTTATAATATGGCTCTACCCGAAGATATCTTGCCGATGTCAAGTAACTTATTGAGAATAAGTGAGTAGTCCACAGTCGAAGTCAATCAAAGTTACAGTCGCTCAATAAAACCGCCTGTGTTTTACATTTATCGACCTACGGATTCTGCCGATACCGCTCTAAATACAATCGCGGGTTTACAGACTTATGAAGTTCAAGCAAGTTATCACGTGACGACGCACTCGACACACAATAGCAGTGTTAAAAACGACACTATTCATCGATTCTTATTATTAGGTTCACTTCGCGGCACTTCACTGCAAAAATGAACACCAAATTTGTTGACTAAAAACCGCAAGATACTAATTTAAAACCTTTGAATTGCATCAGGAGTGTTTGACTCCTACCGCTAGATCATTATTCTGATTTTTAACGGCTAAAAAATGTTTGACAAATCGACCTGTCAGCCATTTTGATTTTTTCGTATAAGAAACAAAATGGCGGCGGGTCGATATGAAACAGCAAAAATATTTAATTTTTCAGAGGAATGAAAACTATTTCATTCCAATTCTGCTTTAAAAATACTTACGTCCTATTCAGACCAGTATCACTGCGACCAGTTTGATCTATTGTGGATATTTTGATCGCCACTGTCACAGTAGATAAATACGATAAATCGACACTCCGCCATTTTGGACAGAAAGTTACCTACCGTATAGGGTTGTCCTCTTATTTTTGTAAAATATTATTCTTATCTTGGGACTACTGGTTTAAGTACCGGGCCGTGATCGCGGGATCCTAGGTGCAACAAGGATTATCCTTGTATTAAAGATAATCCTTGTTGAAAGAAATATCATTAGTGATATTTCTTAAGAAATAAGCATAATACTAGCATACAATATTCGTGCACAAAATGATTCCTAAAGTTGCAAAAAGCTACGCAAAGATACATAAAATTAGGCATACTTTTCATAACGTTTTGTCTCGTTACTTGGAAACCACGTTAAGGTATTGGTCATGCACCCGATCGGGCCAAGACACAGTGAGGTCCCACCATCCCCCCCATATCAAACTCCATCTCCGACCCCCCAATATGTAATGGTGATCGTAACTTGTAAATTACAGCAGATAACAGTAAATTTCGACTAAAATAGAAAGAACGCTCCCTAGATACACCACTTACCTACCCCCCCTATCACTTTAAAATCCGAAACCATTTTTTGATAACATACATAATAATGTATCTACTTATTTTCTCTACCAAAATAAAGTAAGCGGCACTCGAGTAAAACCGACAACCCTGAATTTAGTTCCTGCGATTGTACTCCGATGGGACCTTAGTATCCGTGTAAAGTGTGCGTCTGTGTGTGTGCGTAATCGAGCGTTTGTTCGTAGTGTCCATACTGCTTGCGTATATCTTCACTGTGCCACTGTGCTACATATCAGTCCCAAACCTGCACTTTTCAATAGTATTAACAGGATAAGATAATAAATACCATCTTTTTAAGCAACAATTCATTTATTGAATAAAAATATAATGTACTTTCTAATAATATTTACAATTTTACTAATAGTATTTGTTCATTAACTAAAAATTTACATAACATACTTGTAGGTATAAAATATAGCCACGTTGTGCCACGGTAATAATATCTAGCAGTATTAATAATCCTCCAACCGATTACGGCTACGGCGGCCAATCTCAACGATCAGCCACGTACGCAGGATATATTATAGTGCTCAAGTGTGTGCGTAAACACAAGTGCACTCTTTATTCCCTTACCCTCATATTCCGATGGGACACTACTGTGACACGACCACAGAGGGATTGGGCGCAGGACCTACGGCTAAACGTGCTTTCCGAGGCACGGGGGTACAAGACCGCAAATTTCCAGACTCAGGGCTGCTACTAAGAATTTCTTACCGAAAACTTAGGTATACATTTTTGGCCCGACCCGGGGATCGAACCCGGGACCTCTTGCGCAGCCGTCGCTTGAAAGTGTGACCTACTAACCACTGTGCCACCGAGGCAGTGAAGCAGTATTATCCTCCTACGATATAGCAACAACGCAGTTGGGTCCATACAAAAAAGTTATATATATACACCCAGGAAATTAACGTCAAATGTTGTAGGTGAATTAGTAACAGATGGCGTTACTTTAAAAAATAATGCTATAGAGCCTATAGTGGCCGTGTGGTCCCCGGCAGAGTAGAATAGGCCACCCTCACTCTTACCGAGGTGTCGTAAAAGGCGACTAAGGTAAAGCTGCTGGCATGATCATCAGCACCCAGAGAAGGAAAACTCTGCATTTATATCAAAACCCTCGCCAACCCGTCTGCCAAGCGTGGTGAGTATGGCAATTACCCCTCATGTGATTGAGGGAGGCCCGTGCCGCAGCAGTGGGGACTTAAATGGGCTGATGATGATGATGATCATTAAATATGTCTAAGTCCTGCATATTGCCACAGAGTAAGTTGTAATCGGTTTGAATTCTGCTTAACGGGGACTGAAGGCCAATAATAAATGCCTATCTCTTGTATTAAGCATGAAACTAGAAAATGCGCTTTAAACGGAATGTGCCATTTTCGGAAAAAAAGCGTCACAGAGTGCGAGAGAGATCCAACCGGCCCTGACGCAGATTCCACACGGGTGCGATAGAGAAAGAACATCGCCCCGCACATAATCGCCCCAGTACTAGCGGCTTCGCGCGGCATTTCAAGTACGGCCTCCTATGGATAGGCTCAGTCTGTTTAGGGTGCATGTCTTCTTGTAGGTACCTGTACAGTTTAAGGTGAATTTCTAACAGATGGCGTTAATCCGCAAAAAATAATGCTGTAGCCGCGGGTATTTTACAAGTTGTTTGGAGAAACATTACTGATGTTTTGACATTGATTTTGAAAAAGGGACCGAGTTACAATACTGCTAGAGTAACAATTACCTTGGCTATATCGTTGAGATTGTACCAATCACTGGTTTTCGTTATTCCTATAAAGGTTTGCGTAGTGCATCTTCGCTTGCAGCATGTCGTCTTCGTTCATTTCTACGATCGTGGGGGGGATGAGGGCCGCCGCTACGCACCTGGAAAATCAATACCCTAGTTTAGTCGTAAGCTTTTTTATGTAACTGGATCAAGGAAAGACCAACTGGGTCACGGAAAGACCAACTGGGTCATGGACAGACCAACTGGGTCATGGAAAGACCAACTGGGTCATGGAAAGACCAACTGGGTCATGGAAAGACCAACTGGGTCACGGAAAGACCAACTGGGTCACGGTAAGACCAACTGGGCCATGGAAAGACCAACTGGGTCATGGAAAGACCAACTGGATCATGGAAAGACCAGCTGGGTCATGGAAAGACCAACTGGGTCATGGAAAGCCAAACTGGGTCACGGAAATACCAACTGGGTCATGAAAAGACCAACTGGATCATGGAAAGACCAACTGGGTCATAAAAGGACTAACTAGATTATGGATCAATTGGATCATGATGAAATTACTGTGGGGGATCTGGTCGCTATGTACCTGAGAAAAAAACGGCCAAGTTTAGTCATAAGGTACACCTTGAATAAAGGTGGATTTGTTTATTTTTATTTATTTATTTATTGTACACATGTTACATTTTGCGGTCTTAAAGCTAATATAACAATAAATAATAATTCGTCGAGGTGTCGTAGAAGGCGACTAAGGTAAAGCTGCTGGCATGATCATCAGCACCCAGAGAAGAAAAACTCTGCATTTATATCAAAACCCTCGCCAACCCGTCTGCCAAGCGTGGTGAGTATGGCAATTAGCCCTCATGTGATTGAGGGAGGCCCGTGCCCCAGCAGTGGGGACTTAAATAGGCTGATATAGATGATGAATGACTCACCGTCCCTCAGCGTTGAGGAAGTTGAAGGTTGAGCATGCATGCTCCGTGGGCAGGATCTCCACATTGAGATTGTTGGCTTTAGCAGCTCGGAACACGGGGCCCATGAGTGCCCTCTCGTTCCCTTCCAAGCCCATTACCTGAAGAGAAAACGGGTAGGCGCCAGTCAGACTACTTGCAAATTAATTCTCTTGGAACGACAAAAACTAGGCACAGCGATTGGTTGCTTGCATGGCTTCAATTCCACTGCTGCATCGTGAGAAATTTCACACACGCATCTTATCTACAGTTACTTTTAATACAGCTATAATCCGTGTTTGTTTACTTCTATTTACTATCGTATATAAGTAATACTTGTTTAACGTCTACTTATTTGTCTACTCTCATTTAGTTAGTTTAAGTTGTCACTGCGGTGCCGTCGCGTGCATCCCTCAATACTGGCAATGGCTGAAAATCAGTGGTTTGCTCGTCGAGTAAACATTTCACTGAGCCATTGCCATTTCGCACCACTACTGCACACATGCCTCACTATAAGACCTTCTGGGGATTTTTTACTGTACTTACTTTTATACTGCTCTGAATGTGTGCTTTTTGATGCGAATAAACGTTTTATCTATATATCTATCTTTTTCACCGTGGGAGAGCCACGCTTCGGCATGAATGGGCCGGCTCGACGGGATGATAGCACGGCCTCACCGGCGTGAAGCGGCACTGTGCTGTTTCGCTGCGTCAGTGAGGGTACCGGTGGCCTAATACGGGGAAAAGGGGAGTTAAAAGGTTGGCAGCCCACTTTTGACTCCACTGATGTCGCGAGTGTCCATGGGTGGCGGCAATCGCTTACCATCCGGTAATCCGTCTACTCGTCAGCCACCTATGATCTAAAAAAAAACTGACTCTTGTGCAGTCAACTACAAAGTGATGTATCCATGTTAGTCTTTTTTTATGTGATAGGTGGCAGACGAGCAGACGGATCGCCTGATGGTAAGCGATTGCCGCCGGCCATAGACCACCGGTACCCTCACTCCCACAGCGAAACACAGCACAGTGCTGTACCACGCCGGTTTTCTGTGAGGCCGTGGTATCACTCCGGTCGAGCCGGCCTATTCATGCCAAAGCGTGGCTCTCTCACGGCTTAAATAAATAAATGGTATCCGTCGACCAATTAAAACCACCAGACCGATTGATCGATGCTTTCTACCGACGATCGATCAACAGGTCTAGTAACACAAACTAAATCAATTGGCAGTTCCTATTTCTGCCGCACCATCAAGAAATGGAACTCGTTGCCAGCGCATGTATTTCTACCTTCCTACAATATGGATTCCTTCAAACGAAGCGGGAAGAAGCATCTCGCGGGCCAGTATGGCGGTGCCAACGGAGGTGATGTCTTGACATCGCTTCCGTTGTAATTGAAACATATGCTCTTCTTAATAATAATAATGTTTATTCAATATCTTTTAAATTACATACATTACAAATGGCTGGGGTCTCTATTTAAGTATGCAATACCTGTGTTTAGAGACCCCGCTCCTCCTTGAAATTTACAAAGATAAGGATCATACCAAACTAATGTGTGTGTGTGTGTTTGTGTGCATTTGTTCGTATCTATAACTATGTGTGTGTTGCATGTGTATCTCTGTGTGTGTATCTTTAGTGCGTGTGACTAAAGTGTAAGTATATGTGTGTGTGTCTGTATCTATGTGAGTTTGAATAACGTGTATCTGGTGTGTTTGTGAGTATGTACGTGCATGAGTGTGAGTGCGTGTGTAGTTCTGAATTTGTACATGTGTGTTAGTTAGTTTCGGGTATATATGTGCTATATAATAAGTATATATTAAAACATAAAACTAGTAAAAAATAAGGTTCTCAATCTCATTATAGTCTTGAACCTGTAGCCAATTATGTAATGTGTATTTGCATGAATGTGTTGTTGTGGGGTGGAAATTTAGAATTTTATTTAGTTTGTTATAAATATGTGCCGATTGTACTGTAAATTGTCGCCTAGCGTGTGAAGTTCTAACCCTTAGTGTAGGTGCAACACTTTGCTGCCTTCTTTTTTTAATATGTTTAGTGGGCTCATAAGGTAGTTTTCTATGTAGTTTTAGAATCGACTGCAGAATGTAAAGTTTTCGCACAGATAGTAATTCACATTCAGAGTATAGGCTTACGGTTGAATATCTATATGGTTTATGATATATTATTTTAAGTAACAATCTTTGCGCACGCTCTAATTCAAGAAACTTAATTTTGGTAGAAGCGCCCCATACTGGTATACAATAATTTAAGATAGATTGGGCTAACGATAGGTATATTTGTTTTAATAAGGCTGCATCAGCAACACGTTTAAGTATTTTAAAAATCCAAGAAAGTTTCCTAATTCTATTTGTCAATAAGTCAATATGTGCGTGCCAAGAGAGGCGTTGGTCAACCATTACTCCGAGATACTTAATTTTTGATATTTTATTTATACTATAACATGAGCAATTTGGGTCACTTAAATCATTACATGTGTGAGTTTTTATTTTGTAGTTAGAATTTGGCTGTGAGCTGTTATAGAGCGTGAAACATATGTAGTTAGTTTTAGAAACATTTAGAGTAAGTAAATTATTATCCAACCAGCAAGCCACTCGGGCCAATCCATTCTCTGCAAAGCTATGCACCTTGTCCCATGTCGAACCAGTAAAAACTATCGCGGTGTCGTCAGCATATGAGAAAATTTTTCCATTGGGAATTTTCAAGTTGCACAGACTGTTAATGTAAATTAAAAAGAGCGTTGGCCCCAGGACAGGACGCCGTATGTAATATCAACAGGATCACTAACGTAATCTCCAATTTTGACACTCTGCCGACGACCACGCAAATAGTCACTTAGCAATGCCAGGGGGGTACCTCTCACGCCCATTGACTCTAGTCTATGGATAAGGGTGGGGACAGAGACGGTATCAAAAGCCTTTTGAAGATCAATAAATACTGCAATACACTTCTGGTTTTTGTCTACTTTTTCTGAGATATGAGATGTTAAAGCAATTACAGCATCTTCTGTAGAGATTCCTCTTCTAAAACCAAATTGACAGTTTGATATAAGTTCGTATTTATTTAAAAAGCGAATTAATCTGCAATTTATAATTTTTTCTAAAATTTTGACAGCACTGGAAGAACCGAAATAGGCCTATAATTATTTGCTTCGTCTCTGTTTCCACTCTTATGCACCGGCGTAACAATGGCATGTTTAAGCATGGTAGGAAATATGCCCTGTCTTATACAAAGGTTGACAAGATGAGCTATAATGGGAGATATTTCCTTTCCAACATGTTTCAAAAAATTGGTCCCTATACCGTCCCAACCAGCAGCACTATTAGATTTTAGTCCCATTAATATTTCATACACTTCTTCTGGGTCAGTTTCTAATAAAACAATAGAAGTGGCCTGTGGTGAACTATCCGTGTTATTGAAAACTAGGTTTCGATTTGGTTGGCGCAGCAAAATGTTGTCAGCTAAAGTTTTACCAATGTTTGTGAAATAAGAATTTACGAAGTCTATAGATTCTTTGGGGGTTGATTTGGAGTTTAGTAGTTCTTTATTATGAGATTTATTTACTTTTCTATGTGTGACACTATCAATTGTTTTCCAAAGTAACCTGGGGTTCTTTTTATTTTTGAGTAATTGATCTCTATCATAACAGCGTTGCTCACCATCAAGCTGAGGAGAGCCAATATACTGTGCCTCTTTTAAAAAACCCTTAATACTCACCAAGAGATCTATCTTGGGTTCCAGTAGTTTGAACAGCCTCAGCGAGTCCTCATTGATATCATCAGAACCTCGGACATTCCAGGACAACACCGTTCTGAAACAATTTATAAAAATAAATTTTATCCCCAAACCGATTACGGATACGGCGGCCAATTTCAACGATCACCCACGTACACAGGATATATAGTGCTCAAGTGTGTGCGCAAACACAAGTGCACTCTCTATTCCCTTACCCTCATATTCCGATTGGACGCTGGAGGGGAGCGAAACCCTGGAGGTGCCTGTGGGGGCCGATGTCGGCCCGGTCGAACATGCGACGCGTTAGCCTTACCACAAACTCCTCCAGGGATGGCATCTCCAGGTCCACGGCAATAGTCGCGTTGCGAACATAGCGCCCCGCTCCTGTAACGACGCGGAGGGAAATTATCTGCTGTGCCTGCTGTCGGTTCCGCTGTTGTGTACTGCACAGGTTGTACCAAGCTGGGGTGGCGTATGTCAACCTTGTACGTATGAACATTTTGTACATACTTTGGTTGCTAGAGGCAGCGCGGTGTACGTGTTATATGTATGAATGTATCGATCAGGCGATATAGGCGACATCTAGGCGGCGAGAGCGACATTTGTAACTTTTTTATTTATAAAATAATAATAATGATTCCTTCCCTGTACGTAACACTGGAAGCCCTGTTGGTCTAGTGATTTAAGTACCGGGCCGTGATCTCGGGGTCCTGAGTTTGATTCCCGGGTCGAGCAAAAAGTATGCTTCAAATTTTTCGAACAATGCTCAAGTTTGTGATCACCGATCCGCATCAGGCAAGCGTGGTGATTAACCCTAATCCCATCATAGTAGCGATGACTTAATGTCTATGATGGAGGCCTTTGCCCTGCAGTGGGACAGTTATATAGACTGATATACATAAAAGTATCATCATACATTGTGGAGCAAATATTATATTGAGTATACTGTACCTGGGAAATATGGCCATTGGACCCAAAACTGTGATGCCATTGTTTAGTCTGAATCCATACTGCAATAAAAAAGAAGCATTTTATTAATATTTATATCGCTTTTCTCCTAGGGTAACAATTACAGATCTCAAAACACAATTTACTTTTCATTTTTAAATATTTAAGTCAAGTCCGCGTTCTCTCATTGTTATAATCTGGATCTCTTTAAGTAAGTAAATAAAAACTTTATTGTAATATTGTGGTGGTACAAAAAAATACAGATCTTATAAATAGCATAGTTCGCACAATTACCGGTTTAGGCATACGATAGTCATACATAATTTATGAAATTGATTTTAATAAAACTCATTGGACATAGATTTCAAAACTAATTAATTTATAATAATAATAATTCTCACAACATCTCATACGTTGACCTGATTCCACACTAAGTAGCTTAAGGTGGTCCGTTTCCTATACAAACTTGTTTTACAGGAATACTTACAGGCAGAAGCTTGAATATGGTTAAAATGTCTTTTAAAAAGTTATATATGTGTGTCTATTTACGCGAATGGTATAATGTTTCAAGTTTAAAACATAAACAAAGTATAATTTCGATTTTAAAAAACGTAGCAATTTGCGAAATCGCTTGAATGTGTGTGTGCTTGAAACGAATGCAATCTCTCGTAAAAACGGCGACATCTATACGAATCTAGTTAAATTTCCTAGATGGTAGGCTATGTTTGCTTAGCTAAACGAACTGGCTATCGAACAGATGGCGCTGAACTGCAATAAAAATATGCATGATATTTTAGCGATTTGTTAATTTATATTCATAATATATTAAAAATTGTATTTTTTTATTGCTATAATAAAACACAAAATGCAAAAAAGGTCACACACTTTGACTTTACATTGATAAGAAATAATAGAGGCTTTTAAGTGCGACCGTCTGTCTACCCGCTGCGCCATCGAGGCATGGCATTATGTGTTAGCAGCGACGTTGCCGCTCTTACGCGTCGTTGCCATATTTCTATAGCACCAATTTCTTCAACTTGAAATTATTTCGGGATTTTAGATTGCTCCTTTACTGGGTTGCCAGAAGGTACTTTTCCTGAAATTCTTGGTAAAATTTAGTCTTTCTTTTTTTTAATTTCCTTTTTTTTCATTGGTTCCATAGGAGAAATATTGTGAAGTGAGTGTACATGAAACGAACATGCAATTTATATACGCATCCAGGTACGAAATACAATTGATATGTCAAAATGAGCAAAAATGTACTGGGATAACACATTGCCATCTCTGTCAGTTTTAGTCTGCATAGTAAAAAAACAGAGTTTAGCTTGGTATTGGCTGTCTAAAATCGCCGTGAGACTGGGGCCAGAAAACTAGTCTGTATATTTATGGACAGGAATTTGGGGACAAATACAAAATCGTACCTGGCAACTATGACTCAATATAGCATCGCGGCATCGTCCGAAGTGCGATCCTGTTTACGCTTTACAAAATGTACCTACCGCTTATTTCCAAAACTTTTCAACTAAAAAATTCAACTGTAAAGTAATCAAATTTTAAGAAATACCTACTTTATTGTTACAAATGATTGGTCATAATAGTGCATACATAATTATTTCCAATAACTTAATTATAATATATTTCTAAGGAATGATAAACCATTTGCTGTAACGGAACGTAATCAAATTTTTTGTGATAACTAGTGCTGTGTATGCATCAATCCATTCAACGCTAAAATAAATAAATATCGATGATATTCATAGCCTTGGTTTGGTAGGTGCATTGTTGAAGAAATTGAAATACAAACATGAACATCTGCAGTTCGCGCGAAACGTAACAGCCACGCGCTATCCGTACTTATCTGATAATATATAATATATAGTACAACGGATAGGCCAATACAGCAGAGTTGGATGGAACTCTACTACTGCTACTCTCGGCTCCGTTCGGGTTCCGGGACAAAGTATACGTACAAGTACAACCAATTATTTTTTTAGTTTTAGTGAAATTACTGTATTTAGAGTCGAATGTTGCTACGAATTTTCTATGAGCGAACGGTTTTTTTTGAGTGATATTGAATCAAGTTCGTCAGGGTACAAAGTTAGGAACTCATCTGTGCAATTTGTTGTTTACGTCGCGTAGTGTTAATCAAGCGGCAGTGTTTTAAATGTTCTAATGTTAAGTGATGAGTTTAGAGGATAAAGTCCAATGTGGATTGATAAATAGTGACTCCATTGGTAATGTATTGGCCTTAAAGTTATGGGAACTCGTGATAAACACTTGGAATTAAGAGTCAAATGTAACTCTTGTGGTCATTGATTGAATTAAGTATAAAAAGTTTAGCTTGGTAAGTACATACCTACCAATTTAACTTACTTTTCTTGCTACTTTTAACTTCTACTACCTATGATAATATTATTTTTAAAAAGTGATAGTCTGTAATTTAAAATTTAATAGTATTTTTCCAATAAAATGTATGCTATGCTATGATGATAAATTTTCATTTGAATAATGCTTTTATCGATAAATTGCCAGCTTCTCTGATAGCAAAATAAACAACTCTACTCGTACTTTTTCAAACAACTTTTTTTCATTCTGTCTGAATTTCTGACTGACTTGTTCTGATCGTTGTTTAGGTATTATATGCAATTTGATTGACTTTCCTATATTTTGTTGATTTTTTTGATAGTTTTGTTTGAGATGAAGTGAGGGGCTGGGTGTTCACAATGGACTTTGGAAGGACAAACAAATCGAGCTTTTTAATGTGTTACTCTTTTACTATGTACAGAAAAATAAACTTTGCTTTTCAATTACAGAAAGACCTATTCTCTAACCAAACCTCAAATTGAACTGAATGATGAAACAAAAAATGGATTACACAGTGTTTACTCTTTTGAATGTACCATGTGTGGAATGCTCTGGAAGCAAGCTAGTGAAAAGGATGGTCACATAAATAAAGCCCTAGTTTGGGGTGCTGTGACAAGTGGCAGCTACTATGCACAAGTAGCCCAGATGACTGCGCTTATGGATATACCAACTTTATCACCGAATAAGTTTCACTCAATTGAAAAAGAATTGGGATCTGTGTGGCAACAACACTTGACAGAGGAGATAATAAAAGCTGGAGCCGAAGAAAGAGCCATTGCCATTGTAAAGGGACACATGTCCCCTGATGGGGTGCTATATATCACTGTCTGAAAAGATCATATGGGCATAACTTTAACTCATCTTCTGGGATGGTAAGTTTAACTTTGTTATAATCACTTGTTTGTTATACATTTATCATTGTTATTTAATTTTTGCAAGTAAACCTTTAATCCCACTGAAAATGTGTCTCAGACATAAGGACGGTACAAAGTCCAATAAGGGTAACTCCGTGTGTACCCGTATTATTACTTACTTACTAATTTCTTACCAATTCGGGAGTTCAAAGTAATAATAGAATGTGTTATAAAACACACACCCCTTTATTACAAAACATGGTCTAAAGTTAGGCTTGGTTTAAAATGGATGCTGTCACTTTCATTTGAAAGCTATATAAAAGTGACAGCGTCAATTTTAAACCTTGTAGACCATTATTGTAATAAAGGGGACAGATGTTTGGTAACAATATTTAATAACAAATTGAAATAATATAAATTTATTGTTACAAACATTCTTACATTATTTATTTCTTTTTACAGATACTTCAGTCCACTTCGGATAGAATGCATAGCATTCAAGCTTGGTGATTTTCAAGAAACACTCAAAGTTACTTTAGAAGCATTTTATTGTATATAAATTGATGTAAATATTTTTTATTAATTATTAAAAATTGACTTGATACTACCTCCTACCTACCTACACCAACTAATTTGTACACCTCGTCATACAGTTAACTAGTTTTGGAATATTTACTTTTGTTTGTAACATATGACGGGAACTTCACGAATGATCATGCTCCCCAAATGTCCCTGAGGTTGTGGTGCTATGTGGCTGGTCATAACATTCACTCTGCTATAGTTGAGTGAAGTGATGGCTGAAACATATGTCATACTTGAACAGGTGCCACCTTTGGGGACTGGTCTGGTTTAAATCATATTTAGCTTATTATTTTGTGTTGCATTATTAGCTGTTTGACTTGGTATAAGGTATACTTTGTATATAATGTGTAATAAAACATTGTATAAAAATATGGCGTTTAAAGAGTAACTGGTGAGTTTCTTGCTGGACCTTCTCGTCCAGAAACAACTTTCCGATCCGGTGGTAGAATCGCATTATATGTATTTATATTTTAATATATTTTATGTATCGGCATATTTATGTAATCACATGTAAATTATACATACTAATGAAATGGTTTTAAAGGATTCAAATATAGATTTTATTATATTGATTGTTTTTTAATTAACATTCCTAAGGACTTATACCACTCCACTTCTTCTGCACGAACCTACCTACATGAAGTTATTAGAAGTCGCCCACCTACGCACACCTAGCCTACTCTATTAGGTCTACAGACGCTATGTGGCAAAAAATCGTCCCGAAACGAAGTGAGGGCGGACCGTTAGTTGCATAATAAACCGCACTTCAATTTCGAAGTCCAGTGTGTGTTAAGTTATCTACTAGATTACCATCGCTACCTATCCGTAGTCCATTCGATAGATCTGAAGACGAAATTCACATATTCCGTAATTCCTATCCACATCATATTTTTAGTGTTAAGCGCGCCATCTATTGCCAGCGAGGAATAACAGCTATCCGATAAAAAACATGCTTCAGCTTTGTATGTGTGTGTGGGGACGATACGTACGTACACAAGTTGATATTAATTTAGCAACGATGCAGGAATATAACGATTCTGGTTTAGTTGTTAATTGTTGAAATACATCAAAAAATCGCAGTTATTACGTAGATGTCGCGAATCACTCTACACTTAAAATTACTGTCCTGTAGAAGTCATAATTATTTATTTTCTCGATTCACTGACAACAGAGCCATCTCTTAGCAATCGTTTAGCAGGATTGCGTGAGCTTCCACCTTAAGCACTTGTGTTACAGATATCAGACAACAGAGGAACACAAATATATACTTAAATACATATATTACACCCAGTGTCACATAGGGACAAAGAAAGAAAGAAAAGAAAAGCGAAGTATGAATAGGAGTAATTTATTTAATTAGAAAAAGTTAGATAAGAGGTCGCGGTTGGTCGTGCCTAGCGGTCTTGGTCGTCTGAGCCTGTTTTCTTGGAATACAACTAACTCCCCTTGGCTCAATCCAGTTGGTCCACCTTCTGACTCCGAGAAGTCTTCAGACGCCTTTAACTCGGTGGGTATGTACTCTGTATGTTACGGGTCGGTGGGTGTTCTTTATATTTCAGCCTGATGTCTCAACCCGGTGGGTGTTCTTTATATTTCAGCCTGATGTCTCAACCCGGTGGGTGTTCTTTATATTTCAGCCTGATGTCTCAACCCGGTGGGTGTTCCTGGAACGCGTTTTAAGGACACGTCTTATAAATATGGCCGACTAGGCGACCTGGACTGCAGATGAAGACGCGAAGCCAAAAAGGGGGTGATTGAGAGTGATTAAAGTACAATTTAGCAAGCGAGATGAGGAAGCTGCAGTCCAGGTACAATGAGAGCAAGGATGGAATGAAGTGAGACTGCAACCTTGCGTGAATAAGCTAGGTATGCCAAATAAATAAATTAATGTGCAAGCAAACCCGTAGCGGAGCGGTAGTATGTCTAGGCATAGCAAATTCTCACAAGATCGCACGTCTTTTAACAATGAAGCAGAAAGATGATGATGATAATTTAACGAAATGAAAATAGTAAACAAATAAGCTAGGCATTTAATTAAGAAATATTAATTTAGTTATGTAAAATAGGTAGGTAAGAAAAAAAACAGCTTTAAAGAAAGAAAATCAAGTTAATTAATTGCAGTTGTTAATAGTTAATGTGGTAATAAGTTCTACAGTATCATTTAAATTCTATAGTGTTCAAAATTAATCTATAAACTAAGTTATTACAAAATATGGAGGTAGGCATTTTATAAAATAAAGAGGTACTAGGTAATTTATTATTTGGTTTAAAATTAATATACTACGTATCTAAAATGTTTAATGATCAAATGTAAAAGAGATTCAAATAAGAAAACTTATCAATTTATGTGGCCGGGAATCGAACCCGCTTGGTTACGCACTACGCCATGCGGTCGCGCCTCGTGCGTCGCCTTAAGTTTAACTAAAATAGGGTTGATTAAAATTACCACTTTAACTTTACTTATTTGTTCACTATGATATTTATAATGGATGAATTATGATTATAATGACGTATGATTTTCATGTTATTTTCTAATATGAATTATGAACATGGAAATGATTAAAATTAGCACTGATTTCTATTGAACAGACTTATTATAGTAAAAGCAATCATGCTAAATGTTCTTACAGTGTAAAATAATGATTTAATGCGTCGCGAATGAGGTTAGGTAAAAATACCTACTACTAGGATATCAAGCAAAATCACATTTCTTTTTGGAAAATCAATTAATTAAAGTTGATTCTACAATGCAGAAGTAATTTTATGCTAATTACATTAGAAATGAAGTGGCAAATAGAAGAATTAGAAAGTGACCACGCCATGTGGAGTTACGTAACAAGGGACACGAAAGTTCTAGAAGCTTCTACACTAGGTACTATTATAACACTATAGATCTGTGCAACACTTACCCAGTATGGGACGATAAAACACTGATAATACTTAAGTAAATTTTCAATAAATTTTAAGTTTGAGGTGAAATTATTTCTCGTTAAGCCGTATCGAGTAATAAAAATTGAGAAATCAAGTACGGGTCACCTCCAGGACGGTCGGACGGCAAGTGTCGGCGAGCGCATCGGCTCTGGGACACGGGCGGCGCATACGTCACAGGACCCAAGGCTAAGGATCTTTTGTTCGCGCGACCAATCGGACTGCGACGAGTATTAATATAAAATATTTGTGCTTGTGCGTTTGTTTGTTGAAGTGAATGAAATCCTAGAGTTAGTTTACTTGTTTACCATAATTATATCGAGTAACTTATATAGTTTATTACTATTGTTTACATAATGTATTTTAAAATGTTATTTGTTGTATATATTTTGTTTATTTACCAAGCTTTTGTAAGTACATATTTTAAGTTATTGTTTTTATAGTTTTAAGTTTAGTTATTTAAGTAGGGTTATTTGTAAAATACGACTATTTTAAATAAAATCTCTTTGCACTAATTGCTGCTTCTGTAATTCAATAACGTATACGTTACACCAGACACCGAACAAACACAGGTATTCATCGCACAAGTGTTTGTCCAGGGTGGGGATCGAACCCACGACCATTGGCGTAAGAGGCAGGGTCACTACCAATTGTGCCTTTCGGTCAGTCGAGATAATGTTTAATGTTAAAATTCTTAATGTCAAATGGTAAAAATAATAATAATACTATGTAACAGAAATAATTAATAGGTATTGCAATGTCAGTTAAAAATTAAATAATAATATTTATTTGCCCCAAAATACTCGTTCAAATCATAAAAACAGCCATATTTTTAATTGTACCTTAAATCTATTTACATAGTTTTTCAAATTTTCACGTTGCATTTTACGTACTGCTGCTGTAACGTAGCCGAAACATCGAGTCAAATATGTGAGTACACAATGTTGTATCACATAATTAATTCCAGTCTTGATTAAATCTATTTAGTTGAAATGAAGTGGGTTCGATCCCCACCTTAGACAAACCTTCATGCGATGAACACTTGTGTTTGTTCAGTGTCTGGGTGTAATATATGTATTTAAGTATATATTTGTGTTCCTCTGTTGTCTGATATCTGTAACACAAGTGCTTACTCTACTTAGTGCGGAATCAGGTCAACATATGAGATGTTGTGAGAATTATTATTATTATTAAGTGTTTGTATGCCATTTGGCAAGTGATTGTATATCCTTATACCCAAGAAGTGCATGTTTCTCTTAAATTGGTTATTTTGTGCATGTTGAAGGCAAAGTATAGAGTAAGGATAGAGTCTGCCTCACGAAGCTCAATTTTGAATGTTGATAGTGACTGAAGCACCCTTTTCACAGGACTTCTTTGGTGGTACAGACTCTAAGCATCTTCTAGGCAAATGCATAACATCCTAGGCTGCATCGTTGCTTCCCACTAACAGCTTGTTCATTTTGCTGTTTATCAGATATATTTTTTTTACATTGATGGAGTATGCATAGTATACCTTCAGTGAATGCCATTCACTGAAGGTTTATGATCAGGAATATATGACATATTATACTGTATAGGGAACATGTGCATCGACGAAGGTGCCTCTTCTTCATATTCCGACGGGACACCACTTATGACACGACCGGAGAGGGATCGGGCGCAAGACCAACAGCTTAACGTGCTTTCTGAGGCATTGGGGTACAAGGCCGCCTACTTCCAGACACCGGGCTGTCACTAAGAATTTATTACCGAAGACTTATGACCTCTTGCGCAGCATCGCGACCCACTAACTATTGAACCACCCAGGCAGGCAAATCGGATACCGGAATAATGACGGACTGTGAGAACAGGCTGTTGTTGGCTAACGAAAACCTACTTACAGTTGCATAAGAGTCGATCATTAGTCCCAATTCATGGTCCAGATTGAGGACACGAACCGTTGTCTTGCCGTCTCCCTCATACGCCGCTTTGTGTCTCATGAAACTGCACAAAAACATGAAAAATATTGAGGATGACTGCAAAAATATAAGTTTTACTGTGTGGCGCGGATCTCAATATTAGAAAAAGTTTGATAGCACTGAATAAAAGAAAGAATAATGTGGTATTTTCATTACAGATATAAAGATTTCGGACAGAAATTTAAATTTTACGTATTATAAAAATATTTTTCTAACCTCAAATACGGCGTACTTTTTTTCCCAGCGTTAGTGACATGTCGAATTATGTTCGGTAGTATCATTATGAAATTTTGTAATTAACGAAATCAAATACTACAATTTAGTTTGTTTTTAACAGCTTTTATTCTTTTTCAAAATAATGAGGCATTTTATTCACTTTTTTTGACATAACAATTGACAAACAGCTGATTATTGACAGGTGACACAGATATGTCATTACGTTCCTTTTCTCCGTTTCTGTTACTATAATAAATATAAAGTATAAAATATTGATTGATTATCTATTATTATTACCACTTGAAATGTCTGATATTTCAACAAAAAGTTTTTGTGAGACAAAAAGAGATTTTATTATTATTAATTTGGAGAGAAAACAGATAAAATAAATTTAGCTGATTTGCAAACTCCTTACAACGGAACGTACCAGTTGTCATGTGACGTCACGTTGCGGCATGGCATTGCAGATGCGCGGTTTTTTAAATTTCTAACACAATTTAATTGATTTTCCTGATCTTACCTTTGTAAATAATAAAAACACATTCTCTCGTTTCTTTTCCAGCTCTCCCGTGCAAGTTCCATTGGTTTAAGTTGCTATAGCACCTAGAAAAATGTTTTAAACTTAATATCGATTGATGTCGAAATTGTGTGTAACGTGAAGCAATTTTACCGTGCTTTTAACCAAAATGGACTGTGTTTCTGTGACCACGGAGCTTGTGAATTGCGAAAAGAAACTATATAGTGCATCCAGAGACGATTACAAGCTGGATCTTTGGCGTGAATTGAAGAAACGATGGATGATCATCGGCGTCCTTATTTCGATGACTTTAGCGGTCCTAGCGCCGAAAGTGGGCGCTCATGGAGGCAAAAAACTGCATGATAACGATTAGATCATTCTAGAACGCATTGCACCCCATTCGGCCATGTAATTCAATTGATACTTTTTTTTAAATAACCTCAGAACAAGAAAAAAGTACCCACAATCTTTGAATGTTTTTCTTGTTGAGAAACCTAAATTACTTAAGAGATTACTTGCTTTATAAGTTGAATACTTACCTACTAAAACTTTTTAAGTAAAGGTTTTCAAATTCCAAGGTCGGACTTCTTTGATCTACCTTTTTTGTTCATCACTACTAGCGTAGAAACTTAAATATTAAATTAGCACAAACCGTGGGAGAGCCAAGCTTCGGCATAAATGGGCCGGCTCGACCGGAGTGATACCAAGGCCTCACAGAAAACCGGCGTGAAGCAGCACTACGCTGTGTTTCGCTGCGTGAGTGAGGGTACCGGAGGCCCAATCCAGGGGAAAGGGGGGGGTTCAAAGGTTAGCAGCGCACTTGTGACTCCACTGGTGTCACGGGTGTCCATGGGCGACGGCAATTGCTTACCATCAGGTAATCCGTCTGTTCGTCTGCCTACCTACTACATAAAAAAAAAATAGTTCAATTTTACTCTTGCATCTGAGGTTATTATTTAGCACTGCAAATAGTCTTAAAATTATAACATAAGCTATACTTTATATTTACAGTTCTTATCTTAATTAAATTTCTAAATTAAATGTTAATTTAATATATTTTCTTAAACATATATGGTCTTAATGAAAGATGACTTTTATTAATAGAGTTTCTTATCACTTTCATTTGGTATTTTAAAATATGAATGGCTAAAATATTTTAGAAGATAAATATAGTTTTTAGATTTATAAATGCATGGGTTTCTTAAATTCTTTAAATACTTTACACATTTTTATTAAACCTACAACAATGATTCTAAAAGTGGGCACTTTAGGCAATTATTGTTACTTGTAGGAAGTAATTATTAAGAAAGAAAGAAAGAAAATATTTATTATTATAGACATCACAACACAGAACATATAGCAATTATAAACAGAACACAATTTGGTACAAATAGAAAACAAAACATAAAACAATTAAAAATACATAAAAATAAAACAAAAGGAAAAAAAAAACAAAACTATATTCAATCATGTCCAGACAGTGCCAAATGAATATAATGATGTGTTATGACGTCTAGTATAAATGGCCCTCACTCAGCTTATGTCACAGCCCAGACAAAGGCCATGACGCTGGTTTTCAGTGAGACCAGCTGAATGAGTTCATTACATAAGTTCGTTTCAAAACATTGTTCATACTTTCCTTAAAGTATTTGTTGCTCACCTTTTTAAAAAAATGTCTCCTATTCGTCACAATCCACTTGGCGGCGCTATCGTCTCAGTGTCACTCCTTAAAGAACAAAATGCAGTCCGTTTTATTACCACAAAGATCATTTTGCTTAGTAGATGTTTCAATGGTAAATATCATATTCTATCTTTAGACACGCGTCTCCAAGCACAGGTCTATGCTAACATAGTAATTAGTCATAGGGTAGATATTATCACATCAATACTGGGTTCCTTTTACATGCACTGAAAAAGGGACCTAATTTATAGTACTTATTATATGTAGATTACATTTCAGTAAACATAAAATCAGAATGGCCGCCCCGGTAACAACTGTACATTCTAATTCTATGGATAAAATATTAAATTGACAGTTAATAAAAAATTAAATTACATTTTACATTAAATAACAAAAGTAACTAAAAATAATGTAATTATAATTAATTGCATAAGTATTTAAATTTCTTAGAGTCTGATGGTTTACAAATAATACATAGGTATATGGCAATTACCCCTCATGCGATTGAGGGAGGCCCGTGCCCCAGCAGTGGGGACTTAAATGGGCTGATGATGATGATGATGACATAGGTATATGTAATGTTTACATATTTGGATTAAGGTGAGACGAGGTTGGCGCACTAGCGACGCCAATCGATTAAAATATTTAGCTACTAAACCGGATCTATTTTAAACAATTTCGGGAATACAACTAGGCAAACACTTATATTGTTTATTAAATAACCATGCACAAATGTTGGGTCCGTTTTTGTACGCCAAAAATTGATTCACGCCAAAAGTGGCCGCTTTTGGCCTTTTTGAATTTTTCGCGTACGCGTTGGACCCAATATTTGTGCATGTTTATTTAATAAGTAGTATAAGTGTTTGCCTAGAGGTTGTAACCCCGAAATTGTTTTGAATAGAACCGGTTAAGTAGCTAAAACTTAAAATCGATTGGCGTCGCTAGTGAGCCCTACCCGTCACCTTAACGTATAAAACCGATCCAGTCATTATTAACGCCCTGTAGGTCTAGTGGTTTAAGTACCGGGCCGTGATCTCGGGGTCCTGGGTTCGATTCCTGGGTCGGGCAAAAAGTGTTTTGAATTTTTCGAACATAGCTCGGGTTTGTGATCACCGATCCACATCAGGCAAGCGTGGTGATTAAGCCTAATCCCGTCATAGTAGCGATGACTTGATTTCTATGATGGAGGCCTTTGCCCTGCGGTGGGACAGTTATAGGCTGATATAGTCATTATTAAAGATACATTTTCTTTAAGAAACCTTATGTCTTATACTTATTGGTCGTGTAACATATCCACCATACCGCATTATATTTAAGATGGATATCGGGTTATTGGACGACCCGTTTGGATCGGTGGTAGTGAACGCTGTCTCTGGTCCAAGGGTTGCGGGTTCGATCCCCGCACAGTACAAACATTTGTGTGCATGAACATGTATGTTTGTATTGGTCTGGGTGGTCTATGTATTTACAAAAAAAAGTATTAGGTATATGTATATATTTGTAATCCCACTGTTGATTCTGATATCCGTAACACAGGTGCTTGAGCTACCTATCTCGGAGTCAGATCAGTAAATAATAAAATAAAATAAAATATTTATTGCAAATAACTTATATCTAGTACAAACTTATGATCTTAATCTTATATATTACTGCTTATATTTGACATTTTGCCTGAACTAGGATAACCTGTGTTTCAGGCTAAAATATTAGTCCTAGAAACAACTCGACGACCCGATTGGAACAGTGGTAGTGCACGCTGCCTCTGATACAAGGGTTGCGGGTTCGATCCCCGCACAGTATAAACATTTGTGTGCATGAACATGTTTGTTTGTATTGGTCTGGGTCTTTGCTATGTATAAGTATGTATTTACAAAAGAAAAGCATTATATGTATATATTTGTAATTCCGCTATTGATTCTGATATCCGTAACACAGGTGCTTGAGCTACCTAACTCGGAGTCAGATCAATGTATGTGATGTTGTGAAATATTTATTTATTCATTTATTTAACTTTATTGATATAAACAATAAATTACAACTAAATAATATTACTCTACGCTACTAATTATATTATTCTATATATCTATTTGAACATAACGATTTAACCAACATTTGCAGCAATCTATTAACATTACATTTAAATAGCGTATATACAATGTATGTGATGTTGTGAAATATTTTTTTGCTTATATTTCAGGCCCCCTTCGTACAGAGTATCTCTCGTACATTCCGCTCTGCTGCATCTACTACTCGGCGGGGCTCCGGGCTAGGGCTTCGCCCGTCAGCGCGGGCCTGGCGGCTCTGAGTGCGGCGCACGCTCACGCCGCGGCGCCTACTCTGATCGCGGCGGCTAGGGCTGCGTTGCAAGACACAATCGACTACAGACTTCTGAAAGGGTAAATTTTTAAAGCTCGAAAATGAAAACTACAGTCTCAATATTAAGTGAATTCTGTCAACTTATCAGCCAGTATGTTTTTTTTTATGATATAGTTAGCAGACGAGTCGACGGATCACCTGATGGTAAGCGATTGCCGCCGCCCATAGACACCCGCGACACCAGTGGGTGTCGATGCGACAACGATGCGATCGGACAGTCAGCCCGCGTCATGCGACGGTGAAGTGCGTTTCTTTTTTTGCGCCCGCACTGATCTAATATTTCGTCTCATGATTTTTGTCGGTAAGTCTAAAAGGCTAATCTTCAGTACTAATATGCTAATTTGTGATTGTAGACTTGACCTCGTTAGTATTTTGTTTAATTATAATGTCTCTTGTTTGATGTTTTCCAAGAAACATGTTTGAGCGTCATTAGCCCGGACCTCGAGCGGCATTACCCGATGTCAGGGGCAATGCCGCTCAAACATGATTTTTTAAAAATGTTTTTTTACTATTAATGGGTCTAAGATATAGGTAAGCTTCTGTAGTTAAATTGTTGACTTATAGATAATTAAAGAATTTATTACGTTTCATAATTTTCATTTAAAAAATACACATGTTTTTCCTTAAGTGAACGCCATTCCCCCTCCTTACCCTACAATAGGTATAGATAATTAGGCAGATGACAGAGCCATTTTTGGAGAGCCACGCTTCGGCATGAATGGTCCGGCTCGACGGGAGTGATACCGCGGCCTCACAGAAAGCCAGCGAGATGGAGCACTGTGCTGTTTTTGGTGGGATGGGGTATCGGAGGCCCAATTCGGGGCAAAATGTTGGCAACGCTCTTGTGACTGTGTAACCACTGGTGTCGCGGGTGTTTATGGGTGGCGGCAATCGAATGGTAAGCATCAGGCGATCCATCTGCTCGTCTGCTATCTATCACATTAAGAAGGCACTTGTGAAATATGTAGATTCTTACATTTACAACTCTGTTCGATTACATCATACAATTGAATTATTGTATTACTAATTGCATTAAATAAAATTCACTTTGTCAATATCAATTAAAGCTAATTATACTTCATCATTTCAGCCAATAGACGTCCACTGCTGGACATAGGCCATCCCAATGTTCTCCACACAGATCGGTCCTGTTCCGTCCGCATCCAATGGATCTTCACCAGATCGTCGGTCCACCTTGTAGGAGGCCTGCCACGGCTGCGACTTCCTGTACGTGGCTCCACTCGAGGACCTTTCCGCCCCAACGGCCGCCTGTTCTCGCTATGTGCCCTGCCCATTGCCACTTGAGGCATGCAATCCTTTGGGCTATGTCTGTGACCTTAGTTGTCCCGCGGATCATCATTACTTTTGATACGATCACGCAGGGATAATTATACTTAAAGTACTGATAGATTGATTTTGTTTGGTTACAGGGCGTTGCTATCATCTATTGGCGCCCCCTGTGCTTGGCTGTCGCTAGCGGTGGCGCGCGACGCCGGCGCAGCTCTGACCCTCTTGGCTGTCAACTATGCGACGTCATTTGTAGCGGCGCCAGTCACAATGTTCCTTATTGTGAGTTCCGTCATGTTACAGGATAGAAACTCAACTTCGTACACTTTAATCTGGACATCTCTAAGGCAAGAGTGAACAGGTATCTTTTAGGCAAACGCGTATCATCCTAGACCTCATCGTCGCATTCATCAGGTGCGTTTATGGTCAAGCGTTAGCCAATAGACCAAAAAAAAAGTTCTCGGTAGCCTAGAGATTAAAGTATATATATATTCGACTACGGCGAAGAAAAAAGGAGGGTTATGCTTTTGACCTGTATGTATGTTTGTTCATCTGTTCCCTCATAACTTCTAAACTAGTAATCATATTTATACAAATGAGTCGTCGTTAGAAGCGTCTTGATTGTCTTCTGGTTATAGGCGACATGACGTCACGTTAAATTGAAAACAGCGCCCTCTAGGGGTCTTAAAGTAAGGAACTAAAAAAAAATGCTTGACAGTAGGTACCGTGTAGGGTATCAAATGAAAAAGCTGTTTTAGCACATTTCAAATATGTAATTTTATTTACATAACTAAAACCCGACTACCAAAAAAACACGCTCTAAAAAGTACAAAACAAGAAAATTGTCTCTGCTGAAATTATTATGCCGTATCGCCGTGGTCGTATGCCGCCTACTGTAGCAAAACAGATTCATTATAATAATAAAATAAAATCAATGTGGCATACGACCACGGCGATACGGCATAATAATTTCAGCAGAGACAATTTTCTTGTTTCGTACTTTTTATAGCGTGTTTTTTTGGTAGTCGGGTTTTAGTTTTTGTATTACTCAACAATATTATTTTGATTCCAGTGCGGCCGCGCCCCCATCCCAGCAATAGGCCCTACCCTCTGGTCGGCCCTCTGCGCGCTCCCCCCACTAACAGCGGGCGCTCTGTACGCTCGCTTCCGCTCACATAGCTCAGATAGCTCGCTTAGCTCGCTCAGCGCGCACCGCTCGCGGCGCTGTGTGGAGCGGATGTCGACGCTCGCTCTGTTGTATGTGGACTGTTGTGAGCGTACGTCGACGGCTGGCGCGGGACTTTTTGTGGGGGATGTGCTGTCTACACTCTTTTTAGGTAAGTTGGATGTTTCTTGAGTAATTTATGTCGCTTGAGTATGAATGTCGCTAACAGTCACCGATTGAGAATGCCACGTTAACTATCGTTCATTCAACAAAAGCGATCTACCAGCCATTTTCCTCTGGGCCACCTCGACGGCTATCTTTTTTACATTTTCAGTTTTACCGACGTTTCATTTAATTTAGAATAGAATAGAATAGAAATATGTTTATTTGCCACCAAAAATACAGATAACAAAATATAGATCTATACATTACTTAAGGACCGCATCAGAAATGATGTAATCAGACAGAGAACCAGAGTCACCGACATAGCCCACCGAATTAGCAAACTGAAGTGGCAGTGGGCTGGACGGTCATATTAGCCGCAGAACTGACAGCCGTTGGAGCCGTAAAGTCCTTGAGTGGAGACCGCGACTCGGTAAGCGTAGTGTAGGACGCCCTGCGACAAGATGGGATGATGACATTCGAAGGCTGGCTGGTGTGGGCTGGATGAGAGTGGCCGAAAATCGGGAGCAGTGGCGTACATTAGGGGAGACCTATGTCCAGCAGTGGACGAGTGTGGGTTGCTGATGATGATGATGATGACATTACTTAATAATTTAATCCTAATCTAGGTACAGTATAATATCTTAATTCTAAGGGGTGCCAAAAAGGTCTCCGCTCAGCTATTTGTCGAGACACACAGCCTCGACGCTGATATTCTGCGGATACCTAACAAAATACATACAGTGTGAGTCTTCATAAAGTGCACATATTGAAAACAGGGAAAATATACTTAATTTTATCGATGAAAAACATAATAAAAAAATTTAAAAAAATATCTTAATTTATTTATACAATTTTAAAGTTTTTTTTTTCTACAGTGACCTTCTTTTTATTAAAGCGATGTAACTTTTGAACTAAACGATTAATCACAATAAAATAAACTTACTACTGATTGGAAATAACAGGACTTTCTTTTGAAATGAAAATTATAGGAAAAAAGGGGTTCTTAATTAGTGAATAAGGTATTTATTGTTCGAAAAACTTTTTTTCTTACAAATTTTTACGATAATTGCAAAATTTCTCAATAAAACACCCCCTTTATGTACATTTTTTATTTCTTTAAGTTAATCTACATCATACAGGCTATTTATGGTGAAAATAGTACAATTGTTACTCAAACACAACATTTTCTATCAACTACGACAAAAAAAACGCCTTCCGGACTCTCGGCAATTAATCTTTTAAGCAGACGTTTATTTGTGTTTGTAAATAATACACAAGAGTTCAATTAAAATCATTTATTTATCTAGCTTATAACTACTGCTTCTAAATACTATTCAGTAACAAAATCTAATGCATAAGGTTTTCAAAATGTCCCCCTCTTTGTTGTAAACACAAAGTTGCGCGCTGCACAATTTGTTGTGTCGCTCTCCTTATCATCTCGGGGTCATTACTAATGGCATTGGCACAGCTTATAACGCGTTCTCGCAAATCAGCCTCACTGTCGATTGGGGTACTGTAAACGCGTTGCTTCATGGTCCCCCATAAGAAGTAGTCTAAGGGAGTCATATCGGGTGAACGCGCAGGCCACGCTACCGGTCCTTGCCGGCCGATCCATCGATTTTCATAATTTTCGTTTAAAAACGAACGCACATCCCTTGCATGATGAGCAGGACATCCATCCATTTGTAGATACATGCGGTTTCGTGCGCGTAAAGCCAATGGCACATCCTCCAAAAGCTCCGGAAGTTCGTCTCGTAGCAGTCTTAAAAAACTTTCACCGGTCAATGTTGATGGTAATATCACTGGTCCAATTAACATATCATCAATGAGACCAGCCCAAACATTTAAAGAATACCTGACTTGAAATGTCGATGAGCGTTTTAGCCTTGGATTTTCACCTTTAGGGCACCATTTGTGCAAATTCCGGCAATTGACGATACCGTCTCTCGTAAACCTTGCCTCGTCCATCCACAGTATTCTTTTAGGGAAGTTGGGGTTATCTCTGATCTTTCTTAGTATCCAAGTAGACATCACGCACCTTGGACGAAAATCAACGTCTCCATGAAGATGTTGCACCCTTTGATAGTGATAAGGATGTAGCCCTTCCTTCTTCAAAATACGCCATGCAGATTTTTGGGAAATGCCGTGACGCAGTGCAAGTCGTCTAGTGCTAATGCTTGGGTCAGCAAATAAATCAGCCAACACTGCTTGTTCGACAGAAACATCAATTATTATTTGCGGCGGCTCGCGGCGATCTCTACTCAATCCAAGTCCAGTAATAGACAATCTTCTGTGGATCTCTTGGAAGTTGCGGGCAGATGGCACCGGATGCCGGTTAGGAAACGCAGCAATGTAAGCGTCACGCGCAGCTCGAGCACTTCCTCGTCCCAGGCCATAGTAAAAGTGAATGTCAGCAATGTGTGCTGGGGAGAATTCACTTAGACGCGGCATTGCGTAGGAAAAAACGAACGTTAGCGATATGTGAACGGAAAAAGAAATACTACTAGCAGCGGCGAATAATTCGGAGCGACTGTCTGTCTGGGTCCTCAACAAACAGGTCCTTTGTTTGGCTCTCTTTGCCCCGCGCACCCCACTCCGCGCTCACTAACAATGACTCAAAAAGGGTCTCTACCTGCCAAAAAATGGCACGTGGCCCTGCACACGACGTTATCTTTAAAAATTGATAAAAAATGTTATGATTGAGTTAGAAGCATAGTATTTTTACCTTTCTAAAGCTATTATGATGTAGAATAATTAGAATCAATAAAAAAAGTAGGTTAAGGGGTCGTTTTGTTGAGATATTTTGAAATTATTGTGTAAATTGATGAAAAAAAAAAAGATTTTCTTTAAAAAAAAATCTCTAAACTGTCAATCGAGCGTATTTTGTCCTCAAGTTTGATTTTGTGAGAATGCCCTGTTATTGCCAATTAGAAATAAGTTTATTTTATTCTGATTGATTCTTTAGTTCAAAAGTAATACCGTTTAAATAAAAAGGAGGTCACTGTAACAAAAGATAATCTTTAAAACTGTATAAAAAAATTATCAATTTTTTAAAATATTTTAAATATTTTTTCCGTCGATAAAATTAAGTATAGTATTCGTGTTTTCAATATGTGCACTTTATGAAGACTCACACTGTATTTGACATACAAGTTACTCACAAAGGAAACGTTTCAGAATATATTTCATAAATTATTTTCATTTCATAATTAATCAGTCTATAATTTGGTAATTAATTACCTACAATATATACTACTCTGTAAAATGGTTTTACAATACTTTTTTATAGAGGCTCTGTATATTGGCTCTCCTCAGCCTGATGGTAAGCAGGAGAAGAGCCCACGTTGCAATTACAACGGAAGCGATGTCAGGCATCACCTCCGTTGGCACCGCCATACTGGCCCGCGAGATGCTTCTTCTTCAGTGATAGATCATCCAGCGTGGAATTTCAGGGGCCTCTGGCTCTCTGAGGCCCGCTGTATGCTTGAACCATGATTCGGGATTTGAGGAGTCTGGCAATCGACCAATGAAACGACCTTACCTTCCTGATTGAACGACCAACCCCCATTTACTAACCCTTCCCTGTTCGGCAGTTCGCGCATGTCAATACACAATACCTAATATAAATAATATATCCCAACCGATTACGGCTACGGCGGCCAATCTCAACGATCAGCCACGTACGCAGGATATATTATAGTGCTCAAGTGTGTGCGCAAACACAAGTGCCCTCTCTATTCCCTTACCCTCATATTCCGATGGGACACTACTGTGACACGACCGGAGAGGGATCGGGCGCAAAACCAACAGCTTAACGTGCTTTCCGAGGCATGGGGGTACAAGACCGCCAACTTCCAGACTCCGGGCTGCCACTATGAATTTCTTACCCGGGGATTGAACCCGGGACCTCTTGCGCAGCCGTCGCTTCAAAGTGCGACCCACTAACCACTGCGCCACCGAGGCAGTGCGACACAATACCTATACATAAGTTAAATATACAATATACAGTAAAAATTTCAGCTTAAAAGCGGGTGTCCATGGGCGGCGGCAATTGCTTAACATCAGGTGATCCGTCTGCTCGTCTGCCACCTATCACATTGAAAAAAATTATCAATTACATTTAGGTTCTTCCATCTCATTAAAAGTAATCAATATTATTTTGGTACATATCAGAAAATTGTTCTCAAAGTTTTTTTTTATATGAGAGGTGGCAGATGAGCAGACGGATCCTGATGGGAAGCAATTCCGCCGCCCATGGACACTCGCAACACCAGTGGAGTCACAAGTGCACTGCCAACCTTTTCCCCTTCTCCCCCATTGGGCCTCCAGTAACCTCACTCACACGGCGAAACACAGCGCAGGCGCTGCTTCACGCCGGTCCTCTGTGAGGCAGTGGTATCACTCCGGTCGAGCCGGCCCATTCATGCCCAAGCGTGGCTCTCCCACATTTAAATGTGTGCCACATATAAATGTGCCTGTACTTTAATAAATAAAGATTTCCACAATCTAATCAAAAGTAGCCGTGATTAAAAATTTGTGATTACTTTCTGATAAAAAGTAATTGTGTTACTTGAATCTTATAAAAAAATCTATTTAAAAGTAGTCCTAATTAGTGTTGCTTATCAATAGTTCACTATCGATAGTCTATCGATAGACTAACGATAGTAAAGTTAAATCAATAGTATCGATACTATTGATAACGCTAATACTATTGATACTATCGATTGTTTAATGTCCGGTACTATCGATAGTTTCGGATACATTTAATCAGCAGCAATACTATCGAAACATGGCTGACTATATATAGTACAAAACTATCGATACTTTCGATAGTATTGGGCATTAATCAAACGATAGTCACACGATAGATTGACGATAGATTAATCAAACGATAGATTGATAGGTCACAGACGTAGTCCAAAGGATTGCATGCCTCAAGTGGCAATGGGCAGGGCACATAGCGAGGAGAACAGACGGCCGTTGGGGCGAAAAGGTCCTCGAGTGGAGGCCACGTACAGGAAGTCGCAGCCGTGGCAGACCTCCTACAAGGTGGACCGACGATCTGGTGAAGATCGCGGGAATCCATTGGATGCGGGAGGCACAGGACCGATCTGTGTGGAGAACATTGGGGGAGGCCTATGTCTAGCAGTGGACGTCTATTGGCTGAAATGATTAATCAAACGATAGTGTTGATAGTATTGGCGTTATCAATAGTATTGATCTAATTATGACCACTATACTATTACTATACTATTGACTTACCATCAATACTACCGATAGTTATTGATTTAACTTTCACTATCGATAGTCTATCGATAGACTAATATGGTATTTTATATTACAAATTTTACTATCGATAGTATCGATAGTTTTGACTAATAGCGATAGTATCGATAGTCTGAATGATTTTCGAGGTCAACTATCGATAGGAAAACTATCGATAGTTCCTCAACACTAATCGTAATTTCTTTTTTTATGTGATAGGTGGCAGACGAGCAGACGGATCACCTGATGGTAAGCAGTTACCGTCGCCCATGGACGGACACCCGCGACACCAGTGTTGTCACAAGTGCGCTGCCAACCTTTACCCCCTCTTTTCCCCCGGATCGCAACACAGCACAGTGCTGCTTCACGCCGGTTTTCTGTGAGGCCATGGTATTACTCCGGTCGAGCCGGCCCATTCATGCCGAAGCGTGGCTCTCCCACGGTTACATTACTTTCTAGTCTCCCATGTTTTATCATTGCCGTGTGGTCCCCGGCAGAGTAGAATAGGCCACCCTCACTCTTACCGAGGTGTCGTAAAAGGCGACTAAGGTAAAGCTGCTGGCATGATCATCAGCACCCGGAGAAGGAAAACTCTGCATTTATATCTAAACCCTCGCCAACCCGTCTGCCAAGCGTGGTGAGTATGGCAATTACCCCTCATGTGATTGAGGGAGGCTCGTGTCCCAGCAGTGGGGACTTAAATGGGCTGATGATGATGATGTTTTATCATATCCAGCGGTGTGGTGCGTCTCAGGCAGCGCATTGGCCGTGGCCCTGTACCAGCGGCTCGGGTTGTCGCCGCAGTATGCGCGCGCAGTCGCCGTCTGCGCCGTACCAAAGGCACTCCACAATGGTGAGTATTTAAGGCGACAGGTAGCCCTAACTAGCGACACCAATCGATTTTAATTTTTAACTAAATAGTATAAGTGTTTGCCGAGAGGTTGTAACCCCGAAATTGTTTAAAATAGATCTGGTTTAGTAGTTACAACCCGGCGATTGGCGTCGCTAGTGTGCCCTATCCGTCAACTTAAGGTATGTGGGCACATTAGCGACGCCAATCGATATTCATTTTTAATTACTAAACCGGATCTATTTTAAACAATTTCGGGGTTACAACCTCTCGGCAAACACTTATACTATTTATTAAATAACCATGCACAAATGTTGGGTCGGTTTTGTACGCGAAAAATTGATTACCGCCAAAAGCGGTCACTTTTAGCTTGACTCAATTTTTCCCCCGTTTAACAAACTTAACCCCCTTTTACATACTTTCCCCTTTTTCCCCCAGGCTGGGAGTCGTCAACTGCGTGTGTCCCCTCCGGCCTGTCGCGGCTGCCGTCCGTCTTCCTAGCGCCAGCTCAGGCCTTGCTACTAGCCGCTGTGGCAGACTGCGACGACGTAGAGTAATACTGGGGACAAGTGAATTATAGGGGACAGTACAACTAGTGGGGACAGTACAACTAGTGGGGACATTACAACTATTGGGAACAATACAGCTATTTGGGATATTAGCATCAGTGTAGGCCTTTGCCACGACGTAGAGTAATCCTGGGGAGAAGTGAACTAGTGGGGACAGTACAACTAGTGGGAATAATGCAGCCATTTGTGATCTAAGTATCCTTGTAGGCCTTGCTGCTGGCCGCCGTGGCAGACTGCGATGACGTAGAGTAATATTGGGGACAAGTAAACTAGTAGGGATAGTACAGTTAGTGGAAATAATGCAGCTATTTGTGATCTAAGTATCCTTGTAGGCCTTGCCTGCTGTAATCCTGGGGACAGTGAATTAGTAGGAGACAGTACAAATAGTGGGAACCATCATCTATTGGGGATCTTAGCATCAGTGCAGGCTTTGCTGTTGGCCGCCGTGGCAGACTGCGACGACGTAGAGTAATACTGGGGACAAGTGAACTATCGGGAACAGTACAACTAGTGGGGACATTACAACTAGTGGGAACAATACAGCTATTTGGGATATTAGCATCAGTGTAGGCCTTGCTGCTGGCCGCTGTGGCCGACTGCCACGACGTAGAGTAATCCTGGGGGCAAGTGAACTAGTGGGGACAGTATAACTAGTGGGAATAATGCAGCCATTTGTGATCTTAGTATCATTGTAGGCCTTGCTGCTGGCCGCCGTGGCAGACTGCGATGACGTAGAGTAATATTGGGGACAAGTAAACTAGTAGGGATAGTACAGTTAGTGGAAATAATGCAGCTATTTGTGATCTAAGTATCCTTGTAGGCCTTGCTGCTGTAATCCTGGGGACGTGGCTGACTGCGATGACGTAGAGTAATCCTGGTGACAAGTGAACTAGCAGGGGCAGTACAACTAGTGGGAACAATTCAACTATTAGGGATCTTGGCATAAGTGTAGGCCTTGCTGCTGGCCGCCGTGGCTGACTGCGATGACGTAGAGTAATCCTGGGGACAAGTAAACTAGTAGGGGCAGTACAACTAGTGGGAACAATTCGACTATTAGGGATCTTGGCATCAGTGTAGGCCTTGCTGCTGGCCGCCGTGGCCGACTGCGACGACGTAGAGTAATACTAGAGACAATACACCTAGTGGGAACAATACAACTATTGGGGATCTTAGTGTCAATAGGCCTTGCTGTTGGCTGCCGTGGCAGACGGTAACGACGTAAAGTAATACTGGGGACAAATGGAGTATTGGGTTGGTTAACTAGTAGATCCGCCGTTAGTGTATTACGTAAGTGAGCATCGAGTTCTTAGCTTTGCTTACTTTCGATAAGAAGATAAAGCGTATTTTTCTGCTGACAAAGAGGGTATACAAAAAACATGTGCTTACGTAATACTTGGACGGCCTCTAGTGGGCTAAAGTCCGTCTTCGTGCTAGCTCAGGCCTTGCTACTAGCCGCCGTGGCAGACTGTAACGACGTAGAGTAATAATGGGGACAAGTGAACTAGTGGGGACAATACAACTAGTAGAAATAATACGTTTAGTTAGCACTACCACTATAGTAAAACTAGTGAAAGTATTACAACTCACTAGTATTGTTGTAGTTCTGCTGTTAGCTGCTGTAGGCTGCTAGCAGATAAAGATAAAGATAAAAAAATCTTTATTCAATTTAGGTCCACACAGAACACTTATGAATGTCAAAATAGGTACATAATATCTACCGCTGGTTCGGAATGTCGATTTCTACTGAGAAGACACCAGCAAGAAACTCAGTAGTTACTCTTTTCAAATATTGATGATGTTACAGAGTTTCAATTGAGAAGAGAGAAAAAAAATACAATTATGAAAGTTAATAGACTACTATGAATAACGACTCAAAAGATTAATCAATTAACATGACCAAGAATCCTTATCATTTAAATAGTCTTGTAGAATGCGACGTAGAGTAATACTGAGAACTGTACAGCTATTAGGGAAAATACAGCTATTGGGGCAAATACACCTATTAGGGATAAATCAACATAGTACAAATGATATACCTTATTGAGACTAGAGAACTGAACAAACCCATAAAGTAGAAAAAATAGATGTGTATGGCGTGAAGCAGTGCATGCGCTGTGTTTCACTGCGTGAGTGAGGGTACCGGAGGCCCAATCCAGGGGAAGGGGGGTTAAAAGGTAAGCAGCGCACTTGTGATACCACTGGTGTTGCAGGTGTGCATGTGCGGCGGTAATCGCTTACCATCAGGTGATCCGTCGGCTCGTCTGCCACCTATATCATAAAAAAAAATGTAAGTAATATTGAGATCAGCAGACCAATTTCTGTGATGTTAATTTATAGACTTCGAATGATAAAATTATTAGTAATAATTGTGAGGATAGTAGTACTTTTGAGAATAATAGGACTTTTAGGAACTGTAGGGACTTTTGGAAATATTAGGGGCTGTAGGGAATATTAGGGGCTATTGGAAATGTTAGGGACTATTGGGAATGTTAGAGATTATTGGGAATATAAGGGACTTTTGGGAATATTAGGGGCTATTGGAAATGTTAGGAACTATTGGGAATGTTAGAGATTATTGGGAATATAAGGGACTTTTGGGAATATTAGGGGCTGTAGGGAATATTAGGGGCTATTGGAAATGTTAGGGACTATTGGGAATGTTAGAGATTATTGGGAATATAAGGGACTTTTGGGAATATTAGGGGCTGTAGGGAAATTAGGGGCTATTGGAAATGTTAGGAACTATTGGGAATGTTAGAGATTATTGGGAATATAAGGGACTTTTGGGAACATTAGGGACTATTGGGTATATAAAAGACTGTTGAGAGTTTTGGGGATAATTAAAAATGAAAGGGACTTTTGGGAATATAAGGGACTATTTGGAACTTTTGGAAATATTGGCGAATTTGGTTGGTACTTTTCGGAATATTGGAGACTTTTGGGAATACGAAGGACTGTTGGAAATATTAGGACTTTGAGAATAATATGTATAAATATTAGTAATAAATAACGCACTAGAATTATATCAAATTATTGGACACTTTAATTAAACTTTTAGGGTTGTGTGCCGGAAGTACAACGAAAGTATTCGATATTTCTAGATTAGTTATTAGTTACCTACTAAAAAATTTTTAGTTAGTAATGTTGTGATTTTTGGGTACTTCTTTTCAAGAGTATCATACTTTCTATCAACTTTATGAGTAGGTATTAGGTAAGTGTACTTTACCCTAAATTGCATAGCATTAAATCTCAAATAATCATTTGCGTCCATAGATTCAATTCAAATAGCGGAAGATGCGTCACGTCTCTTCAATTAGACAGCTGAAAACTGGCTTGATACATAGTAATGTATCATACATGCACACATACGTGAGTACGTGATTTGTTTAAAGTTGTACAATATTGGAAGACAGAGACAAACCTATATGTTTTGACATAGCGTGAGTGAGTCCAGCGTGCTGCGCGCAGCTACGCGTTAGAGTTGAGTCCTGTCAAAAGGATTTAACTCGTCACACATTAATAAATCGTATATTTCTATCTCGCTCTGCAAAATGGTGACCAAAACATTAATGGATCTAGAAATATCATGAGAAATAAAAACTTTTCTTCTAAAATTATGAGTGAAATGTGACTCCATGAGATTTGTTTTTTTTTTGAATAAACCGTTATTCCACTTAAAACAATTAAATAATATTTTTGTGTGACACGACCGCTTATCAGACTCGCTAATTCGCCCACACGGTATAGACAAGTAAATAATAAAAAATCATTTATTGCAATAGTCTGTGTTACATTGAGTGGCCGAGTCTACCCAGTAAGTTGTCATAGACACTAGTATTGGGTATGGCTCGCTTCTTCCCTTACGGTTAGCTAAGAGACTAATTACATAAATGGCAAATCTACGAGAATTTTAATTAACAAAGTATATAAACTATGAGAAAAAAGGATAAGCAATTTGTAAAAATATGTAATTACTACTTACTCTTTGCTCAATGTGTGTATGTATGTTTGTGCGTGAGTGAGTAGGTGTGCGTGTGTGTGTGTGTGTGTGTGTGTGTGTGTGTGTAAGTCACCTATTCTTTCCCTATTTAGATTTAATCTAAGTTTGCGGTTTTAAATTTTTCAGACTCCGGGCTGACACTAAGATTTCTTACCGAAAACTCAGGTACATATTTTTGGCCCGACCCGGGAATTAACCCGGGACCTCCCGCGCAGCCGTTGCTTTATAGTACAGCTGACTAACCACTGCGCAACCGTGGCAGTCACTCAGATTATAAGTACCATGGGAAAGAAAAATATGCTTTTGAGATTTCTTTGCCTCATGTTGTTTGTTTAATTGAAGTTAGGATTTTTTTTTTATTGTATGATGCTCTAGAAACGTTTGTAAACCTAAAATCATATTGTAGATAGTTTAAAAGTCTTGTAGACGAAATAATAGTGATTTTGAAACGTGAGTGGCCTTAGGTCTTAGATAGATTTGGATGCTTGTATTCCATTACTTAAAAAATGCAAAGATAGCGAGTGCTATCGCGTGTGGAAACTCTTCTAAATGACGTAGATCGTGATTTATAATGTCTGTTTGTTTGTTTGTCTGTTTAGTCCTGGAACATAATTCGTGCCAGCCGCTTTTCACAATGCGTGTTGGAACGGGATGACATGAGCTTTAGTACGGTAATAACTTTAGATTGTGATTTATAATGTCAAAATGTATATTTGACGGTAATCTCTTCGGGCGATGCACATCGTTTAATAATCATCGAACTTCACTTAAGGTAAGTTCGTTTGATTAAAAAAAAAAAAAAAAAAAAAATTACAACAACAACCACAGTATTAGGTACATTATACATATAGACATTTAATAGTCATAGTTATCTAATAGTTATAGTTATCCAACCTATTAGAAAAGGCGATCCAAAGTTAATACTGTACTAATGCTAATGCTTTCCCGTTCGAGCAAGCAATGTTAAAAGGAGATAGACCGAGTTTAGTTCCAGAACCATTCCTAGACCGCGTTTCATAAGGAACTATTTCCTATTAAACTCTGTGATTCGCCCTCGAGATTACATTCTTACTTGTAGATGTAGAAACGAATGACGAATCACATCGTTTAAAAATCATCGAACTTCACTTAGGGTAAGTTCGTTTGATTTCCTATTAGACTCTAAGATTCGCCCTCGAGATTACATTCTTGTGCCGTGTGTTCCCAGCAGAGAAGAAAAGGCCACCCTCACTCTTACCGAGGTGCCGTAAAAGGCGACTGAGGTAAAGCTGCTGGCATGATCATCAGCACCCAGAGAAGGAAAACTCTGCATTTATATCAAAACCCTCGCCAACCCGTCTGCCAAGCGTGGTGAGTATGGCCTCATGTGATTGAGGGAGGCCCGTGCACCAGCAGTGGGGACTTAAATGGGTTGATGATGATGATTACCTACATTCTTATTTTTCTTGTGGATGTAGAAACGAATGACGAATAAACGAAAAAACGAATGCTGTTGAAGTTTGATATCGGTCAAACAGTATGCCATCTTGCGAATTTTCAATAAAAAAAATACAAGGTAAAGTAAAGTATCAGCCTATAAACTGTCCCACTGTAGGGCAAAGGCCTCCATCATAGAAATCAAGTTATCGCTACTATGATGGGATTAGGCTTAATCACCACGCTTGCCTAAATGCGGATTGGTGATCACAAACCCGAGCTATGTTCGAAAAATTCGAAACATACTTTTCGCTCGACCCGGGAATCACGGTACCCACTAGACCTTCAGGGCGTTAAAAATTAAATTAAATTACAAGATTAAACTAATAAATAGGTACCTTTTGTTTTTTCACCTTAATAAAAGATATTAAACTTATATAATTACTATTTTTGTTATGGAATACAAGTTTTAAACTTAGATAGTTATTCAATTTCGAGCTCTTTCTCTTCGTATTATGGTCCAAAGTATGTTGTTTAACATTTTAAATGTAGTTAGTATTAAAAAAAATTAAATACTATTATTTTAATTATCTATGTGGACTAAACTGACAGATGCAAATATCAAGTTGCCATACGTATTTGTAAAATAAATATTTCACAACATCACATACATTGATCTGACTCAGAGATAGGTAGCTCAAGCACCTGTGTTACTGATATCTGAATCAACAGTGGAATTACGCATATATACATTTAAATACTTTTCTTTTGTAAATACATAGTACTTATAATACATAAAAAACACCCAGACCAATACAAACACACACATTAGCGAGCTCCCTGATATCGCGGATGTTCATGGCGGCATTGATTACTTTCCATCAGGTGACTCGCTTGCTCGTATGTCCGCCTCTAGCAAAAAAAAAACAGACATCTTCATGCACACAAATGTTTGTACTGTACGGGGATCGTACCCACAACCCATGCACCAGAGGCCTCTTTCACTACTACTACTGATCCAAACTGGTCGTAAAAATTTTAAATCTCTCCAGAGGTCAAAGTGTATGGGAAGTGAAAACCTCAAAAGAAATCGTACATACATTTGTAAAAATATGGGTGGGTTACGTTTGGTGTTTTTTTTTGGTATGGCTGCTACTATTTTGCCTACGGTAAACACATAAATAACTCTGCCAATGTCAAGTGATTAAAGAGTAATATTACGGTAATTTACCGGTGTGGCGAGTTTCAATCTTAATAGATTTTATTTTAATTGAGACATGCACCAAGCACCGTAAAAAACCGAGAAAAAAAAACATATAGACTTCACAATATTAAAGGGAGATTCTCATATGTTTGGTGTTATAAAATATATTTGCCATTGACATCTGTCAGTTTGTGTCAAAGAGTGTACTTAATATTCAATTTCAAATTCATATTTTAGGTACAATATGATTATGAATAGACTGTTATTTAGTATTTTTAAGTATATATGGATAGATTGACAGATTTCATTTGACCTTTACTTCAATTAACATAATTTTATCATTTTACAACCTGCGCTCGCACACTATGGCGTATGCGTCTATACTCGCACTCGCACCCCACGAGTGCGAGTATAGACGCAAATAGTGTGCGAGTGAGAAGTGAATAGATGCGCCGCCATTTCTGATCCCATTCTTTATCCGCACAGGTTGTACAAAGTTTTATTCCATCGAATTATATTACTATTGTCATAAAGATCATTTTTCTGTGACAACAATAACTGTCATTTTAATCAAGTTACAACCTGTGCGGATAAAGACTGGGATCAGAACTGGCGGGAGTGCGAGTATAGACGCAAATAGTGTGCGAGCGAGAAGTGGATAGATTGGCCGCCATTTCTGATCCCATTCTTTATCCGCACGGGTTGTATGTACGTTTATTTCTTCACCTACTTTTAATAGTTGACTAATTAGACTTCCTTTAATATTAGTCTGTTATTATATTTGTAGTTCAAATATCATCTATAGAAAACCTATTAAATTCAAATTGTTGATAATGTTTCAAAAGTTGAATAAAAATCTTGTTTCTTTCAAAACTGTATTTTATTACAATATCACATCTCGTAGTCTATTTAATATAAATTAAATTTAATAAAATAGTCAAATGTCAGATAAGATAAAATTGACATAAAATTTTTATACAAATTGACATTTAGTTAAAACTATCGCCTCTTACATAAATTGACTAAAGCTAAGTTTTAAATAGGAAATAAAGTTAATTAAATTTTTTCTAAATGTGTACTGCGTTTTTCTAAAAAAAATACATAAATTAGAATGAATATTTTATCACCACCTTATACTTATTAAAACGTGATGTGTGACAAATTAAGATTACCTGTATAATAATATATAAATTGACAGTTAGGCTGGTTTTTATTATTTTGCTTAAAATAAGTTTTTAACAATTAAATACCTAATTTTAGATATTGGTAGCAGTACATTTACTGTTTTCTTACACTATAAGGCAAAACATCTACTATTAAATATCACTTAAAAGTTATCTAATGAAAGTAGGATATCAATGACTTAAATAACTTAAATAGTCAAAGTTTGAACTTACACGTAACTTAAGATTTAATCACAGTCATAAAATAGCTTAAATCTAAATTCAGAATGTGTTAATACCTAAATCTATTTGGTTTTGAGTAGATTTCTAAAGAAACACCTAGAACCCATCACAAAATTATATTTAAATAATTGATATAATCATGATGTGTAATTTTGTTCCAGATTTTAAACAAAATTCCTATAATGAGTTATTAAGTACTAAAATTCATGCCATGCAGTTCCAACACCAACCCTCTTATTCCAAAACGTGGTTTAAAATAAGTAATGGGATTAATACTGGGAATAACTGAAGAACTAGAATAAACATGATTACAAAACTAAGTTTAACGTTATTTAGTATATCAATTATAATACTTAATTTTAACCACCCGGACCCCTAGTTTAAAATGAGTACTAAAATAATTACCTCGAAATGTCGATTCAGTAACCATGGCAACTTATACCTGTGACAGGACATTCCGTTTTACAATAAAGTTATTTGTGAGAAAGTAGTTAATTTATTTTTTGGATTTAATCCCAAAAATTAAGCAATTTCTATGTATATTACTTGGAAACCTTACTTAGGTCAATGTTTTAATTTATTGTTGCTAAAAAACAATTCTAAAATATTGTTACTTCAGACAGCAAAATAAGGTTATGTAAAATGAAATGTCACTGAACGAATAATTGAATGATTCGATCAATTATGACACTATCCTGCGGTACTAAGTGGTCTATGGTTCGTCGAGGATTTGTAATAAAAATTTAAGAACTGACCTTATTCCGTTATAATCATGAACTTGCTAGTTTAGGATTAAAAACGGTAGCAGTTTTTTGTAATAAAAGGGCTAATGTTTAAATAGGACTGGAACGAGTTTAGTTCTGGAACTTATCGCGTTTTGTAATAACGGAGAATCAGTGTGATTTATAGGTGCTTTACTTAATTTGTGGATTATACATCTCGAACTAAGGATAGGCCCCTTTTAACATTGCGTGTTGGATTTAGATGGCGTGAGTTAGTACGGTAATAACTTTAGATCGCGATTTATAATAAGGCGGGAAATGTTTAAAGAGAGCTGGAACGATCTGGAAGTTATCTTAGACCGCGTTTTATAATAACAGAGAATTATACGGTGATTTATAAGTGCTCATATTTTAATTTGTGGACTAAACTGACAGATGTCAATTTAGTAACTACACTGTATAGTAAATCTCAAAACTACAGTGACATGTAAAAAGGTTAATCTAGTCCATATATTTTCCATCTAGCTAACTACACTGATAATAATAAAAAAATGTCAACTTTCCCACTTCCTACTTTGGAAAATATTCTCAAAAGTCAAAGTGTGGGCCATTTATATTACACGTCATAACACTATCATTCAGCACTGCCTGGACATGAATGTGTACCTATTTTTTTTTATTTGTATGTATTTCAACTGTTTTCTGTTTGTGCCAAATTGTGTTAATAACTGCTGTACGCCGTGTTGTGATATCTAGAATAAAAAATGTTTTGTTTCTTTACAAAATGTGTAACATATATTTTAGACCAGAAATAGTGTTGCTTTATAAAAAATAGTAGATTTGTAAGTACTACTTTTTACGACGAACTGTAGTTTTGGTGAATTGCATAAAAATATATATGTCACCGGAAAATAACAAGATCAGTAAGTTTATCAATTTTCTAGCAAGTTTATAATCTTTCGTAGGATTCTAAACGAGAGTTAAATTGTATTATTTTACGTCCACATTTTCGTGAAATGATAAACTTACTGAACTCACGCGTAAAATAATAAGTAAGCAATATCCAAACACTTCGCGCGATCTGATTGGCATTGCCACTATAAACATTGACCAATCAAAGATCAGTGTGTTATTTTACGTATTTCAAAAATGCGCATGTTTAAAAGAGTTTATGTGATTGGTGAAACCATACCAAATTTTCCGAATAGATATCCGTTAGTTTATGAATTTACCGGCGTCCGACGTCACACGAAATTGATAAATTTACGAAAGTGTGGACGTAAAATAATACAATTTATCTCCCGTTTAGAATCTTACGAAAGTTTATAAACTTCCTAGTAAATTGATAAACTTACGGGTTTTGTTATTTTCCGGTGACATATATACCTAATATTTCTTGTAATAATGGAATGAAATGAAATGGAATAGAAAGGAATGTTATGATCTGGAATTAAGCAGACCGAACAGAAATAAATGGGTAGGTGCTCGGCATATTTTTAATTAAATTATTAAAGAATAAAAATATTTAGGTTCAAGGTCCAAATTTTTCTGGTCAGTCTGAAGGTATGTATGGCCACACTCCTTTGATACAAATGTGTCAAATTTCTTTATCCGATTCTCATTTTCTTAAATGTCAAACACGTTTCAATGAGCAGTTTTCCAGTAGGTATTTATAAATTTCCCAGTGATTCGCTAGATAGCGCAATCAGTCCCTGTAAATGTTAGGTGTGGTATGATATTTCATGTGGACCCTAATTTACGGGAAAATTGTTTTAGGTTTTTTACATTAAATGTCTTAATACTTCGCAGTTAATGTGTATTTTTAGTGCTATGCACATTTTAAATGACAGAGAGTGATTTAAAACGAAACTTCATAAACAAGTCAAATATGTATTTTACTTGTTTACTTTTTATCTCTATTTTCTTAAGGGTAAAATAAAGTTAAATATGGCAGGACCGTAAATGTCATGATGATGGTTGGTTTATCAAATATTTCCTATCTATCATAGACAAAAGAGGAACTTTTAATTGATAGTGAGAGTAGCGTCATCTGGTGTTGCTTTTAGAAACCACCCAAAAATACCTACTGGAAAACTGCTCATTGAGGAAATTTGACAGTCGCAGTAACCTGGTGTGGCATCATCAACATGATCATTATAATAAGGTGAGTATTTAAATAAAAATAATAGATACCTACTTATTAAATACTTAATTTGCAATAACAGACCAATTTCGTTGTCATCTGTTCTAATTGTGCCAAGTTCATTGAAACACCAGTTTTTTTTAATATAGGTACTTACCTTCTTTAAATACATTATTTTTTTGCCATTCTACATTATTCATTTTCTTCTTGCCAGAAAACTACATTCCGAATTTCTTTTCATTTTCATTACATATCTAGAATGACATTATACATTTTGACATACTTAATACATGACATGACACAAAAAAACCACTATCACCTGCAAAAATCCGCTACTACATACAAAAATCCGCTAATTACATATTGAATAATGAATATTTATGGCGGAATTGTACCTATATTAAAAAGTCTGGTTCATCTTACACAATAATAAATGTGAGTAAATGAACACAAAATTATAACTATACCTACTCTGATCTTTAATAATGACAGATGTCAATATCATGTTCATCAAGGCACTTCAGTGACATTGGCAGAGGGGCGTTGTACAACATTTTTTCTATGGGGAAATGTCAAAACAGCATTAGTTCCAACTTTTGCCACGTGCCAAAAAACCGTGACTATACAGGCTGATCACGGTTATTTGGCAAAAGTTTTGTACAATTCATGGTTTTGAGATTCTCGATTAGAAAATTAGAAAAAACGTTTTGCAACGCCCGCGCGCCCCCTGTCAATCTGACATTACCATCTGTCAGTATCTATATTCATTAAATACACTAAGTATCATAATTAAATACCATTTAATTATTATTTTAAGGCCACTTTAAAACGTGTCATGGCGTCAAATATTTCCGCTTACACAGGGAATATTTTCTATTCTAAATTACTACTATGTACTACTATATACTCTGTCAATTAAGTCGTGAAAAGAATTAATGGCGCCACTGCCGCTTAAGTCATAAGGTATGGTAACCCCATTGGTTATAAAACATGGGAACTACGTTAGTTCCTCAAAAATCCGTTGTCACGACTTTCTTGACGCAGTATATAAGTACGTCATCAGAGATGTCTTGGTTCATGGCGAAAATCGGAACTAATACTGTCACATTGGCGTAGCTACTCTAAATGAGACGGGGCTTCCGGGCTACGGCCTAGCCGGGACGCTTCCCCCCATAGAATAATTTCCGTAGCTTCTTCGACTCCCCCTGCTTTGGGGCCTACAACTAACTCTGATCTAAGGCACGCTACGCCACTGCTGAAAGTGCCCAGTTTTAAAATTTCTCCATAGAAACAACGCTCCTAGATAATGTTATTCAAATGCCAAAAGATCCTAGTTGCCCTGTTAAATAAAGCTACGTGTGCTCGTTTTAAATATCCTCAGAATTTCTTACTAAAACTTGCTAAGGTAAGGTTATAGCAACATAAGATGGCTGACTTGTCACGAGGCCAAGATGGCCGACCTGTCATGGCGTCCAAGATGGCCGACCTGTCATGGCGTCTAAGTTGGCGGACCTATCATGGCGGCCAAGATGGCGGATCACGAGCTGTCAGCTGGTCCCTGCTGTTTCAGCAGCTCCCAGTAGAGGCCTCGCTTGCGGACTAATTCTTCGTGTGACCCACTTTCTGCTACCACACCTGTTGAGGAAAATATATTTATTAGATCATCGACTCCATCGCTTTGGAGCCCGAGCTACCTACCTCCAGAAAGAGAAGCGGAAACCTCAGGTGTTCTCATCACTTCAGATTCATTAAATAAGTAGGTACGCTGTTAGCCAAATTGCCAACATCCGCATTTGACTCCACTGCACTGCTCGCCGTCGGCCGGCAGAGCGTTCACCCCCACGCTATGGAACCCAAATGGTCTCGCACAATACGGTTTTAGAGGAATCTCCTCCCGCAAACGCCCTGGTTGTACAATGAGCTCCCATCAGAGGTAATCTTGAGGGGTGTAGAGCAAGAGATTCTTCAAGAAAGCAGTTTTAAGATTCCGTAACGCGTAAGTAGTTATGCTGGTTCTCCGTTGTTACAAACGTCCAGGGAAGTCTGTGGCTGGGTTGGGACTAGGCTGTGGTTCATCATCATCATCATTTCAGCCAATAACATCAATCACTGCTGGCACTAGAGGCGTTAAGGTTGGACGCAATAGGACGATCGCCCAGGGCGCACAAAAGGGCCGTCTGTATTTTGGCAGCAAAATTTCAATAATGCAGAGAAGGGGGGGGGGGGGGTAGTGTCAAAACCGGCACTGACAGCTTCCTAGGAATTCCCGCGACCTTCACCATATCGTCAATCCACCTTGTGAGGGGCCTACCACGACTTCGTCCTCCTATACGCGGCCTCTACTCAAGGACCTTTCTGCCCCATCGGCCGTCTGATCTCCTCGCAATGTGCCCTGCCCATTGCCACTTGAGGCATGCAATTATTTGGATTGTCTTTGACCTTGGTTAGGCTGGTTATTGCTTACCAATAGGCAATCCACCACGTAGTATAAAAAAACGAAACTATTTCTTTGCATGAATAATATAGGTCAGGGGGCCCAAGAAGCGCCCGGGTGATGCAATTATTATTCTGGCGCCCTCTGGTTTCAAGATGTGTGAACAAAATGGAACACTTAAAACATACCTATACCTATGGGCTGTTGCTTCATTGTAATTATCAGACATCCCGAATCCTGTATCATTAGGCGATCTGGTAAAGCAGCACTGTGCTAGGTATGTTTTGCTGTATGAGTGAAGGTACAGGAGGCCCAATACGGGGGAAAGGTGGGCTTAAAGGTGTGCAGCGCACTTGTGACTCTGGTGTCGCGGGTGTCTATGGGCGGAGGCAATCGCTCACCATCAAGCGATCCGGCTGCTCATTTGCCACCTATTACAAAAAAAAATCATGAATGAATGAATGAATGAGCCAAGCGTACCCCGGGTTTCGATCGAAGCGACAGCATTGGACGCAACTGGGGATCACACGCTAAGATGAGGAGAACGATCAGTACTCGCGTCGGCTCCTTGCGCAGCGTTACAGTGGAGGCTCTATGTGTAGCGAGGGGCTCTCGGCGCCCTCTGACTCCCGGCGCCCGGGTGCATCGCACCCCCTGCACTAGTAACCACGCCCCTGATAGGTAACCTCACCTTTGTCTATAAGCGCGATGGTGTGCGCGTGGCGCACCGTTGCCAGCCTGTGCGCGATGATCACTGTACTCCTGGACTTGGCAGCCGCCTCCAACGCTGCTTGCACCGTCTGGAATGAATTACAAACATTAAATAAGTACATACATTCATTGGTAGTTGACCTGATACAGGGCATTGTGGGATAATGCCCTTTTTTCCCAGGGGAACTTGCTACATGTAGGGAACACGATGGTGTGTGGGACTCAAACCCTAACTAAAAACCCTGGGGTGTCCATCTCCGCGCAATCGCGGTCGGAAACCCCACAGCCGGGACTAGACCGTACCGCTAATCGCGCTCGCCGCTTCAACCCTATCTGGCGCAATACAGCCCTTCAACGCTGTACGACCTACCAGGACACCCGGTAATGTCGTCTTCCGCGAAGTCGTATGCTGAGCAAGCCACTCCCCAGCAGTGGAAACGCTCACGTACTCCGATAGCCCGTTTAGTCGCCTCTTACGACAGGCCGGGAAAACCTTGGCAGTATTCTTAAATCCCCTAGCCACAGGGCGCGTTACTCCGTCTCCCTGCTTAAACCTCGAGGGTGACTTTCTACATTGTCGATTCGATTCAGCGCCAGGGTGGTGGTGAAGCCGGGAATAGCACCTATGCTCGGCATTTCGATCGAATTCGGAACGAGGTGATCCAACAAAGAATCAAGGTCATCAATATAGCTCACAGGGTTAGTAAGGTGTAGTAGCAGTGGGCTGGCCACATCAACCGCTGTGCTAAGTTCTTGATTGGAGACCATGTCTCTGTAAATTAAATGTAGGGCGCGCTCAGGCCACGAGTGATGATTTGCGCAGGATAGCTGGCAAGAGATGCTAGATGCGAGAAGCCAAGGATCGATCCGAGTGATGAGCATTTGGAAACCTTCCAACAGACGTGCTACTATCAGGTCAAAGTTGTAGCTACAGTCAAATCTAAGACGGGGGAGAGGCGGTTCCCGGCAGCTCGAGAAATTTATCTTAGTTTTGATCCCTATTTTAAAGGCTTGCTCAGAATACGACTCCGCGAGGGACGACATTACTGGGTGTCCTGGTATGTATTGATTTGCGGAACGGTCTAGTCCCGGCTGTGGGGTTTCCGACCGCGATTGCGCGGAGATGGACACCCCAGGGGTTTTAGTTAGGGTTTGAGTCCCACACACCACCTTGTTCCCTACGTGCCATTACGGTTTCTCCTGGGGAAAAAGGGGAGACGGAGAATGAAACACCAGGTCCGTCTGATTCATTCTTTCCAGAGCCCGCTGACTTTAAACTTGTGGACTAGCCGTGCCGTTAGTCTCCACGTTTCGGCTCCGTAAGCTATAAATGGCAGGACGCCCTGGTTGTGGACTAGACTTTTGAGCTTTATTCTATTAAAATGATCCTCCTAAGTGTAACTATTAGCCGTGTGGTCCCCGGCAGAGTAGAATAGGCCACCCTCACTCTTACCGAGGTGTCGTAAAAGGCGACTAAGGTAAAGCTGCTGGCATGATCATCAGCACCCGACCAACCAACCCGTCTGCCAAGCGTGGTGAGTATGGCAATTACCCCTCATGTGATTGAGGGAGGCCCGTGCCCCAGCAGTGGGGACTTAAATGGGCTGATGATGATGATGATGATCCTCCTAACATCTTTTGTCTCCATCTTACCTTCTCGCTATTGGCATCGAGTGCGGAGGTGGCTTCATCCAGTAGAAGCACTCTCGGGTTCCGCACCAGAGCCCTGGCGATGGCGACTCGCTGCTTCTGGCCCCCAGACAGGGCTGCGCCCCCTGACCCTAGAACGGTGTCGTAGCCCTGGAGAAAAAAAAATGTAAGTATTATACTCAAGTTTTCTATTTACAATGAAGCAACTGGCTTAGTCTGGTCTCTCTCAACTTAGCGTGTACACTCCCGGTTGCGTTGCTTTTAAGCCCAGGGTACCTAAGCTTAGAACCTGCTTCAGGATTTGGGGACTCATGGTAATTACAAAGTGACTAGCCTAATACATCGAAGGCTTAACAGGTTTGGATCGTTTAACCTTCGGAGTATTCATGTCCTCCTATATTTCGGCTATGGCGGCCAATCTCAACGATTTACCATCGCCGCAGGACTACTTTTTTTTTATTTGATAAAAAAAATATTAAGTAGTACATAGCATAAAATTACATTCTGCCAAACTGTGGAACAGTTTGTCGGCAGTAGTTCTAGTGGGTACTTAATACCAACACAATTTAATTATAAACTACAAAGTATAGATTAAGATTAAACAGGCGACATATAGCGTTGAAATAAGAACACGTTATGATACCTTTTCTTCTGTCAATTTAAACTTCTTCTGATTTCAATAGTTAACTTCTAATTTAAACAATATTTTTGATCCCATGGAAATCAGACGCAAAGAAACCGGAAAGTCAAATTTCGGAGAATCAGCCAAATTTGCGTGATGAGTATGGCATTTACCCCTCATGTGATTGAGGGAGGCCCGTGCCCCAGCAGTGGGGACTTAATGGGCTGACGATGATGATGATGACCCAAATTCGAACCTAAGTTTTCGGTATGAAATTCTTATTAACAACCCGGAGTCTAGAAGTTGGCGGTCTTGTACACCCGTGCCTCGGAAAGCACGTTAAGCTGCTGATCCTACGCTCGATCCCTCTCCGTATCACAGTAGTGTCCCACCAGTAGTGCACTTGTGTTTGCGCACACACTTGAATCACTATATCCTGCGTACGTGGCTGATCGTTGAGATTGGCCGCCGTAGCCGTAATCGGTTGGAGGATATTAGACTTACCAGGGGTAACCCAGCAATGAAGGAGTGCACATTCGCCTGGTTAGCAGCCGCGATGATCTCCTCCAGAGGAATGGACCTGGAGTTGTCTCCGTACGCGATGTTGTCCCTGATGCTGCGGGAGAAGAGGGATGGCTCCTGCTGGACCAGGCCCAGTTGAGAGCGCAGTTGGGGGAGGGTTAGGTCGCGCTTGATGTCGTGGGAATCAAGTTGCTGTAAAAGAAAATAAATTTGAAGACAAGCACCCAGTGTTAAGCAGCACAAGTGCTGTTTCGCTGCGTGAGTGAGGGTACCGGAGGCCCAATCCGGGGAAAGGGGGGTTTAAAGGTTGGCAGCGCAGTTTGTGTCTCCATTGGTGTCGCGAAGTGTCTATGGGCGGCGGTAATTGCTTACCATCAGGCGATCCGTTTGCTCGTCTACCACCTATAACATAAAAAATAATATAACCTAAACACTTGGGTTATGGGTATCAGAATCAACCATAATGGTAAGTTAGGGTAAAGGCAAGCTAACGTCAAAGTTTAGTCAAGTAAAATTAATTCAGTTCAAGCTCAAGTCGAAGTCAAGTCAATATAAATTCTAGCCAAAGTCAAGTCATAGTCGATTCATGTCAAGTCAAAGTCGAGTCCTGTAAATGTAAAGTGAATTCAAAAGCGAGTCACGTCAATGTAAAGTCAAGTCAAAGTCGAGTTCCATCAATATAAAGTCAAGTCATCACTGATGTTGCGGGTGTCCATGGGCGGCGGAATTGCTTACCATCAGGTGATCCGTCTGCTCGTCTGCTACCTCTCATAAAAAAAAGTCAAATACGATCCATGTCAATTTACAATCAAGTCAAAGTCGTGTCCCGTCAATGTAAAGTCAAGTCAAAGTCGAGTCACGTCCATGTAAATTCAACTCAAGGTCGAATTCCTGTCAATGTAAAGTCAAGTCAAAGTGAGTCAAGTCAAGTCAAAGTCTAGTCTAAATTCAACAAACGAGCAAGCGAGTCCATCAGATGATGGAAAGTGATCAACGCCGCCCATGAATGAACATTTGCGAAATCATACGGATCGCTAATGTGTTGCCGGCCTTTTTAAAAGAGAGTACGCTCTTCTCTTGAAGGTCGCTAAGTCGTAGCTGTCATATCATTAAGGTTTCCCTGACCAGTTCTACACTTGACTCAATCAATTGCCTTGACATATGAAACTCACAATGTTTCCCTGGGCAGGGTCATAGCTCCGCATCAGCAGCTGCACCAGCGTGGACTTGCCGCAGCCGCTGGCGCCCACCAGAGCCAGGGTCTTGCCCCCCTCCAGCTTGAGGTTCAGACCGCGCAGGACTGCGGTGTTTGGTCGCGTAGGGTAGTGGAAGTGAAGGTTTGAGAAGGTGAGGTCTCCGTTCGCTGTCTGTAAAGAGGAATATTAATTTAAATTTGTTTATCATCTAAACTTGGCATTAGGATATTTTTAATCTTTTACTTTAATCTGGACATCTTTAAGGCAAGAGTGACCAAGTGTCTTCTAGGTAAACGCGGGTCATCCTAGACCTCATCGTCGCTTTCTCTCAGGCGATATTGTGGTGAAATGATAGCCAGTCCAAAAAAAAATCGTGAACGAGAAAATTGTGATTTTTGGCAATACTGAAGGCAAAAGGTCACGTGGCCACCAACCCTACACAACACCAACAAAGGAGCTACAGGAATGCCAAAGTTCTAGAGTTGGTGAAGGCTACTTCCAATCGGCATCCATGTAGAAACTGTCTTTGCTTGACGAGTTCCAGTGACCATATCCTTAGTAATGATGAATGACAGACTGAAAGAGAGAATAAGGCGTCCTGAAGGAAAACCACAGATACCCTAAAAATAGGATGTGCACAATGCCAGGTAGAAAATTTTGAAGGAATACTAACCTACCTACCTACCTGTTTTTTTTCTTTTTTTGTTATAGGTGGCAGACAAGCAGACGGATCACCTGATGGTAAGCAATTGCCGTCGGCCATGGCCACCCGTGACACCATTGGAGTCACAAGCGCGTTGCCAACCTTTAAACCCCCCTTTCTCCCGGATTGCACCTCCGATACCCTCACTCACGCAGCGAAACACAGCACTGTGCTGCTTCACGCCAGTTTTCTGTGACGCCGTGGTATCTCTCCGGTCGAGCCGGCTCTTTCATGCCAAAGCGTGGCTCTCCCACGGTCGAATCGAACCCACTGCCTAGTCGAAACATACCTGAGAAGATACTTTGTATTTATTTGCTTACCCATCCTGGCAACTCCTGCGCGCTCTCCTCCGTCACCACGTTAGGCCTTCGGTCCAGCGCGTGCAGAATGCGCGCCCCGGAGCGCTTGGCCGCCGCGAAGTTAGGCGCGAAGGATAGGGCTTCGGCCAGCATCCATGCGCCGTAGATTAGGGCTTCTGCCACACTGTGGGAGAAAGGTAATAAATAAATCCTTATTTATTCGAAATCTACACACAGCGCCATCTGCTGCTACAATTTGAAACTAAATCCCGAAGCGAAGTTAGAGCTGGACACTATCATTCTATTTTATATGATTTATAAAAAGATAACTTTTATAGACAAACACAAAGCTTATATTATTAATTATGTTACCCGAAAAGACAGAACACTTGCGTGGTCTCATCGACACTCAACGCCATCTATTAGTTTAGTTTAGAACTAAATCCCTGGACGAAATGAGGCCGGGCCACTAAGTACTTAGTAAATGCGCCAGACCATTCAAACCAATCGTCTAGTTTCACACTAAAGCATATCCTGAATAAGTACTTGTTGACAACAGCTGAGGAAGTTTCTAATTTTTTAATGCGTGGGAGAAAGCAGGAAACTATAGGTATTTCTGTGATTTTCCGGAAGCATTTGATTGTGTTATCATGAACCGCTACTCATGCAGTTACTGCATTATAGTGTATTGAATAAATCACTTAACTGATTCAATCTTATTTATCAGATAGTATTCAATTGTTTAATATCAATGGACCCAACTCTTTTGGCGTCCTTCTATTGATGGGAGTGCCCCAGGGCACAATATTGGGGCCTTTGTTATTTAGTGAAACACCAAAGTATAGATACTTACAGAATCGCATACTCATACTGAAGATCTTCTCTCGAGATCAGGTACCCGCCATAGGCCAGCGACACGGCGTAGCCTAGTGTGGGCGCGCAGAGACACAGGCCGTAAACCGGTCCCCGCAGCCAGGTGGCGAAACTGGACCTCTTGCCGGCCTCGTCTAGTGCTTCGGAGTAGCGGTCTAAAATTGTCTGTTCTACGCCTGTGGGGAAATATGATGGTAAATAAATAAATAATTTTTGAATATTTTTTTTGAGTTATGTACTCGGTAGCTCTGTGATACAGGTTCACCAGGTTAGTGAAAGGTTGGGGATTTGATTTCTAGAATGAAAGAAATAGATTTTTTCAGAGATTACAATTACACATCTTATCAACAAATTAGGATACAGTTAAACTACAAATTGTATTCTGATTAGGCTACCTACTCAGCATTGTCGGGCGAATACTCTACCCGAAGACGTATTAAGGAATTACCAGATTCCCTAAAATTCCTCGACCTTTGACATGTAGGAAGTTCAGAACTTTGCATGTAAGAAGAAATCTTCATATTATCATGGACTAATATATTATGTAGGATTTACCAAGACTCTGCACGGTCCGCACGTTGAGGACAGCCTCCGTGGCCACCCTGGCCGCCTTCTCCAGCGCCTGCCGCTCCTTGGACTCCGTTTTCCTGGTCACATGGCTCTCAAGGCAGATGCCGCCCATAACCTGAGAAAGATTAATTTCAAGGTCAAAGGACATCCTCTGACGTATTCTGTAGGAGTTGACCCCTGAGTATTTATTACTATGGCACTAAAGCTGTAGGGTTATTATCCTAGGTTTTTACCTAGGGGGACCCATGGAGGGTATAATTTGCTACGGGGGGACCCCCGACAGCTCTCATCATTTGCTACGTCTTCGTAGCAAATGATCCCCGGTGGCTCAAGAATGCTACAGGGGGTCCCCCGGTGGCTCATCCTTTGCTACGGAGAAGTCCCCGGCGGTTCATCATTTGCTGGGAAGTGAGGGGGTGGGGGATGTGGGGGGGGTGGCTGCAGGTCATCATCTACGATAGGTATTTAAGTACTTACACAAGGCACACTGAGCAAGCTGACGAGGGTCATCTTCCAGGAGTAGAACATGGCGAGGGTGACGCCGATGGCCATCGTGCTGACCCCCTGCAGCACCGTGCCGAGACGGGTTCCTGTAGGAAACCATTGCGGGGTGAATTTAAAAGTGTTTACCTTAGATTAATACAAAATAGCGGGTGTTTACACTGGTCTACGAAGGTCGAGGAGTTCGAAGAAATAAATTGAGACAACATCACATACATACCTACATTGTCTCAAACTAAAGAAACCAGGTACAACGAAGATACCACAATCCAGACCCAACACAAGTATCTGTTTTTTTATGAGTCAAAAGGAGGGTTATGATTTTGACAGGCTATGTATGTATGTATATATGTATGTATGTTCATCAGTTTCCACGTAACTTCTAAACTAGTTATCATATTTGAACAAATGAGGTGCCGTTAGAAGCGTCTTGGTTGTCTCCTGGTTATAGGCAACATGACGTCACGTTGAATTTATTACAGCGCCCTCTAGGGGACTTCGAGTAAGGAACTAAAAAAAAAGTTTATTTTTTATGTCATGATACAGACCAGTAGCTCCTTGTACCGCGGCGCAGTCGGTGGCGAGACGAGCACAAAGGGCGCCCACTGAGTTGGAAGGCTCGTCGAACCAGCCTTGTTCCTGGAACAAAACAACACATTCTGAATTTTCGGAGAAAACCGTACCTAGGGCATTTACAAGAAGTGGTCCACTCCAGCTTGCTCTATGAGATCATGGTACCTAGGGCCCCATAATGTGCCATATGACCCCAAAGTGTTATTTAATTCCAAAGCGTAATTTAACATCAGTGTCATTTGGCAACAGAGACAGCCGATCCGGGGGAAAAGGGGGTTTAAAGGTTGACAGCGCACTTGTAACTCCACTGGTGTTGCGGGTGTCCATGGGCGGCGGCAATCGTGTACCATCACGTGATCCGTCTGTTCGTCTGCCACCTATGACAAAAAAAAACAGTTTCATTTGACCCCACCTAGGCACGTTACCTTTTGCAAATATTTCTTGAAGCACTTCCTTTTCAGCCGATCAGTAATGGCTGCACCAGCTCGGTTGAACAGCCAGGACTGAAGGAAGATCACGGTGCCGCACAGGGCTGAAGTGGTCTACTCCAATTTGCTTTGGCAGAACATCGTACCTAGGGCACTGACAAGAGGTGGTGGTGGAACAGCCAATAGTATGCTGAATATAGTTCTCCCCCAAGGTTATTCAAGATTCTCTCCGCAGACTCCTGAACCCGTGACTCAGTTACCTGATACAAATAATTCTTGAAGCATATCCTCCTCTACCTATCAGCTTAGGCTACACCAGCTCTATTAAACATCATTACAGCGCAGCCAATAGACTGCTGGGCCTATATAGGCCTCCACCAAGGTTATCCAAGATTCTCCCGGCAGACTGCTGTACCCGTGACTCAGTTACCTGATGCAAATAATTCTTGAAGCACATCCTCCTCAGCCGGTCAGTGAGGGCTGCACCAGCTCGGTTGAACAGCCAGGCCTGGAGGAAGGTGACGGTGCCGCACAGGGCTGCGCACACGGCGAACAGGCCGGCGTACATCGCCGACTCCCTGAGGATCTCGTCATGGTCTGTCCAGGCGAACATCTGTGAGGGAGAGGTGAGTTAGAATTGTGTTTTTCGCTGTGAGAGACCCCGGCTTCGCATGAATGGGCCGGCTCACGACCTGGCGGCAGGGTCAGTATCAAATGCCGGCTTTTAAAGAGGATGTAGGCATTTTAAAGATTTCCATGTCATACCATTTCGAAAATACCTCAAAAACAAAATCGGCGTGAAGCAGCACTGTGCTGTGTTTCGCTGCTTGAGTGAGGGCACCGGAGGCCCAATCCAGGGAGAAGGGGAGTTCAAAGGCTGAACAGCGCACTTGTGACTCCACTGGTGTTGCGGGTGTCCATCGGCGGCGGCAATCGCTTACCATAAGGTGATCCGTCTGCCACCTATGTCAGAAAAGAAAAATACCGCTGCAAGAAATCATAAGGATTTCTCATTACCTTAGTAAATTATAGTACTTAGGTAATCTTAAACTATTTAACTTCATTATCCGGAAAGCGCCCAGTGGAGCGCCCTAGATATCGCTGGATAGACCAGGTCGAGAAAGACCTCGGTCACCTACAAAGGCCGGATTATCGACAGGTGGCTGAGAACAGAACAGAATGGAGAATTCTCGTGTCGGAGGCCAAGATCCACATAGGGTCGCTGAGCCAGTGCAGCGTGGCCAGTAAGTAGTACCTATTTAACTTCGGGTGGGTGAGCCAACGAAGTAAGTATTTAACTCACCCCATACAACTTGGACAGTAACAGCGCAAACACAGGCATCGTAGCCCCCACAAGGAGGGAGGCACCAGCTCCCGAAGCGAGGAGAGGCCACTCCGGCGCGTTCAGCTTGAGCAGCGACCAGGTAGACGCGTCGGGAACTTCTTCTTCGCTTGAGGGTTCTGTGTCATCCTGTGGGTGAGAGGAGATTATGTAACCTCAGTGACACAAAAACTTGAGACAGATCTTCTGAAGTGGTTTACTCCGGTCTTCTCTAGGAGAACATCGTAAGATACAACATGGTTCAAGATGTCAGAAGTAGGCTGAGCGAAATGAGTAGACGACATTCGCCGCATGCTCCCATGTCTAACCAGCGACTTCCAACGTGATGAGCTTCGTGCGACCGATCTTCTGAAGTGGTCTACTCCGGTCTTCTCCAGGAGAACATCGTAAGATACTTACAAAATGGTTCAAGATGTCAGGAGTTGGCAGAGCGAAATGAGTAGACGACATCCGCCTCATGCTCCCATGTCTGGCCAGCGATTCCAGACGGGACGAGCTGCGCGCGAGACCATCTCCTGAAGAGGTCTACTCCGGTCTTCTCTAGGAGAATATCGTAAGGTACTTACAACATGGTTCAAGATGTCAGGAGTTGGCAGAGCGAAATGAATAGACGACATCCACCTCATGCGGTCACTTCTGACCAGCGACTCCCGATAGGACGAGCTGCGTGAGACCATATCCTGAAGTGGTATAGTCCGGTCTTTTCTTAGAGAACCTCGTAAGATACTTACAACATGGTTCAAGATGTCAGGAGTAGGCAGAGCGAAATGAGTAGACGACATCCGCCTCATGCTCCCATGTCTGACCAGCGACTCCCGACGTGATGAGTTCCGTGAGACCGATCTTCTGAAGTGGTCTACTCCAGTCTGCTCGGGGAGAACGTCGTCGTCGCCTTCGTCGGCCGCAGCTAAAGCTGCTGTAGCACTCCTGGAGAAAGGACATTTAATTAAATATGGAATGGATCCTGGATGAAATAGTTATCTCCAATCCAACACCTCGATTGGAGATGTTAATTTCATCCAGGATAAAAGTTGAACGTGCTTTGTCAAGGTGACGAGTAGGGCACACTAGCGACACCAATAGATTTTAATTTTTAGCTTCTAAACCGGATCTATTTTAACCCTTACTTGTGCGTCAGATCGTCTTGCACCAGCTTCCAGTACAGTCCCTTCTTCTCCAACAGTTCCATGTGCTTTCCCTGCTCCAGCGCCGCTCCCTGCTCCATGTACACGATGCGGGACGCGTTCACGATGGTCGACAGCCGGTGGGAGACCACTAGAGTCGTTCGGCCCTTGCTCGCTGCGTCGAGAGCTGCTTGCACCTGTGGTCAGAAATTCCAAAAAGTACTTTATTTGCATAGGCTTATATACAGCTCTTACAAATCGTCATACATGAAAAATATAAATTATATAATTCTCACAACATCTCATACGTTGACCTGATTCCATACTAAGTAGCTTAAGCACTTGTGTTACAGATATCAGACAACAGAGGAACACAAATATATACTTAAATACATATATTACACCCAGACACTGAACAAACACAAGTGTTCATCGCACGAATGTTTGTCCAGGGTGGGGATCGAACCCACGACCTTTAGCGAAAGAGGCAGGGTCACTACCAATTGCGCCATCCGGTCAGTCAATTATAGCTATGTATATTATACATGTGATTAAACATATATGTCGATACAAAAAAAATACTAATAAATGAATAAATATAATGGGATTCTACCACAGGAATCGGAAAGTTGATTCTGACGAGAATATCCGGTAAGAAACTCGCCAGTTACTCTTTTTAATCGCCAAAATGTTTGTAAGTACAGTATCATGGGTGTAGGCGAACAGTTTATCATTTCCACAAATTCTTGTCATTTAAGTAATCCACTGTATAATAGGCTTTTGCCAATAAATAATTTTTAACATGTGTTTTAAATTTAGGCATGGGTAAATCAACAAGCTTTTCTGGTAACTTATTAAATATTTTAATACTCATTCCTACAAATGTAATGAAGAACACTTGTATTATAATGATATCATTACGGCTACGGCGGCCAATCTTAACGATCAGCCACGTACGCAGGATATAATATATCCGGTTTTTTATGTGATAGATGGCAGACGAGCAGATGGATCACCTGATGGTAAGCGATTGTTGCCAAGGACACCCGCGACACCAATGGAGTCACATATGCGCTGCCAACTTTAAACCCCCCTTCTCCCGGATTGGGCCTCCAGTATCCTCACTCACGCAGCACGGTGCTGCTACACGCCGGTTTTCTGTGAGGCCGTGGTATCCGTGGAAGCTTACCGTACGTGGCTGATCGTTGTGATTGGCTGTGCTAGTGCTCAAGTGTGTGCGCAAACACAAGTGCACTCTCAATTACCACCACCCTTACCCTCATATTCCGATCAGGCGTCAGCGTGACAAGACCGGAGAAGGATCGGGCGCAGGACCAATGGCTCAGTGTGCTTTCCGAGGCACGGGGGTACAAGACCGCTAACTTTCAGACTCCGGGCTGACATTAATAATTTCTTAGGTAAAATTTTTGGCCCGACCCGGGGATCGAATCCGGGACTTCATGCGCAGCAGTCGCTTTAAAGTGCGGCCCATTAACCACTGTGCTACCGAGGCAGTCACACACAGTACAACCTGTGCGGATAAAAAATGGGATCAGAAATGGCGGCGCATCTATTCACTTCTCGCTCGCACACTATATGCGTCTCTACTCGCACTCCACGCGTGAGACACTTGTATTACATTCTAGGGAATGATTCACACAAACAGCGAAGAAACCGTGGGGGAGCTACTCTGCGGCATGAATGGACCGGCTCGACCGGAGTGATACCACGGCCTCACAGAAAACCGGCATAAAGCAGCAGTGTGCTGTGTTTCGCTGGGTGTGTTAGGCTACTGGAGGCATAATTCAGGGGAAAGCGGGGTTTAAATGTTGGCAGCGCACTTATGACTTATGACTTCACTGGTCTCACGGGTGTCTATGGGCGGCGCCAACCGCTTACCATTAGGCGATCCGTCTGCTCGTCTGCCACCTATCACAAAAAAAAAACATACATAGAAATTTTCCACATTCAATCGGGTTTTACACATTAAATCGTTATATACCTGTCTTTCAGCAGCAGGGTCCAGCGCAGAAGTAGGTTCGTCCAGCAGCAGGATGCTGGGGTTCCGTACGATGGCTCGAGCTATGGCCACCCGCTGCTTTTGTCCCCCGGAGAGGGAGGCACCCCCAGCGCCGAGCACTGTGTCGTAGCCCTGAGGATTAAGACACGTGTATAATGAATAAAAAAATGAATAAAAAAATAATACATGAATGAATAAATGAATGAATAATTTTTTTATTATTTATTATAAATGAATGAATAAATGATTTATAAATGAATGAAAAAATGTTTGAATAAATGAATAAATAAATAAATGAATGAATAAATGAATGAATAAATGAATGAATAAATGAATGAATAAATGAATGAATAAATGAAATGAATAAATGAAAATGAATAAATGAAAATATCGCAAATAAATATCATATCATTCATTCATATCATTCATTCATTCATGAATGAATAAATGACTGAATAAATGAATGAATAAATGAATGAATAAATGAATTAATAAATGAATGAAAAAATGAATGAACAAATGAATGAATAAATGAATGAATGAATGAATGAATAAATGAATGAATGAATAAATGTATAAATGAATGAATAAATAAATGAATGAATAAATGAATGAACATACCTTTATTGCACTCAAAGTAAAGTATGAAAACTTAAGACTAGGTATTACAGGATATGAACAACGAAGGCAGCCTTATCACTATGAGCTATCTTTTCCAGGCAACCTTAGAACCAATCTTGGCAACCTTAGCAAGTGTTAGAGAATAAGATAATCCGCGCAGCTCCACTTCTGTGGAAACGCAGCCTAAAATGGCGAACATTCGGAGTCGGAGGCCATTTTTGGTCGTCGAAGGGGTATAAGCCAGCTGATCCAGAAGCTGATTCAGTTGATCCAATTGTGTCGCAACGCAATAAAGGCTAATTCGTCACCTTAAGGTAAATTTTCGCTTGCACGGCAAGACTCAGTCATACCAACACACCGTTTTAAAAAGATTAGCCAACCTTCTTTAAATTTTCATTACATCAAAAGGTATCAATATTTCTACAAGCAAATCTGAACTTTCTAATCTAACAGTTAAGCATAATTTTCTGTATAACAGGTATTACTCTGACAAATTTACGAAAGGTATATAATAGCATATCAAACGAATCAATTTGAAAAATGACGAACCTTTTCGTTCTTTGACTGTACTTGTCGTGGTTCTTCTATATGGCTAAAGTTTAGTATATTACTTACGTTGGCTAGCTTGGTGATGAACTGATGCGCATGGGCAGTCTTCGCGGCTGCAACCAGCTGTTCTTCTGTCACGCCGTCCAGCCCCAGCAGGATGTTCTCACGCACCGTCCCGCTGAAGAGTACTGGCTCCTGGCCTACCACTCCTATAAAGAGAAAAATTAACAATATATATAAAAGAAAAATAAACAATAAAAAAATCCTACAAGTTGAAATAATTCAGGCGGGCAATATATACATACATTGTGTCCAGGTGTGTCGCGGTGCATACAAAAGGATGAGAAGCTCACTCAGCTAAAGCCACGACTTAAGGACGGGGTAGGTACTTTCCTGTAGGCCATGGCGCTGGTTTTGGACGTAACAGTCAATGACCGTTAGGATTGTGATGATATTCTTACCAATATTAGTCCTGAAGTGGTGCACATCCAGCTCAGTCAACCGATGTCCGTCCACGCTGATGTGTCCGGAGTCCGGCTCATACAGGCGCTGCAGCAGTTGCAGCAATGTGGACTTGCCGCACCCGGACCCCCCCACCAGGGCGACCGTCTCCCCTGCGTTGACTTTCAGGGTTAAGCCGCGAAGGACCTGGAAACGGTACAAATTATTATACTGTGGAGTAGTATTTATTGAACAAGACAATAACTGAGAGATAAAACTAAGCTAAAAGTAAATAAAAAGGAAAATTAAAACAAATTAGGTCCCTGGGGCAGTGTCCCCAAAATGCTGGCAGCATTACCCCGCTGGAATGCGATGGAAATTCTCTTGGCGAGGTAGCAACCAGCCTTCGTTTTTTTAATTCTATTTGTCCCACTGCTGGACAAACGCCTCTTCTAACAGCTTCCACGGCTCCCTATTCTTTGATAAGTTGACCAGTACTAAACGGGGTTTGTCCAGGTCGTCACGCCATCTACTTACGTTTAATATTTTTAAATCTCTAACTATCGGAAGTCTTTGAAAAAGTGTGCAATTTCTTTTGTTGTCCTGATACATCATTTTAATTACCAGATTTTCCGGATCCTGGCTCATGGGCCAAGCGTACCCCGTGCTCCGAAAATACGCAACTGGGAATGATTCGCTAACATGTGAATGACCTAATACAACATTGGGCTTGTATTTCACAAGTTCTCACCTTAACATCAGGCCTCGAAGGATAATTAAAGTACAAGTTCTCAAACGTAATGTTCCCTTGGAATCTGTCAGGTTTCGCTCCCCTCGTGGTCAAGGCATCTATCTTGGACTGTCTCTCGATCAGTTTGAAGAGCGACTTGGCAGCTCCTCGGGCGGTGGAGAAGGTTTCCAAGTGAGGCTGGCACATGGCTATGTTTTGAGCTGCTATGAAGGTGCAGAAGAGGATCTGGAAGATGAAAAAGAGTAGAAAATAGATGAGAGACTTTTTTGGATCAAATTAAAATCGTTAACTATCAAAAATCATCTAGATAAATAAATGCGCTAAACTTGATATTTACACAGAAAACCGTCATGAAACAGCGCTGTGAGTTTTGTCGAGTGAGTGGAAAGTGCCGTAAGCCCAATTGGGGGAGAGGGAAACAGCTTGGCAACGAACTTGTGACTCCGCTGCACTCAACTGGTGTGGACAGCTGCAATCGCTTTCCATCTGTTAATTCGTCTGCTTATATACCCCCGTACACATAAAAAAGGTCCATCAATATACCCAGCATAGACATACGTATTTATGGGTGAAATTGCTGACTTAAGGCATGATATGGTTGTAGAATGAGCTCCCTTCAGAGGTTTTCCCGAGGGTCTACAGGATGAGGTTCTTAAAAAAGGAGTCTTAAGGTTTTTAAAGGGTCGGTAACACGTATGCAAGTCCTCTGGAGCTGCAGGTATCTATAGGCTGCGGTAGTCGCTTACCAACAGGCGAGCCGCTTGTTTCTACCGACGTCTTTTTTTTCAATCATATACGAGCCAATCACAATGGATGCGAAAGACCATGATACCGAAGTGGAGGAGATACAATAAAAAAGTGGAACCCGGGCTCTGAAGCTCCAGCTTGGGACACCACCGGGATTCATCGTTAAGATGATGATGATGATGATGACTCACCGTCAACATGATCCCAGGATGATACTGCTGCTCCTCAGCCGGCAAGTCCATGTCCCTCACACATAGGATGGCTCCGTAGGCGAACACGATGGCGTTGAGAGCGTACGTCAGGAGCCAGCCCAGGCCTGCACCGGCTCCCGCCCACAGGCCTCGCCGGCGGGCTGCTGATTCGGCATCTAGGAGTGCTTCTCCATATCTGTAGGTAGAGAGAAATAGTCATTTTATCTTTTTTATGGTAGAGGGGTCGCTGATTTGCTGACGTCCTTTTAAGAAGAGGTACGTTCATCTCTTAAAGGAAGATTGGCCTGATGGTAAGGAAAAGGAGAACCTACGTGGCAATTACAATGGAAGGGAAGGCATGGCATCACTCCCGTAAAACTGCTATACTGGCTATCGAGATGATTTCCTGTATTAGGACGGAGAAAACACTTGACATTTTCTGAATCTTCCTTATTCAGAAATTGATTGATAGGTCAATTGAAGTGGTAGGTATATCAATATTGTGACTTGTGTGACCACATCATCAACTTACCCGTTCCCGGGCCCAAGCTCATTTCGCCATTCAAAGAGAAGGTAGTTATGCTCTCAAATAACTTTTTTTTATGCTAGTGGCGACAAACGAGCAAGCGAGTCACCTGATGGAAAGCAATCATCGCCGCCCATTAACATCCGCGAAATCAGAGAGATCGCTAATGCGTTGCCGGCCTTTTTAAAAAGGAGTACACTCTTCTCTTGAAGGTCCCTAAGTCGTAGCCGTAGGTAAACTGTTCCACAGAACTGAGGTACAGTGGCGGACACATCAAGCTATACAAAACTGTCAAATTTCTTCATTCGATTACAAACCTTATATTGTTACACATTGAGTTCGAAATCGATTGAGAAAATTTGACAGTTTTCTATTAGTGACCTGTCCGCCACTGTACGTGATAGAAAGTTCCGCGAAAAACGTACAGTATTCGACCGCCATCCATCGAGATGATGAGGATGAAATGACAATCGCTTGCGTGTGGTTCGATGTAAGAATTCAGCTGCAACTCTACCTCTCAAGTTCCTTTTCTTCCCCAGCATAAGCACGCACTGTCCTGATGGCAGCGAGGGCCTCTTCCACCACGCGCCCAGCGGAGCCGTACGCTGTCACCTCCTCAGCCGAGCACTTGGTTTGGTACTGCGGACAACAAGGTTTATCTGTTAATGCGTCTGCTCTTATCCTCCCTTACGCATCAAAAAGGTCCATCAATATACTCTGCATAGACATACGTATTTATGAGTGAAATCGCTGACTTAAGGCATCATCATAATTATGTTTGTAGAATGAGCTACCTTCAGAGGTTTTCCCGAGGGTTTACAGTATGAGGTTCTTAAAAACAATACAAGAAGACATAAGAAGAGATGTAACATTGAACCTTCCTCTTGGGAGACTATTGCTGCGAATCGGCCTGAATGGAGACAGCAAATACAGTCCAAAGTTTACCACTTTGAGGAAGATTTAAACCTCAAACGTGATCTATGTAAAAGTAAACCGCCTCCCAATATTGTTTATCACTATGAAAACAATATCCTGACCTGTCCAAATTGTTCTCGCACATTTACCCATAAAATCGGGTACATAAGACACATTAGGGCCAAACACCTGAGCCCTTAGTAATCACCGTAGCCGAAATCGGCCAAGGAAAGATGATGATGATGATGACAACAAGGTTTATGTTAAAGAAACAAAGCAACTAAGCACAAAGAGAAAACACTTTGGGGTTTAAAGTGAGCACTAATATTTGTATTTTTATGGCAAAAGCAAGGATTTCTTATATAAAGTGACCGCCACCTTTATAGTGCGTAAAGATCCATTAGGAGTGGTTAGAGAAATATATCAGTGAAATCGAGCGAACGGCAGTGCCTTAATTTGCCTTTTAAGCACCCTGTGTGAATTTCTAATCGTGGTGAAGATATTAATCATGCATTTTTAAAAGACAAATGCATCGATCAGCAATAAATTTTCAAACCTATACTGAAACACTAATCATACTCAAAGTTTTGGTAGTAAGATAATATCGATTATATTTCAATATAAAGTATAATCGATTACCATAAATAATCGATATTATTACCATTGTAGGACCTCTCTACAAGTGTCGAAATCAAATTGTCACAGAGATAATCTTATTTGAAATGGACTATAGCGTAGTATCTTCTACTTAGTTTGTGGACTATAGTAATCGATTGATTGCATCAAAGAAGGTATTTTCTGGAGCGTTGAATATTCTTCTGGTTTGGTCTGCTTAAAAAAAGTAACAAGAAGACTCCAGTCCCTCACCTTAGAAACTATACCAGCCACTCCAATGGCGACCGGCACCACAGACAAGCCGGCGAGAGTGAGCTGCCAGCCGTAGGAGAGGGACAGAGCGCTGCCCAGCACGACCGTGCCGCAGAGGAAGGCTGTCATAGCTACGTGTTCTCCCACTCCGGCTTTGAGTTTGTCCATGTCTCTGTGGAAAGAAGATCGTAATTAGAAGAACTATTTCTTCTAATTATAAAACTAATCTTTTTTTAATATGATAGGTGGCCGACGAGCAGACGGATCGTTGAGTGGAGTCACAAGTGCGCTACCCCCTTTCCCCCGGATTGGGCCTCCGATACCCTCACTCACGCAGCCAAAAAGTATGTTTCGAATTTTTCGAACATAGCTCGGGTTTGTGATCACCAATCCGCATTTGGCAAGCGTGGTGATTAAGCCTAATTCCATCATAGTAGCGATGACCTTCTATGATGGAGGCCTTTACCCTGCAGTGGGACAGTTTATAGGCTGATACTGTACATAAATTATTACTAAGATTGCAGTACTTACTCTGTTAGAGCAGTAGCAAAGTTCATGTTAACATTTGTGTCAAAGAATGCGACTTCCTGAGTTATAACTGTCCGGAGCAGTTTCCATCGTAATCTGGATACCTGGAACAATACAAACATTGTCTTAGTTCATCTTGGATGAGAGGAGGTGGGAGTTCCAAGGATGAAATATCAGCAGGAGGAATTTATTTCGTTAGTTGAGATTTCTCAGAGAAAAACACTACAAAAATTTGTGTAGCATTCAATGCCTCCAAAATTTGGAGCCCATGCAATACGTACTAGCTCTTTACCAAAGTCGTGAATTCGTCTGAAAACACCATTAAGTTAATGTTTAGTAAATGGCCCCTAAATGTTGGACCATTGACAGCCTTTCGAGAAGGAGTAAGCTCGTCTCTTGAAGATCCCTAAATCATCCATCATAATCTGCTGTAGCTGAGGGGTTCCCCGAAACTTAGGTGAGTACCTTGGAAAGTAGCTTTGTAGTAGATTCTCGGAGCTCAACATCCTCTCTGCTCCCCAGTTGGCAAGGGTCACGGTTGCAGCAGTGATGAGCTGCCCGGTCATGGAGTATTCTAAGTTTCCTCAGCGAAAAACACTATAAAGTTTTGCGTAGTATTTAAAAGCACCAAAATTTGGATCCTATGCATGCATATGTGTTTACTCACCAGTCCGTTAATGTTCCTGAAAGTTCTTTCCTTTTTTTTAATATCAAAAGGCTTCTAGCTACTCACATCCCCACCATCACCTATATAGCTATGGTGGGTTTTACGATTGCATAGACACAATCACCACAAAGTTTCGAGTAATGCCTCCATAATTTGGAGTTCTTGTTTTTTTTATCCTAGTTTGTAGCTACTCACCATCCTGGCTGCTCCCCAGTTGGCGAGGGTCACGGCGGCTGCAGCCGTGACGAGCTGCCCCGTACTCACTCACATTTTTGAGGCATTAAATACTACTCGTAACTTGTTAATGGTTGACTCTAAGCAATTTTAGATCCCTCCTTATAGCTATGAAGGTTTCTACTCGAGACAAACACCACAAAACTTGGAGCTTCGTCCTTTTTTATCCTAGACGCAACAATCTCTACTCACCATCCTGGCTGCTCCCCAGTTGGCGAGGGTCACGGCGGCTGCAGCCGTGACGAGCTGCCCCGTACTCACTCACATTTTGGAGGCTTTAAATACTATTCGTAACTTGGTAATGGTTGACTCTAAGCAATCTTAGATCCCTCCTTATAGCTATGAAGGTTTCTACTAGAGACAAACACCACAAAGTTTGGAGCTTCGTCCTTTTTTATCCTAGAGGCAACAATCTCTACTCACCATCCTGGCTGCTCCCCAGTTGGCGAGGGTCACGGCGGCTGCAGCCGTGATGAGCTGCCCCGCCATCACCGCGATGCTGGCGAGCCCGAAGGCTATGGAGTCGTCGACGAGGGCGTCCATGTGTAGTGTGCGGTTTCCATCTGGTCTGTAACAAGGAGGTTAAGGTTTCGAATATTTGCACCATTTGTGATTTAGATGAAGGAAATAGACGGGATTATGTACTGCCGAACGGTCGACCGGAGTAACCGGCTTGAAGATAACCGGCTTGAAGCAGCGCTATTCGCTGAGTGTTTCGCCGCGTGAAGGGACAATTAGGAAAAGGTTATCAGCGCATTTTTGACTCCACTGGTGTGACACACTCCAACCACCACCCATAGCCAACTGCAAGGCTATGGGTGGCAGATTCGAGTTGTTGAAACTTATTATGATGGGGAAAGAAGCTGGTAAGAGGCGTGTGGGTTGGAGGAAAAATCACGGGTATCGCGAGCGCCGCTGAGCTGTTTCGCTTCGCTAGAGAGCGAGAAAGATATGCTAGATTGTTCGTCAGTATGTACAGAAGATGCGAGGTCTCCACGGCTCGATCTCGAAAAGCGTGAGCTCTCCAGTTACAGGACTTCGAACCTTCATCATCATCATCATCATCAGCCCATTTACCCACTGCTGGGGCACGGGCCTCCCTCAATCACATGAGGGGGTAATTGCCATACTCACCACGCTTGGCAGACGGGTTGGCGAGGGTTTTGATATAAATGCAGAGTTTTCCTTCTTCTTCGAACCTTGCTGATCAGAAAATAAGGACTCACATAATCTACTCCCCCTTCCAACAGTCTGAGTATGTATAGATGAGGCGATGTCTCCACGGCTCCATGTCGCGAAAAGCGTGATCTCTCCAGTTACGGGACTCCGAACCTTACCGATCGAAAAATAAGGACCCACAGAATTTGGCCCCCTCCAAACAGGGTCAATATGTTCAGATGAGGCAATGTCTCCACTGTTCGATGCCTCTGGACGAAGAGCGACGTGATCTCTCCAGTTACAGGACTTCTAAGCTTACCGATAAAAAAAATAAGGACTCACAGAATCTACCCCATCCAAACTGCGTGAGTATGTACAGATGCCTCATCTGTACATACAGTTCTCCAAGGCTCGATGTCACGAAAAGCGTGATCTCTCCAGTTACAGGACTTCGAACCTTACTGTGCTAAAAATAAGGACTCACAGAATCTGCTCCCATTTAACCAGCGTCACTATGTACATATGAGGCGTGGTCTGGTTCACGGCGACGTAATTTCTCCAGTGTAAGAACTTGGGACCTTCATCATTTCAGCCAATAGACGTCCACTGCTGGACATAGGCCTCCCCCAATGTTCTCCACACAGATCGGTCCTGTGCCGCCCGCTGTGACCTATAAGGGGAACCTAAGTAGTCATGCTCACTCAAATGTCTCTGAGGTGGTGGTGTTATGTGGCGGGTCATTACATTCCCTCTAATATGGTTGAGTGAAATGATGGCTGACACATACGTCATACTTGTGAACAGGTGCCACCTTTGGGGACTGGTCCGCTGCGGTTTACCTCATATTTAGCTTTTAATTTGCTTCATTCTATTTTGTGTTGCATTAGACTGTATGACTTGGTATGAGGATAATAAACCATTGTAAAAAAGTTGGCGATTAAAAAGAGTAACTGGCGAGTTTCTTGCCGGATCTTCTCGACCAGAAACAACTTTCCGAGCCGGTGGTAGAATCGCATTATGTTTATTTATTTCTTTAGTATATTTTATGTATCAACATATATATGTATTAACATGTAAATTATACATAAGTACTTATAAATAGTTTTAAGTCATTCAAATGTATGACGATTTGTAAGTGCTGTGTACAAGCCTATGCAAATAAAGAATTATTTGAATTGAATTGAATTGAATTGCATCCAATGGAATCCCGCGATTTCACCAGATCGTCGGTCCACCTTGTGGACCTTACTGATAAAAAAATAAGGACTCACAGAATCTGCCCCCCTCCAAACAGCGTGAGTATGTACAGATGAGGGGATGTCTCCACAGCTCGATGCCTCTGGACGAAGAGCGAAGTGATCTCTCCATATATGACGATGGCGCAGAGGAGTGCCACGGAGCTGACGCACCCGCACCCCGCGCCGAGGACGGTCGCCATCTTCTCGAGGGGGGACGCGTAGCGCCACTGGAAAGAAAGAGAGAGACTGTTAGTCTGGTCTGAGTATTCACAGAGACTATTTGTGTGCATGAACATGTATGTATTACTTTGACGACCAGATTGGAACAGTGGTAGTGAACGATGCCTCTGATACAAGGGTTGCGGGTTCGATCCCCGCACAGTACAAACATTTGTGTGCATGAACATGTTTGTTTGTATTGGTCTGGGTGTTTTATATGTATTATAAGTATATATTTTCAAAATAAAAGTATTACGAGAAATGTACGAGTACACAACGCCCTGTTGGTCTAGTGGTTTAAGTACCGGGCCGTGATCTCGGGGTCCTGGATTCGATTCCCGGGTCGAGCAAAAAGGACGTTTCGATTTTTTCGATTCGATTTCTCGGATTTGTGATCACCAATCTGCATTTGGAAAGCGTGGTGATTAAGTCTAATCCCATCATAGTAGCGATGACCTGATTTCTATGATGGAGGCCTTTGCCCTGCAGTGGGACAGTATATAGGCTGATATTTTACTTTTTTACGAGTACACACTGGTGTTCCATCAGGATAGCAAGGGAATAGAGAGTGCACTTGTGTTTGCGCACACACTTGTGCACTAAAAATATATCTATATGGTTGATCGTAGATTGAGATTAGCCGCCTTAGCCGAAATCAGTTTAAGGATATTATTATTATTATAATAAAAGTTATCCATCCCAGGGGGTAGTCATAAACCTCTTGACCTCCTTCTATCTGACCTTTTGTTGACCTTAGACTAATCAACTCTAGGTATTTTTAATTGAATAAAGTACCTAACCTTCAGTACTAAGTAGGTATAATAAGTACTAACTGAATTATTTATAGGTACTTCCTAAGAATGTCTAAATAGATCTTTTGTTTTACTTACATTATTCCAAGAAGCGACGGTTTGTCACAGAATTTCTAGAACTAGTTACTTTTAAGATCACAAATGACGCAAATTGGCAAATTCCTTCTTGATTTTGTGTCAACTTTTCCTTAAGGTGACGGGTAGGGCACACTAGCGACGCCGATCGATTTTAAACCGGCTCTTTTTTTAACAATTACGGGATTACAACCTCTCGGCAAACACTTATACTATTTATTTAATAACCATATACGCCGGCAGAGTAGAATAGGCCACCTTCACTCTTACCGAGGTGTCGTAAAAGGCGACTAAGGTAAAGCTGCTGGCATGATCATCAGCACCCAGAGAAGGAAAACTCTGCATTTATATCAAAACCCTCGCCAACCCGTCTGCCAAGCGTGGTGAGTATGGCAATTACCCCTCATGTGATTGAGGGAGGCCCGTGCCCCAGCAGGGGACTTAAATGGGCTGACGATGAACGATATACAAATGTTGGGTCCGTTTATATTCCGTAAAAATTGATTCACGCCAAAAGCGGCCACTTTTGGCGTGAATCATTTTTTCGCGTACAAAAACGGACCCAACATTTGTGCATGGTTATTTAATAAATAGTATAAGTGATTGCCGAGAGGTTGTAACTCCGAAATTGTTTAACAACATTGACTGCCATCAAACCAGACACAAATAAACATTTATTGTTTGTCGGTCACCGGTGTCCCCCATGGCGCTTAAAACATTAAAATAGATCCAGTTTAGTACCTAAAATTTAAAATCGATTGGCATCGCTAGTGTGCCCTACCCGTCACCTTAATTCATTTTATGGATTAGGTATTATACCTAACCTAGCTTAATCGGTTTGGGGAATTCTTGAGTTTTCAAATCTATTGTGCGTATTTCTACCATTATCTCAGCGGTGAGATAAAACATCGTGAGGAGATGTTATATAATGTTCCTTTTCCCAAGATGTCCTTTTCCCGAAATGTCCATTTCTCATGAAGTCCCTTTCTCTAATTGTCCCTTTGCTTGACAAAAAAGTGCGTTTTGATTAAAACTCCGCATCAATCAGTGCCCTTCTTCCATTGTAATATTGTAATAAGTGCATTTCAAAAATTGCACATACATATAAATTTTGCTGGTCCCCCCCACACTAGGCAAGCTTGTCCTGTGGCGGGCCACTTATAAACACAAGTAGCTTTAAAAAGGTTAGTTCCGTGCTTTGCCCATATACTTAAATTTTTTATCAGTTATTGCATTCGAAAAATGGTTTCACGCCATAACTGGCAGCTTATGGCATTAATGCAGTTTTGCAGTGCAAAACCAGACCAATAAGTAGTGCACAATCATTAAATAAATAGGTCATGTGTTTGCCGAGAGGCTCGAGCCCCGATTTTGTTGAAAATAGATCCAGCTTAGGTATTAACAAGAAATTGTCAATTCCTAAGCTGGATCTATTTTCAACAATTGGCGTCGCTGGTGTGCCCAACCGTCTCCTTAAATGAAATAGCTGTTTCAAAAGTCAATGAACTTAGGGTTTTAGAATTTCCTTTCCACGGCAGGGCGTGGTTCCTTAGCCCTTATCCTGTTAAAACAATAGAAGTTTATCCAGATGACACAAGATGGCCGCCCACAAAATAACAATGAATTCCACACAGACTTCCTGCTCCATTATAATTAAATAGGTGACTTAATTTGCTTATTAACTAAGTCAAGATGAACAATGAAACGTTAATAAGGGAGTTTATTTCAGGACCAATTAGCATGTTGTTAAATAGTAATTAATTAGGTTTGTAATTGCCGTTTACGTAGAGTGCATCGGAAGCTCTTCCTGTATTTTTTTACTAGCTTTTGCCAGCGGCTTTGCTTGCGTTAGGGAGTTGCCACGCTGGCGGATTGCGAGCGTTAGGGAGTTGCCACGCTGGCGGATTGCGAGCGTTAGGGAGTTGCCACGCTGGGGATTGCGAGCGTTAGGGAGTTGCCACGCTGGCGAATTGCGAGCGTTTTAAAAGCGGGGCGACGATGCAGCGAACAAGTCGCGGCTGCGCAACGTTCACCCCGCGGATGCACGACGGCCTCGGCCGCAGGAGGGATATGGTTTTTAGGGTTCCGTAGCCAAATGGCAAAAAGCGGAACCTTAAGAATTCGTCATAGGGTCTGCCCGTTCTGTTCCGTCTGTGTGTCCGTCGTATGGCCAGCCACTTTTTACTAACTATTGAAAAACTTGGTAAATAGATGTATTTTGTTAACCGCATTACAATTATTACATACAAATAAGAAAAAAAATTGGGGGGGCTCTATACTTGAAACTGAAACTCTCCGTCGTTTCAACCATCTCCACTTAGAAAAACACGTAAATCCGTCGCTCTGTTTTGCCGTGAAAGACAGACAAACAGACAGACAGACTTTCACATAAATACTATTAGTATGAATGGCAGACGAGCAGACGGATCGATTGATAGTAAGCCATAAGCGTTTGACAGTATGGCCGTGGCAGAGCCACGCTTCGGCATGATTGGTTCGACCAGAGTGATACCACACTGTTCTGTGTTTCCAGGGTTCCAGAGTTTTAAAGGTTGGCAGTGCACTTGAGACTCTACTGGTGTCGCGAGTGTCTATGGGCGGCGGCAATCGCTTACCATCAAGCGATGCGTCTGCTCGTCTACCAACTATAACATAAAAAAAGTCATCCCAAATGACGTCAAGCCACCTAAAATGCAAATAAATATGAGTTTTTTATATTTACTTTCTCCTCAAAATATTGATGTTATTACCAAAACCAGTCTGAAGTCAATTGTTGGCATCAACTCGCTTCCCTCGGCTACAGTATATATTTTATACTTTAGCTTATATCTGTAGCAGTCACATTGTATTATCCGCCGTATTACATTACGGCTAGCTATTATCGCGGCCGTTGGGGCGAAAAGGTCCTCGAGTGGAGGCCATGTTCAGGAAGTCGCAGCCGTGGCAGGCCCCCCACAAGGTGGACCGACGATCTGGTGAAGATCGCGGGAATCCATTGGATGCGGGCGGCACAGGACCGATCTGTGTGGAGAACATTGGGGGAGGCCTATGTCCAGCAGTGGACGTCTATTGGCTGAAATCTGTAGCTATTATCAAAAACAGGGCCGTTTTGAAATGCGACGGTATGGCGATTAGCCGGATTGAATGATATACCGACTAAACCCCAGCGATTTTCCTTCATCGCCCTTAAGGTGACTTGTAGGGCACACTAGTAACGCCAATAGATTTTAATTTTTAGCTACTAAACCGGATCTCTTTTAAACAATTTCGGGGTTACAACTTCTCGGCAGACACTTATACTATTTATTAAATAAAAGTTTATTTAAGTTATTTTCTCATGTAAGTGCTTTGTAATCTTATGAGAAAAATAAACATCTTTAAACCGAAATAACCATGCACAAATGTGGGGTCTATTTTTGAACGCGAAAATTGATTACCGCCAAAAGCGGCCACTTTTAGTGGCGATTGCTTGATTCTTTTTTTCTTTTTTTTAATTTTTTTATTCTCACAACATCTCATACGTTGAACTGATTCCGTACTAAGTAGCTTAAGCACTTGTGTTACAGATATCAGACAACAGAGAAACACAAATATATACTTAAATACATATATTACACCCAGACACTGAACAAACACAAGTGTTCATCGCACGAATGTTTGTCCAGTCGAACCCACGACCTTTGGAGTAAGAGGCAGGGTCACTACCAATTGCGCCATCCGGTCAGTCGTCGCTAGTGTGCTCTACCCGTCACCTTAAGTGGGGAGGAGTCATGGGTTCAAAACGGCGAACCCTGGCACCATGACCCCCCCATGGCAGTGCCTGCCTACACGGCGGGGCAGGCGGTTCCTCCCCCGGCTTGGCCGAGAGAGGGGGTAGGTACAGCCGGGAAAACTGAGCCGTTCCTACCAGCGACCACGATTCTCAGTAATGAGGGACCGACAAGAGAGGCCAACGTAAACATGGGCAGTGGAAGCGTGCTGGGCCCATAACCTGATGAATTGTAAACAAAGACACTTGGATGGTTTTAACAGTTTATAATTCGACTTTGTAAATAACACGTAATGACAGGAGATACCGTAGACACCGTGAGAGAGAGAGCCTACTTAGCTACCAGTACTCATTAACGCAGCTACAACATTGCTCATGAATTAGGGCAGGCGTCCATACTTTCATCACGCCTTATTGAAGAATGACAAATCGGCTAGTAATTGAACCGTGCAATTCAAAAGAGCAAACGGTTTTTGATAGCATCTAGCCGTAATGTAATACGGCGGGTTACACAATCCATCTGCGACATATTTGCTGGGATTTTCCCTGGCTGCGCCTGCGCATGCTTTTACTGGAATTACAGTGCAGGCAATAGGGCTGCCAGTTTCAGGTTCTACCGTGAGAGAGCCACGCTTTGGCATGAATGGGCCGGCTCGACCGGAGTAATACCACGGCATCACAGATAACCGGCGGGAAGCAACACTGTACTGTGTTTCGCTGCGTGAGTGAGGGTATTGGTGGCCCAATCCGGGGGAAAGGGGGGTTTAGTGTCTATGGGCGGCGGCAATCGCTGACCATCAGGCGATCCGTCTGTTCAATAAGTTACCTCAATTCTGTGGAACGGTTTGCCTACGGGAGTATTTCCCGAAGGCTACGACTTAAGGACCTTCAAGAGAGCGTACTCCTTTTTAAAAAGGCCGGCAACGCATTAGAGATCTCTCTGATTTCGCGGATGTTAATGGGCGGCGATGATTGCTTTCCATCAGGTGAATCGCTTGCGCGTTTTTCGCCTCTAGCATAAAAAGAAGAAACTCTTTTGACAACCCTAATATTAACCTTTTCAACATGACATGTTGATGCGCCAATTTCTCTTAAGTGATGACCATACCACTAATGGCTTGACATTTGAAGAAAAATCTTTTCTTGTTGCTTTACGGATATCCTGATTTCTGTTTGTTGTTGATTCCTTCGGAGTCCAGGTAAATTTGGACCATGCATAATACATTATTATTTACAAGATAGGAGGTAGACGAGCAGAAGGAATACCAGTGGAGTCACTAGTGCGCTGCCAACATTTCATCATCATCATCAGCCTATCGCAGTCCACTGCTAGACGTAGGCCTCTCCAATTGTTCGCCACCGTGACCTATCCATGGCTTCTCGAATCCAGCTCTTGCCAGCCATCCTGCGCAGATCGTCCCCCAACCTAGCCAGAGGGCGCCCTACATTAAATATTTCACAACATCACATACATTGATCTGGCTCCGAGATAGGTAGCTCAAGCACCTGTGTTACGGATATCAGAATCAACAGTGGGATTACAAATATATACGTATAATAATTTTCTTTTGTAAATACATACTTATAATACATAGGGAACACCCAGACCAATACAAACAGACATGTTCATGCACACAAATGTTTGTACCGGGGATCGAACCCGCAACCCTTGCACCAAAGGCAGCGTTCACTACCACTGTTCCAAGCGGGTCGTCATTACGTTTGCCAAGACGCGGTCTCCACTCTAGAATTCGTTTACCCCATCGGTTGTCGGTTCTGCGGCTAATATGCCCAGCCCACTGCCACTTAAGCTTGCTAATCCGGTGAGCAATGTCGATGACTTGATGCCAACTTAAACCCCCTTTCTCACGGATTCACTCACGCAACGAAACACAGCATAGACGCTGCTTTACGCGTTTTCAGTATCATTCCGGTCTAGTCGGCCCATTCATGCCGAAACGTAACTCACCCTTCTGAGCCCGGGTACGTTTGATACCATGATTCAGGATTCTGAAGTCAGGTAATTACAACTAATGTATGACCTTCGCAACCCTTTAACAGGGGAACCAGACCAACTGAATCATGGTTACACGTTTCAGAAACTACCCGAAACGTGCAGGTTTCCTCACGATGTTTTCCCTCACCGCCGAGATGACGGTAGCCATAAAATATAAGCATATTCAAAATAATAATAATTGACACACAAATCATTTAAGGTGACGGGTAGGGCACACTAGCGACGCCAATCGATATTTAATTTTTAGCTACTAAACCGGATCTAATTTAAACAATCTCGGGGTTACAGCCTCTCGGCAAACACTAAATAACCATGCACAAATGTTGGGCCCAACGCGTACGCGAAAAATTGATTCACGCCAAAAGCGGCCACTTTTGGCGTCAATCAATTTTTCGCGTACAAAAACGGACCCAACATTTGTACATGGTTATTTAATAAATAATATAAGTGTTTACCAAGAGGTTGTAACCCCGAAATTGTTTAAAATAGATCCGGTTAAATCGATTGGCGTCGCTAGTGTGCCCTACCCGTCACTTTAAGGCGACGGGTACCCTTAACTAGGGATGCCAATCGATTTAAATCTTTAGCTACTGAATCGGATCTATTTTTAACAATTTCAGAGCTCCAGTCTCTAAGCAAATATTTATACTATTTATTTAAAATTGTGCACTACTCTTGAATCTGTTTTTGCACTAGATAAACGCCATAAGTGGCCGTTTTTGGCGGTAATTCAAATTTTCATTGTAAGCAGACCAAAAAGTGAAGTATAAGGGAGTTGTCACACTGGCGGATTGCGAGTGTATTCAAAGCGGAGCGACGACGCAGCGAACACGCCGCGGATGCGCAACGGAATCGCAATTCGCCAGTGTGGCAACTCCCTAATTTGTATAAACAATGCTTATAAATTCGGTCTTATCAATTAGCAATCTGTCCCAGACAGCCTTCGTTTGGGTCGCCAAGGCAATTATGCTAGGGTGCACACAGCTGGCCTTTTATTTATCTAGTAATAAGGTTCATAGTATAAACGTGGGAATATTGAAACAATGGCAATGTCATGGCTGAGGGTGATACACGAAGCGAAGCTATAAATAATATAAATGAAAGAAAGAAAAAATGTTTATTTGGAACCAATAGTTACATAATCGTATCAACAATTTTTAGTTTTTACAGAACAATTACATAATAGGTACCAAAATGGTCTCCGCTCAGTATACGGTTGAGCGTGACACATTATGCCACGCTAAACCACTGGTATTCTGCGGATGCCAAAAGAACGAGGCACGCGGCCTCAGCCGACGACAGCTATTTTTAAACCTTGCAATAAATCAGTTACATAAAGATATCACTTAGTACTTACACATAGATGTGGAAAACGAAATTATTTAGGAAATAAATACATAGTAAAATATAAAATTATGTAAGATGAACTGGTTACTATTTACCTTTAAGTTTCTTCGCGCGCATTACGACTAAGCGTGGAGCGGCCTTTTAAGGTTGCACAAGGATATCACCTGGTCAAAAGAAACCCCTGGCTTCTTGGAACTCTGTTTAAAGTACCTATCTGTAAATTAATATACATAAAAATACTATGCATATTTAGTGTTTTGTTCTCTAAAGCAAAATACATTGGACCGGAACCTTTTGTTGGACTGTCGAGCTACACCATCAGTGTGGCTTTCCGGCAATATGTATACGAAGAGCAAACTAAGGAATGGAAGAAAAAACTAGGAATGAAACATTCAAAGGCCTTCATAGGAGACAATACGAAGATATGGAAAAAATATCTTCTCGGCGGCAATAGACAACAGACAAGGATGCTCTTAGGAGCGTTAACAGGGCATTATGCAACGAACAAAATGCTGATGAAGATGAACATAACATCGAACAGCGACTGCAGAGCATGCAAGGAGGAGACGGAAACCATAGAACATCTTTTATGTGAATGCGACTCACTAGCCAGAGGCAGAATGTGTCTTCTAGGTAACGCTTATCCTAAACCAGGAGACTACAGGCACTTCAATCCGAAAGACATCGTGACGCTGATGAAACGAGTCTTTCGTGAGTAGGAGCGCAAAAGATAGGGGGGTACATCAGATCCCTTAGAGTCGACGTGCCCCATGAAAATGACCCCCTAACAGATAAGATAGTGTTTTGTTCAATGACATATTATTTGTTCAGATATAATCACAAAAACTTCAAACTGAATTATCTTTATTTCCAGACTTACGACAATCTTGTCAAACTGTTGAGGAACTCAAGCTGTATATTATTACATAATTTTCATACGCAAGACGCAAAAAAAAACTAACAAAAATATTATGTGGAGGTTCGCCATTGTCCTTTTCGCACCGTGACAGGTGCCAAAAACCAACACAATGCTATCAGTGCATAAGACCTTCCGCTGTGACAGTCCTAAGCCATTGCGACCTGATCCCACGGCCTTGACTTTGTATTGTATCTATAAGTCCCACGATTGGTACCAGAACTAAGGTCATTGATGTAGATGTGTACCCTTAGGCATGCGGATTTTCCGATCGCAGATTTTTTCGTAGGTCGTGAATCACCTTATTATAAACCACGGTCTTAAATTATTACCGTACTAAAGCTAAAATGAGTAAAGAAGCTGGAAAAAAGTTTAGTTCCGGGACTTTTTTTAGATCGTGTATTGTAATAAGGTTTTAAGTCATGTGTTAATAAACTGCCTACTTATTTAACACAGTGTGTAGCGTTGCACTTCTTGGGGTCCCGGGTTCGATCCCCGGGTCGGGCCAAAATTTGTACTGAGTTTTTCTGTTAAGAAATTCTCAGTTTCAGCCCGGAGTCTGGAAGGTACCCACGTACCTCGAAAAGCACGTTAAGCCGTTGGTCCTGCGCCTGATCCCTCTCGTCGTGTCACACTGGTGTAACATCGAATTATGAGGGTAAGCAACGAGTTCTATTTCTTAACTTTTACAATGTACTAGTGGCCCGCCCTCACTTCATTTCGGGACATTAGTTCCATTTCATGTCAATAGATGGCGCTAGGTGTCGATTGCATTGCGCAAGCGTTTCGTGTTTTCGGATTACCTACAAGCGTTGCCGCTGTCTGTAAGATTTACCTCTTTATAAGTAGTATAGATAAAGGATCATTGCAATATAGGAAATAGGACGTATCGCAACACAAGGCTTGGTTACACATAATAAATAAGTACTTTATACGATAATCTTTCCGTGATAATCATGAACTTGCTCGTTTAGGATTAAACTGGTATCAGAGTAGTTATTTACCCGACTACGGCGAAGCAAAAAGGAGGGTTATGATTTTGATATGTATGTATGTATATGTCACCGGAAAATAACAAGATCGGTAGGTTTATCAATTTACTTGGAAGTTTATAAACTTTCGTAGGATTCTAAACGGAAGATAATTTGCATTATTTTACGTCCACATTTTCGTGCATTGATAAACGTACTGAACTCACTCGTAAAATAATAAGTAAGCAATATCCAAACGCTACGCGCGAACTGATTGGCATTGCCAATATGAAGATTGACAGAGAGCAGTGTGTTATTTTACGTATTTCAAAGATTCGTATATTTAAAAGAGTTTCTGTGATAGGTAGAACCATATAAAATTTTACGAATAGGGTATACGACTAAGCTCAAGATTTTACAAAATATAAATATTTTATCAAAATATAGGTCAATATGTGCCAATGGCAAAAATTCTCAATTAAAAATATAACGTCTAGCCGGTTTTATAGTCATTCAAAGATTCATGGGCAAGTCCATTTTAAAAGTATGAAATTATTAAAAAATAATTATACGATTGAAGAACCCATACAATTTGCACCAATTATTATAATAGAACCATTGACATAAACGAAACATTTGATATAGCTACCATACAAAATTCAAATGAAATGCATACAAAATACTTAAGTGTGACGTCACATCTAAGTAGCCATTTGTATGGAGCGTTTTGGGTTTGCCCAAAATAATGTGATTTTAAAGTTGTGATATCTCAGGTAGTTTAAATGAGAATCAAGTGATTCCTTCAACGATGTTTCTATCATTGAGAGGTCTTTTGATAGCAAAAATAAAAAAAAACAAAAATTGTCGTATACCGTATTGATAAATTTACGAAAGTGTGGACGTAAAATAATACGATTTATCTCCCGTTTAGAATCCTACGAAAGTTTATAAACTTCCTAGTAAATTGATAAACTTACGAATTTGTTATTTTCCGGAGACATATAATGTATGTATGGTGGTTCATCTGTTCCCTCATAACATCTAAACTATAATCATATATGACAAATTAGGTGTCGTTTGTAACGTCTAGATTGCTTCTGGTTACAGGCGACATGACGTCGCGTTAAATTGACTACAGCGCCCTCTAGGGGACTTAGAGTAAGGAACTAAAAAAAAAACATTTGCTTCACGGTACCGTGTGGGGTATCAAATGAAAGAGCTTTTTTAGCATATAACAAATATTTGAAATAAGAGGGAATAAGCACTTTAAACGATGATTTTTCAATGGTTGTTGTCGCAAAATAACTATATAAGTAACTAGCTTTTACCCGCGACTTCGTCTGCGTTCACACAATATCTTTATAAATTATAGCCTATGTGTTATTCTGATCTATAAGCTACATTACTGTAAAGTTTCATTAAAATACGTTTAGTAGTTTTTGCGTGAAAGAGGAACAAACATCCATACATCCATCCAAACAAACTTTCGCCTTTATAATATTAGTAAGGATTACAACTTTACTGTGGTGGTTAGATAGTACAGGTTATATTTACATAGGTACTTTTTTCGTTTCTGGAGATAAGGGCGTTCCGAAACTGTTCCAAACCTGTACGTGGATAGTTTCGGAACATGTAGCATGATTTAGTTTTCTTTAATGCGATAAGTGGCAGACTAACAGACGGATCATCAGATGTTTTTTTTTTATATGAGAGGTGGCAGACGAGCAGACGGATCACCTGATGGTAAGCAATTCCGCCGCCCATGGATACCCGCACCACCAGTGGAGTCACAAGTGCGCTGCCAACTTTTTCCCCTTCCCCCCCATTGGGCCTCCGGTAAGCTCACTCACACGGCGAAACACAGCGCAGGCGCTGCTTCACGCCGGTCTTCTATGAGGCAGTGGTATCACTCCGGTCGAGCCGGCCCATTCATGCCTAAGCGTGGCTCTCCCACATTTAAAATGGTAAGCGATTGCCGCCGCTCACGGACACCTGCGACATCAGTGGGAGTCCTCAAGTGCGCTGCCACCCTTTCAACCCCCCTTTCCTCTGAATTGGGCCTCCGGGACCCTCACTCACGCAACTAAACACAGCACATTGCTGATTTACGCCAGTTTTTATCACTCCGGTCGAGTCGGCCCATTCATGCCGAAGCGTGGCTCTCCCATTGTCAAATGAACCACGGAGCTAATGAGACTTACGCCCTTTTATTATGTACATACAATTGCACACATGTAAAGTATACAAAACTGGCATTAATGTCAAACACGATAGGATAGCCGCCGTGTGGTCCCCGGCAGAGTAGAATACGCCACCCTCACTCTTACCGAGGTGTCGTAAAAGGCGACTAAGGTAAAGCTGCTGGCATGATCATCAGCACCCAGAGAAGGAAAACTCTGCATTTATATCAAAACCCTCGCCAACCCGTCTGCCAAGCGTGGTGAGTATGGCAATTACACCTCATGTGATTGATGGATGCCCGTGCCCCAGCAGTGGGGACTTAAATGGGCTGATGATGATGATGATGATGACGATCGGATCAATATCGATGTATGAATTTTGATAGATCATAATGTGTGGCCGTCTGTACCAAACAAGGTATGAAATTAATGATACAAGACCTAAATAAACTTTGCACAAAATGCCGACTAAATTCATTCATTTTCCTGTTCAATATTATCCTTTAACGCACCTAGACAACTTAAGGTGACGGGTAGGGCACACTATCGACGCCAATCGATTTTAATTTTTAGCTAATAAACCGTTTCAAGATCTATTTTAAACAATTTCGGGGTAACAACCTCTAGGCAAACACTTATACTATTTATTAAATAACTATGCACAAATGTTGGGTCCAACGTGTATGCGAAAAATGGAATCACGCCAAAAGTGGCCACTTTTGACGGTAATCAATTTTTCGCGTACAAAAACGGACTTAATATTTGTTTGTATAAATAGTAGGTATAAGTGTTTGCCGAGGGATAGTAACCCCGATATTGTTTCAAATAGATCCGGTTTATTCGCTAAAAATTTTAATTCGTTGGCGTCGCTTGAGTGCCCTACCCGTCACCTTAAATAATTTGTTGCTCACTTTTTTCAAAAAAATGGTCGCTTATGGCGGCACTATATAATATCCCCAACCGATTACGGCTACGGCGGCCAATCTCAACGATCAGCCATGCACGCAGGATATAGTATAGTGCTCAAGTGTGTGCGCAAACACAAAGGCACTCTCTATTCCCTTACCCTCATATTCCGATGGGATACTACTGTGACACGCCTGGAGAGGGATCGGGCTTTCCAAGGCACGGGGTACAAGACCGCCAACTTCCAGAATCCGAGCTGCCACTAAGAATTTCTTACCGAAAACTTAGGTACAATTTTTGGCCCGATCCGGGGATTGAACCCCGGACCTCTTGCGCAGCCGTCGCTTTAAAGTGCCACCCACTAACCACTGCGCCACCGAGGCAGTCACTATATCCTCGCGGTGTCGCCTTAAACATTTGCTAATGATCTAGAAAAGTAGATCGAATGCAAATCAAGTTTTGAGGAAGGAAAACTATTTGCTTTAATTTGAGATTTCATTTAGAAAATGCGTAAAGTGAGGGACTTTACTAATTTTATAGGCACGCACAAGTTAAGCTTAGGTACTGCGTGTAATGGATGGGTGACCTCGTCGTTTTTATCTTTGGAATATTTACTATGCGGTTTTTTGTTGTTTAAGTTTTATTATGTGTGAACTTGCAGAATAGGCCATTTTCATCTATCAACAATAAATTATGAAATTATATTACTTGTATAGTTTTTCATCACGGGAAATGCAAATATAACGTTATTTTCCCATGAAATCCTAAGATAAATTTTATTTTTCTAAAATCAAAATTGAGGTTTTAGTATCTGTATGGCACGTGATTTCAAACGCCGACCGCCATGATGTGACGTCATTATACTAAAACATCTTTTTGACATCTTTGTTTACATACCTACAACGTTCATCGAAATTTTGACATTTCTCAATTTTAGTTCAATGCGCTTTGATTTAGTTATAGTGACGTCATGCGCCGTCACCATCATGGCGGTCGGTGTTTAGGCGCGTATATTTTACGTCAAATTTTTGATAATTTTTTTATAACATTTAGCAGGCATATTTTGCAGAAATAAAAATAATGCTTGATTATCTGATATATATGAGCATTATAAAAAATATTTGAAAAAATAGGAGAATTCCCTATTATGATCTTTTTATGGTGGGGCATCGAAGTCACTCACATCACATCACATCAAATCGAACACACACATGATATTCAAAAAAGTGCATCTGGGAATCCATAATGGAAAGTTTTAAAATTTTTTGAGATGTACTCGTGTAAATCTTCTTCGTACAAGAAATAATAATTATTTTTATTACCTAAAGTGGCCACTTTTATCAATAACAAAAATTATGGTTACTTATAGGGAAAAATTGCGATATAATTTTGTCTATAGAGTAAAATAAATATTTCACAACAGCACATACATTGATCTGACTCCGATAGGTAGCTCAAGCACCTGTGTTACGGATATCAGAATCAACAGTGGGATTACAAATATATACGTATAATACTTTTCTTTTGTAAATACATACTTATAATACATAGGGAACACCCAGACCAATACAAACAGACATGTTCATGCACACAAATGTTTGTACTGTGCGGGGATCGAACCCGCAACCCTTGCACCAAAGGCAGCGTTCACTACCACTGTTCCAAGCGGGTCGTCATTACGTTTGCCAAGACGCGGTCTCCACTCTAGAATTCGTTTACCCCATCGGTTGTCGGTTCTGCGGCTAATATGCCCAGCCCACTGCCACTTAAGCTTGCTAATCCGGTGAGCAATGTCGATGACTTGATGCCAACTTAAACCCCCTTTCTCACGGATTCACTCACGCAACGAAACACAGCATAGACGCTGCTTTACGCGTTTTCAGTATCATTCCGGTCTAGTCGGCCCATTCATGCCGAAACGTAACTCACCCTTCTGAGCCCGGGTACGTTTGATACCATGATTCAGGATTCTGAAGTCAGGTAATTACAACTAATGTATGACCTTCGCAACCCTTTTACAGGGGAACCAGACCAACTGAATCATGGTTACACGTTTCAGAAACTACCCGAAACGTGCAGGTTTCCTCACGATGTTTTCCCTCACCGCCGAGATGACGGTAGCCATAAAATATAAGCATATTCAAAATAATAATAATTGACACACAAATCATTTAAGGTGACGGGTAGGGCACACTAGCGACGCCAATCGATATTTAATTTTTAGCTACTAAACCGGATCTAATTTAAACAATCTCGGGGTTACAGCCTCTCGGCAAACACTAAATAACCATGCACAAATGTTGGGCCCAACGCGTACGCGAAAAATTGATTCACGCCAAAAGCGGCCACTTTTGGCGTCAATCAATTTTTCGCGTACAAAAACGGACCCAACATTTGTACATGGTTATTTAATAAATAATATAAGTGTTTACCAAGAGGTTGTAACCCCGAAATTGTTTAAAATAGATCCGGTTAAATCGATTGGCGTCGCTAGTGTGCCCTACCCGTCACTTTAAGGCGACGGGTACCCTTAACTAGGGATGCCAATCGATTTAAATCTTTAGCTACTGAATCGGATCTATTTTTAACAATTTCAGAGCTCCAGTCTCTAAGCAAATATTTATACTATTTATTTAAAATTGTGCACTACTCTTGAATCTGTTTTTGCACTAGATAAACGCCATAAGTGGCCGTTTTTGGCGGTAATTCAAATTTTGATTGTAAGCAGACCAAAAAGTGAAGTATAAGGGAGTTGTCACACTGGCGGATTGCGAGTGTATTCAAAGCGGAGCGACGACGCAGCGAACACGCCGCGGATGCGCAACGGAATCGCAATTCGCCAGTGTGGCAACTCCCTAATTTGTATAAACAATGCTTATAAATTCGGTCTTATCAATTAGCAATCTGTCCCAGACAGCCTTCGTTTGGGTCGCCAAGGCAATTATGCTAGGGTGCACACAGCTGGCCTTTTATTTATCTAGTAATAAGGTTCATAGTATAAACGTGGGAATATTGAAACAATGGCAATGTCATGGCTGAGGGTGATACACGAAGCGAAGCTATAAATAATATAAATGAAAGAAAGAAAAAATGTTTATTTGGAACCAATAGTTACATAATCGTATCAACAATTTTTAGTTTTTACAGAACAATTACATAATAGGTACCAAAATGGTCTCCGCTCAGTATACGGTTGAGCGTGACACATTATGCCACGCTAAACCACTGGTATTCTGCGGATGCCAAAAGAACGAGGCACGCGGCCTCAGCCGACGACAGCTATTTTTAAACCTTGCAATAAATCAGTTACATAAAGATATCACTTAGTACTTACACATAGATGTGGAAAACGAAATTATTTAGGAAATAAATACATAGTAAAATATAAAATTATGTAAGATGAACTGGTTACTATTTACCTTTAAGTTTCTTCGCGCGCATTACGACTAAGCGTGGAGCGGCCTTTTAAGGTTGCACAAGGATATCACCTGGTCAAAAGAAACCCCTGGCTTCTTGGAACTCTGTTTAAAGTACCTATCTGTAAATTAATATACATAAAAATACTATGCATATTTAGTGTTTTGTTCTCTAAAGCAAAATACATTGGACCGGAACCTTTTGTTGGACTGTCGAGCTACACCATCAGTGTGGCTTTCCGGCAATATGTATACGAAGAGCAAACTAAGGAATGGAAGAAAAAACTAGGAATGAAACATTCAAAGGCCTTCATAGGAGACAATACGAAGATATGGAAAAAATATCTTCTCGGCGGCAATAGACAACAGACAAGGATGCTCTTAGGAGCGTTAACAGGGCATTATGCAACGAACAAAATGCTGATGAAGATGAACATAACATCGAACAGCGACTGCAGAGCATGCAAGGAGGAGACGGAAACCATAGAACATCTTTTATGTGAATGCGACTCACTAGCCAGAGGCAGAATGTGTCTTCTAGGTAACGCTTATCCTAAACCAGGAGACTACAGGCACTTCAATCCGAAAGACATCGTGACGCTGATGAAACGAGTCTTTCGTGAGTAGGAGCGCAAAAGATAGGGGGGTACATCAGATCCCTTAGAGTCGACGTGCCCCATGAAAATGACCCCCTAACAGATAAGATAGTGTTTTGTTCAATGACATATTATTTGTTCAGATATAATCACAAAAACTTCAAACTGAATTATCTTTATTTCCAGACTTACGACAATCTTGTCAAACTGTTGAGGAACTCAAGCTGTATATTATTACATAATTTTCATACGCAAGACGCAAAAAAAAACTAACAAAAATATGATGTGGAGGTTCGCCATTGTCCTTTTCGCACCGTGACAGGTGCCAAAAACCAACACAATGCTATCAGTGCATAAGACCTTCCGCTGTGACAGTCCTAAGCCATTGCGACCTGATCCCACGGCCTTGACTTTGTATTGTATCTATAAGTCCCACGATTGGTACCAGAACTAAGGTCATTGATGTAGGTGTGTACCCTTAGGCATGCGGATTTTCCGATCGCAGATTTTTTCGTAGGTTGTGAATCACCTTATTATAAACCACGGTCTTAAATTATTACCGTACTAAAGCTAAAATGAGTAAAGAAGCTGGAAAATGTTTAGTTCCGGAACTTTTTTTAGATCGTGTATTGTAATAAGGGGGAATAGTTTTAAGTCAAGTGTTAATAAATTGCCTACTTAGTTAACACAGTGTGTAGCGTTGCACTTCTTGGGGTCCCGGGTTCGATCCCCTGGTCGGGCCAAAATTTGTTCCTGAGTTCTTCTGTTAAGAAATTCTCAGTTTCAGCCCGGAGTCTGGAAGGTACCCACGTACCTCGAAAAGCACGTTAAGCCGTTGGTCCTGCGCCTGATCCCTCTCGTCGTGTCACACTGGTGTAACATCGAATTATGAGGGTAAGCAACGAGTTCTATTTCTTAACTTTTACGATGTACTAGTGGCCCGCCCTCACTTCATTTTCGGGACATTAGTTCCATTTCATGTCAATAGATGGCGCTAGGTGTCGATTGCATTGCGCAAGCGTTTCGTGTTTTCGGATTACCTATAAGCGTTGCCGCTGTCTGTAAGATTTACCTCTTTATAAGTAGTATAGATAAAAGATCATTGCAATATAGGAAATAAGACGTATCGCAACACAAGGCTTGGTTACACACAATAAATAAGTACTTTATACGATGATCTTTCCGTGATAATCATGAACTTGCTCGTTTAGGATTAAACTGGTATCAGAGTAGTTATTTACCCGACTACGGCGAAGCAAAAAGGAGGGTTATGATTTTGATATGTATGTATGTATATGTCACCAGAAAATAACAAGATCCGTAGGTTTATCAATTTACTTGGAAGTTTATAAACTTTCGTAGGATTCTAAACGGAAGATAATTTGCATTATTTTACGTACATTTTCGTGCATTGATTAACTTACTGAACTCACTCGTAAAATAATAAGTAAGCAATATCCAAACGCTACGCGCGATTTGATTGGCATTGCCAATATGAAGATTGACAGAGAGCAGTGTGTTATTTTACGTATTTCAAAGATTCGTATATTTAAAAGAGTTTCTGTGATAGGTAGAACCATATAAAATTTTACGAATAGATATCCGTTAGTTATAAATTTACCGTGTGACGTCGGAAATTGGTAAATTTAAAGTGTGGACGTAAAATAATACGATTTATCTCCCGTTTAGAATCCTACGAAAGTTTATAAACTTCCTAGTAAATTGATAAACTTACGGATCTTGTTATTTTCCGGTGACATATATATGTATGTATGGTGGTTCATCTGTTCCCTCATAACATCTAAACTATAATCATATATGAACAAATTAGGTGTCGTTTGAAACGTCTAGATTGCTTCCGGTTACAGGCGACATGACGTCACGTTAAATTGACTACAGCGCCCTCTAGGGGACTTAGAGTAAGGAACTAAATAAAAACATTTGCTTCACGGTACCGTGTGGGGTATCAAATGAAAGGGTTTTTGTAGATTGACCACAAAGAAAACTCGCCACATTTTGTTAACTCCATACATTGAAAGTAAACTCACCACATGCATTAAAAATATGTGTTAGTTAGTCACTGGCGGGTGAGGTTTGTTTACAATAACCAAAATTATTAATAAACAATTTATTTCATAAAAATAGAACTGTGGTGAGTTTACACTTACTTTTTTCTGTGGCGAGTTTACTTTGTGGTCAATGTACAAAAACCCAAATGAAAGAGCTTTTTTAGCACATAACAAATATTTTAAATAAGAGGGAATAAGCACTTTAAATGATGATTTTTCAATGGTTGTTGTCGCAAAAGAACTATATAAGTAATTACAAATGTGGTGGTTAGATACTACTGGTTATATTTACATAGGTATTTTTTGGTTTCTGGAGATAAGGGCGTTTCGAAACTGTCCCAAACCTGTACGTGGATAGTTTCGGAACATGAAGCATGATTTAGTTTTTTTTAAATGTGATAAGTGGCAGACGAACAGACGGATCATCTGATGGTTTTTTTTTTATATGAGAGGTGGCAGACGAGCAGACGGATCACCTGATGGTAAGCATTTCCGCCGCCCATGGACACCCGCACCACCAGTGGAGTCACAAGTGCGCTGCCAACCTTTTCCCCTTCCCCCCCATTGGGCCTCCGGTAAGCTCACTCACACGGCGAAACACAGCGCAGGCGCTGCTTCACGCCGGTCTTCTATGAGGCAGTGGTATCACTCCGGTCGAGCCGGCCCATTCATGCCTAAGCGTGGCTCTCCCACATTTAAAATGGTAAGCGATTGCCGCCGCTCACGGACACCTGCGACATCAGTGGAGTCTCAAGTGCGCTGCCACCCTTTCAACCCCCCTTTCCTCTGAATTGGGCCTCCGGGACCCTCACTCACGCAACTAAACACAGCACATTGCTGATTTACGCCAGTTTTTATCACTCCGGTCGAGTCGGCCCATTCATGCCGAAGCGTGGCTCTCCCATTGTCAAATGAACCACGGAGCTAATGAGACTTACGCCCTTTTATTATGTACATACAATTGCACACATGTAAAGTATACAAAACTGGCATTAATGTCAAACACGATAGGATAGCCGCCGTGTGGTCCCCGGCAGAGTAGAATACGCCACCCTCACTCTTACCGAGGTGTCGTAAAACCGACTAAGGTAAAGCTGCTGGCATGATCATCAGCACCCAGAGAAGGAAAACTCTGCATTTATATCAAAACCCTCGCCAACCCGTCTGCCAAGCGTGGTGAGTATGGCAATTACACCTCATGTGATTGATGGATGCCCGTGCCCCAGCAGTTGGGACTTAAATGGGCTGATGATGATGATGATGATGACGATCGGATCAATATCGATGTATGAATTTTGATAGATCATAATGTGTGGCCGTCGTACCAAACAAGGTATGAAATTAATGATACAAGACCTAAATAAACTTTGCACAAAATGCCGACTAAATTCATTCATTTTCCTGTTCAATATTATCCTTTAACGCACCTAGACAACTTAAGGTGACGGGTAGGGCACACTAGCGACGCCAATCGAATTTAATTTTTAGCTAATAAACCGGATCTATTTTAAACAATTTCGGGGTTACAACCTCTAGGCAAACACTTATACTATTTATTAAATAACCATGCACCAATGTTGGGTTCAACGCGTACGCGAAAAATGGAATCACGCCAAAAGCGGCCACTTTTGGCGGTAATCAATTTTTCGCGTACAAAAACGGACCCAATATTTGTTCATGGTTATTTAATAAATAGTATAAGTGTTTGCCGAGGGATAGTAACCCCGATATTGTTTCAAATAGATCCGGTTTATTCGCTACAAATTAAAAATTCGTTGGCGTCGCTTGAGTGCCCTACCCGTCACCTTAAATTATTGGTTGCTCACTTTTTTCAAAAAAATGGTCGCTTATGTCGGCACTATATAATATCCCCACCCGATTACGACTACGGCGGCCAATCTCAACGATCAGCCACGTACGCAGGATATATTATAGTGCTCAAGTGTGTGCGCAAACACAAGGGCACTCTCTATTCCCTTACCCTCATATTCCGATGGGATACTACTGTGACACGCCTGGAGAGGGATCGGGCTTCCCAAGGCACGGGGGTACAAGACCGCCAACTTCCAGACTCCGAGCTGCCACTAAGAATTTCTTACCGAAAACTTAGGTACAATTTTTTGGCACGACCCGGGTATTGAACCCCAGACCTCTTGCGCAGCCGTCGCTTTAAAGTGCGACCCACTAACCACTGCGCCACCGAGGCAGTCACTATAACCTCGCGGTGTCGCCTTAAACATTTGCTAATGATCTAGAAAAGTAGACCGAATGCAAATCAAGTTTTGAGGAAGGAAAACTATTTGCTTTAATTTGAGATTTCATTTAGAAAATGCGTAAAGTGAGGGACTTTACTAATTTTATAGGCACGCACAAGTTAAGCTTAGGTACTGCGTGTAATGGATGGGTGACCTCGTCATTTTTATCTTTGGAATATTTACTATGCGGTTTTTTGTTGTTTAAGTTTTATTATGTGTGAACTTGCAGAATAGGCCATTTTCATCTATCAACAATAAATTATGAAATTATATTACTTGTATAGTTTTCATCACGGGAAATGCAAATATAACGTTATTTTCCCATGAAATCCTAAGATAAATTTTATTTTTCTAAAATCAAAATTGAGGTTTTAGTATCTGTATGGCACGTGATTTCAAGCGCCGACCGCCATGATGTGACGTCATTATACTAAAACATCTTTTTGACATCTTTGTTTACTTACCTACAACGTTCATCGAAATTTTGACATTTCTCAATTTTAGTTCAATGCCCTTTGATTTAGTTATAGTGACGTCATGCGCCGTCACCATCATGGCGGTCGGTGTTTTAGCGCGTATATTTTACGTCAAATTTTTGATAATTTTTTTATAACATTTAGCAGGCATATTTTGCAGAAATAAAAATAATGCTTGATTAGCTGATATAAATAAGCATTATAAAAAATATTTGAAAAAATAGGAGAATTCCCTATTATGATCTTTTTATGGTGGGGCATCGAAGTCACTCACATCACATCACATCAAACCGAACACACACAAGATATTCAAAAATGTGCATCTGGGAATCCATAAAGGAAAGTTTTAAGAATTTTTGAGATGTACTTGTGTAAATCTTCTTCGTACAAGAAATAATAATTATTTTTATTACCTAAAGTGGCAACTTTTAACAATAACAAAAATTATGGTTACTTATAGGGAAAAAATGCGACATAATTTTGTCCATAGAGTAAAATAAATATTTCACGAAATCACACACATTGATCTGACTCCGAGATAGGTAGCTCAAGCACCTGTGTTACGGATATCAGAATCAATAGTGGGATTACAAATATATACGTATAATACTTTTCTTTTGTAAATACATACTTATAATACATAGAAAACACCCAGACCAATACAAACAGACATGTTCATGCATACAAATGTTTGTACTGTGCGGGGATCGAACCCGCAACCCTTGGACCAAAGGCAGCGTTCACTTTTACTGTTCCAAACGACAACAAAAACTTATATTAGAAGAGTACAACGTTATTTCCAGTAAGCCATAAATAAAAATATTTTGAAAAATTCTGCATCTTATTAAATTGTGCGAAAAAAAAATAAATTACCTTTACCTACCAAATGACGCGGACGTCAGAAACACATTTCTTGGAAGAAATAAAAGCAATTTTACCGAAACCTGATTCAGGTGAAACTAATTGGGGTGTGGACGTAAAAACTGCCTGGATGAGGTAGGGATGTTTCTAGGTCGATAAAATAGTGATATGGTATATCGAATTTTGGATAAACATGTTAGAAAAACAACAGAAAAAGTGAAGCATATAGGCCTCCTTTAAAATAATCTTACATATAAACTTTTTTTTACTACTTCTACATAAACATTTTTTGGTTTAGATTTAATGGCTGTTTATGGATAGCAATATATTAATATTTATATTAAAAACCTCGCCAACCCGTCTGCCAAGCGTGGTGAGTATGGCAATTACTCCTCATGTGATTGAGGGAGGGTCGTGCCCCAGTAGTGGGGACTTAAATGGGCTGATGATGATGATGATATATTAATATTTAGTGTACCTATATTTTAAAGAATACATTGCCATGGAGGCGTCATGGCAATTCACCGTGGGAGAGCCATGCTTTGACATGAGTGGGCCGGCTTGAACGGAGTGATAATTCCACAAAAAATCGACGTGAAGCAGCACTGTGATGTGTAACGCTGCGTGAGTGAGGGTACCGAAGGCCAGATCCAGGCGAAAGGGGATTTTAAAGGTTGGCAGCGCAGTGACTCCACTGGTGTCACAGGTGTCTTTGGGCGGTGTCAATCGCTTACCAGGCGATCCGTCTGCTCGTCTGCCACCTATAACATAAAAAAGTCGTTTTTGCGTGTAAGAGCAACAATCAAAACATACTGACATAAATATATACTCACAAATTTTCTAGGACAAGTCGCGCCCTGCCGTTTCCCATGCGGTCTGCGTGTCTTTTCGGCGTTTTCTACGTTGCCATTGTGACGTCATGGCAATTTCTGGCAGTAAACAGAACACGTTGCCATGGAGCCGTCATGGAAATTTCTGGTAGTAAACAGAATACGTTGCCATGGATACTTCATGGCAATTTCTGGCAGTAAAGAGAACATGTTGCCATGGAGACGTCATGGCAAATTCTTGCAGTTAACATAATACGATGCTATATAGACGACATGGCCGTTTCTGGCAGTAAACAGAACACGTTGCCATGGAGCCGTCATGGAAATTTCTGGTAGTAATTAGAATACGTTGCCATTTAGACTTCATGGCAATTTCAGGCAGTAAGCAGAACACGTTGCCATGGATACTTCATGGCAATTTCTGGCAGTAAACAGAAAACGTTGCCATGGAGATGTCATGGCAATTTCTGGCAGTAAACAGAATACGTTGCCATGGATACTTCATGGCAATTTCTGGCAGTAAAGAGAACATGTTGCCATGGAGACGTCATGGCAAATTCTTGCAGTAAACATAATACGATGCCATATAGACGACATGGCCGTTTCTGGCAGTAAACATAATACGTTGCCATGGAGACGTCATATTGACGTGGGTGAAACCGCAGGACGCAGCTAGTCCCCGTTATAAATAATTGTGGTTTTTTATAGAACATTCAACTGCTAAAAGATGTTTTATACACACTTTGACGTCAAAGTTGCGTGCGATCACTCGCAAAAAATGGACAAAAGCAAACTTATTATATCGTCTAAAAATAGATTTTGCTAAATTTAGATGTGTATATTTAAAATTAATTGCACTTACATCTTTATATTTAGACCTTTAGTGTAGGAAAATATTATACAACCGCAATTATTCCGTTGATATGGATGTTTATCGATAAACTTAGTGTGTTATATAAAATAAAAAAAATATATACATTTATATATTATAATAACAACATCCACACACATTAACGCGGGAGAACCACGCTTCGGCAAGAATGGCTATACAAAAGATACATAAAATATAATAAGAAATGAATATACATTTATTCACACAGAAAACCGGCGTTAAGCAGCACTGTGCTGTGTTTCGCTGCGTGAGTGAGCGTACCAGAGGTCTAATCCGGGGAAAAGGGGGCTTAAAAGTTGTCACCGTACGTGTGGTAGGGGGAAACTCGCCCTATCAAAACTCCCGAATTTCAGGATGTTTTTGCTGGCCACTGTTCTAACCTAACCCAACCAATATTTCTGTGGCGGTAATACACACGGAACTCTACAATACGTGACTCCACTGATTAGTCGCGCTTACCATCAGGTGATCCGTCTGCTCGTCTTCCTATACACCTATCACATAAAAAAATACATAAATTGCCGTTTCATTTCCTTTCATTTATTTATTTATTTGGGAAACATACAATACGGTATTTGACAAATTTTTTTTCATTTGTGTAATCAAAAGACCTCTCAATGATAGAAACATCGTTGAAAGAATTACTTGATTCTCATTTAAACTACCTGAGATATCACAACTTTAAAATCACATTATTTTGGGCAAACCCAAAACGCTCTATACAAATGGCTACAGAGATGTGACGTCACACGACAGTATTTTGTATGCATTTCATTTGAATTTTGTATGGTAGCTATATCAAATGTTTCGTTTATGTCAATGGTTCCATTATAATAGCTGGCGTAAATTATATGAGTTTTTCAATGGTTTAATTATTTTTTAAAAAATTCATACTTTTAAAATGGACTTGCCCATGAATCTTTGAATGACCATAAAACCGGCTAGACGTTATATTTTAATTGAGAATTTTTGCTATTCACACATATTTACCTATATTTTGATAAAATATTTATATTTTGTAAAATATCGAGCTTAGTCAAATACCCTATTACATTTGACCTAAAGTTTATTAGAATATACATTTATTCACACAGAAAACCGGCGTTAAGCAGCACTGTGCTGTGTTTCGCTGCGTGAGTGAGCGTACCAGAGGTCTAATCCGGGGAAAAGGGGGCTTAAACGTTGTCACCGTACGTGTGGTAGGGGGAAACTCGCCCTATCAAAACTCCCGAATTTCAGGATGTTTTTGCTGGCCACTGTTCTAACCTAACCCAACCAATATTTCTGTGGCGGTAATACACACGGAACTCTACAATACGTGACTCCACTGATTAGTCGCGCTTACCATCAGGTGATCCGTCTGCTCGTCTTCCTATACACCTATCACATAAAAAAATACATAAATTGCCGTTTCATTTCCTTTCATTTATTTATTTATTTGGGAAACATACAATACGGTATTTGACAATTTTTTTTTCATTTGTGTAATCAAAAGACCTCTCAATGATAGAAACATCGTTGAAAGAATTACTTGATTCTCATTTAAACTACCTGAGATATCACAACTTTAAAATCACATTATTTTGGGCAAACCCAAAACGCTCTATACAAATGGCTACAGAGATGTGACATCACACGACAGTATTTTGTATGCATTTCATTTGAATTTTGTATGGTAGCTATATCAAATGTTTCGTTTATGTCAATGGTTCCATTATAATAGCTGGCGTAAATTATATGAGTTTTTCAATGGTTTAATTATTTTTTAAAAAATTCATACTTTTAAAATGGACTTGCCCATGAATCTTTGAATGACCATAAAACCGGCTAGACGTTATATTTTAATTGAGAATTTTTGCTATTCACACATATTTACCTATATTTTGATAAAATATTTATATTTTGTAAAATATCGAGCTTAGTCAAATACCCTATTACATTTGACCTAAAGTTTATTTATTTATTTATTCAAAATCTTACATTTACTACTTACATTCTTAAATTTACTTAATCAATGTTCAAAATCAAAAGGATTGCACCACCCTCCCCTCTTCTATCTAATGTACTTTACCTGAAGGTTGTCTGGTAGAGATCGCTCCCAGCGATAAGACCGCCTAAATTGTACATTGTATCTCTGTATACCTAGCTTTTTAAGTTTTGTATGTTGTGCAATAAAGAGTATCTATCAATCTTTCTATCTTACAACTAACATTACAGGTTTCCCCAATGCAATAGTGTAGATTACTTTTTTAACCTAATTTATTTTGTGCGATAACAAATTATAAATACAGTAGCCTTTGTAAATTCAGTCAAAGAGCAGCTAAACACGTCGACTGTCTCAGCGACCTCGTTAAATGTGCGCAATGCTCGTGTTAGTGGCGCTTCCTTTAATATATTGGTCCGTGCGTTAAAACAAATACCAATAACACAGAAATCAGTAACGTTTCCACAGTTCAGTGTTAAAACATAAACTAAGCATAAATAAGCACAAAATATGTAAAGTTTTTTTTTTGGTCAATAAGCCAACGCTTGACCACAAACGCACCTGATGGAAAGCGACGATGAGGTCTACGATGACACGCGTTTGCCCAAAAGATGCCTGTTCATTTTTGCCTTAAAGATGCCCCAGATTATAGTGGTCAGGAAAAACAGATCTCGGCAGAGAGTACATGTAAAGCACAAAATATGAGGCAAGCATAGTAAAACAGATTTGACAAGTAGGTAAGTATCGTTCATTTTATCGATATGTTTATGTGGAACATCCCTACGCTTGGGTCACACTTGAGTCTGTTTTTTTCCGTTCGAGTTTCTGAACGGGACGGGACCGACAATCAAAGTACCTATCTAGAACATTCTGAAGTTTTTGAACTTTAAACAGGCGTGGTTGGATGACTAACATTCATAATATACTTTTCCTTAAGGTAAATTAATGTTACAACCTCTCGGCAAACACTTATACTATTTATTAAATAACCATGCAAAAATGTTGGGTCCACCGCGTACGCGAAAAATTTATTCATGGGTTAACGCCCTGATGGTCTAGTGGGTTGAGTACCGGGCCGTGATCTCGGGGTCCTGGGTTCGATTCCCGGGTCGAGCGAAAAGTATATTTCGAATTTTTCGAACATAGCTCGGGTTTGTGATCACCAATCCGCATTAGGCAAGCATGGTGATTAAGCCTAATCCCATCATAGTAGCGATAACTTGAATTCTATGATGGAGGCCTTTGCCCTGCAGTGGGACAGTTTATAGGCTGATACTTTACTTTACTTGATGGTTTCATTTCATTCCATTATCCATAGTAGCAGTTCCAGTACAGTTAGTGCTAATTAGGTCATTTATCCATGACATAGGATTCGGGATGTCTGATAATTAACAATGAAGCGACTGCCCATAGGTAGTCGAACATGTTGAGTAAGTATTTCATTTTGTTAGCGCATTTTGAAACAAGATGGCGCCAGATTATTGATTGCGATAGGGCGCTTCTTGGGCTATAGCCACCCCTGGTTGGATTATTATTAAGGTCCCGTATGTCCTGTGCAACTCACTCAGTGCAATGGCCTTTCTTAAGGCGACGGGTAGGACACACTAGCGACGCCAATCTATTTTAATTTTTAACCCCCGACGCAAAATCGATGGGGTGTTATAAGTTTGACGTGTCTGTGTGTGTGTGTCTGTCTATGGCATCGCAGCTCCCGAACAAATGAACCGATTTTGATTTTGTTTTTTTTTTGTTTGAAAGATGAATGAGGAGGGAGTGTTCTTGCTATGTTGATAAAAACCGATCCAAGATGGCCGCCGTCACAGAGATTTGGATTTTACGTTTTTACACAACTCCCACAATATGGGTATCATATAAAAGCGCTTGAGTAGCAGAATATATTAATTGTGAAAAATTTCAAATCCAAGATGGCTGCCGTCAGAAAATGACGAATAACCTATTTGTTGTTCCAACTGCCTCAATATAGGCATCAAATGAAAGAGCTTTAGTTGTGTCGGGGGTTTTTAAATTTAACAATTTAATTTTTTCAAATTAGGTAGGTATTTGATGACGTAAGAAGAAAGGAAGAATGGGTCTTTTTAGCTACTAAACCGGATCTATTTTAAACAATTTCCGGGTTACAAACCTCTCGGCAAACACATACTATTTATTAAATAACCAAGCACAAATGTTGGGTCGGTTTTTGTACTAAAAAAAATATTCACGCCATAAGTAGACACTTTTGGCGGTAATTCAAAATTCGAGTGCAAAACCGGATCAAATAGCTAACTATAACTTTTATATAAATAGTTTAGGTGTTTAATGAGAAACTGAAGTTCCCAAGTTGTTTAAAATAGATCTGGTTTAGTAGATAAAAATTTACATTATATTAAAAGTTAAGACTTAAAAGTTAGATTTAAAAATAAAAATACATGAATAAATCAATCTTTAGCTTCCCGGGACGCAAGCTAGAGATCAAATATTTTTGTACAAAATTATTAACAATCTATTGACCACCTTACTTTACTTTAACAAAATAACATTTAGTGCCCCCGGCCCAGTGCACGACAGAACGCAATACAGTTTATTATACCACTTGTCGTACTAATTACGCTAAAAATAGTTTATTTGAGAACAACCAGTGGCAATAATAGAGTTTCATTCACATAGACATATTCCAAGAAGAAGCTGGCGAAGTACCGCCCGTCTTCTTAGATCAATGCACGAGTAATGTAGGATTTACCTATGGTGTTTCAACATTTTTAAGTATATATCTACCCAGTATTATATTGTTTTACCTTTAGTTACCGACATTAGGGTCTGTCTTAACAGAATTGTATTGTGTACAACTTAACTTTGGAAACTGTGAAGCTAAGTAATATCTAGTATAACTTATTTTGAATATATGAAATTATATTAAAAAGCTGTATGTTTCCTTAAACAACATATAATAAAATAAATAATTATAAAAAGTTCTTAATATTGTATTCTTCTTCGTTGTACCAAAGTCGTAAATTTTATATGTAAAACTAAACCGAAGCTACCCAATATTTTAGTTCATTAGATTTGTTAAACTGTAGTCCCTTATTAGATACTCGATACAGGCCTGTGAAGCCTAGTAAAGTATCTACATATAGTCATTGCCGTGCCGTGCCGTTGGTCCCCGGAGAGTAGAATAGGCACCCTCACTCTTACCGAGGTGCGTAAAAGGCGACTAAGGTAAAGCTTCTGGCATGATCATCCGCACCCAGAGAAGAAAACTTCTGCATTATATCAAAACCCTCGCCAACCCGTCTGCCAAGATTGGTGAGTATGGCAATTACCTCATGTGATTGAGGGAGGCCCGTGCCCCATCAGTGGGGACTTAAATGCGGATGACGATGATATAGTTCATTAAGAAATTGTATGCTTTCTTATGTCAATAATTTGTCTATTCTTATTCTTAAAATCAATTGCGTTCGCTAGTGGGGCACTACCCTTCACCTTAAGGTAACGTATATCATATGCCAAGTCGGTGTGCGCATTGCGCCGGTCAAGGGCAGGCGACGACAGTTCACAAATAAACTTGATTTGCTCTAGTTAATTAAAACAAGGAATTCTGAGCGTGTAAAGTAAACGTATCAAGTTGGTCTGGTTCCCTGTTAAGGGTCGCAAAGGACGAGTCGCTTTCATTAATTAAGGCCCGACACCGTGAGGATACTAGCGCCGCCAAGTGATTAATGATTGTTTTTTTTTTGTTTGAAAGATGAATGAGGATGGTGTTTCTTGCTATGTTTGATAAACACCGATCAAGATGGCCCGACGTCACGAGATTTGGATTTTAAACGTTTTTACACAACTCCCAACAATATGGGTATCATATAAAAGCTCTTGAGTAGCAGAATAATATTAATTGTGAAAAATTTCAAATCCAAGATGGCCTGCCGTCAGAAAATGACGAATAACCTATTTGTTGTTCCAACTGCCTCAATATACCTAGGTATCAAATGAAAGAGCTTTAGTTGTGTCGGGGGTTTTTTAAATTTTTACAATTTAATTTTTTCAAATTAGGTAGGTATTTGATGACTGAGGAAGAATGGGTCTTTTTAGCTACTAAACCGGATCTATTTTAAACAATTTCGGGGTTACAACCTCTCGGCAAACACATACTATTTATTAAATAACCAAGCACAATGTTGGGTCGGTTTTTGTACTAAAAACATTTGTTCACGCCATAAGTGGCCACTTTTGGCGGTAATTCAAAATTCGAGTGCAAAACCGGATCAAATAGCTAACTATAACTTTTATATAAATAGTTTAGGTGTTTAATGAGAAACTGAAGTTCCCAAGTTGTTTAAAATAGATCTGGTTTAGTAGATAAAAATTTAACATTTCTTATTTCTATTATTAAAAAATTAAAAGTTAAAGCTTAAAATTTAGATTTAAAAATAACAATTACATGAACTCAATCCAATCTTTAGCTTCCCGACGCAAGCTCAGAGATCAAATATTTTTGTACAAAATTATTAACAATCTAATTGACTCACCTTACTTAACAAAATAACATTTAAGTGCCCCCGACCCAGTGCACGACAGAAGCATACGTTTCATATACCTCTTTGTCGTACTAATTACGCTAAAAATAGTTTTATTGTGAGAACAACCAGTGCATATAATAAGAGTTTCATTCACATAGACATATTCCACGAGAAGCTGGCGAAGTACCGCCGTCTTCTTAGATCAATGCACGAGTAATGTAGGCTTTACCATGGTGTTTCAACATTTTTAAGTATATATCTACCCAGTATTATATTGTTTTACCTTTAGTTTTACCGAATTAGGTGTCTGTCTTACCAGAATTGTATTGTGTACAACTTAACTTTGGAAACTGTGAAAGCTAATGTAATATCTATTATAACTTATTTTAATAATGAAATATATAAAAAGCTGTATGTTTCCTTAAACAAAATAAATAAATAAATAAATTATAAAAAGTTTCTTAATATTGTTATTCTTCTCGTTGTTACCAAAGTCGTAACTTTTATATGTAAAATAAACCGAAGCTACAATATTTTAGTTCATTAGATTTGTTAAACTATAGTCACTTATTAGATACCTCGATACAGGCCTGTGAGCCTAGTAAAGTATCTACATATAGTCATTGCCGTGCCGTGCCGTGTGGTCCCCGGCAGAGTAGAATAGGCCACCCTCACTCTTACCGAGGTGTCGTAAAAGGCGACTAAGGTAAAGCTGCTGGCATGATCATCAGCACCCAGAGAAGGAAAACTCTGCATTTATATCATAAACCCTCGCCAACCCGTCTGCCAAGCGTGGTGAGTATGGCAATTACCCCTCATGTGATTGAGGGAGGCCCGTGCCCCAGCAGTGGGGACTTAAATGGGCTGACGATGATATAGTCATTAAGAAATTGTATGCTTTATTATGTCAATAAATTTATTCTTATTCTTAAAATCAATTGGCGTCGCTAGTGGGGCTATAGCCTTCACCTTAACGGTAACGTAATATTGCAAGTCGGGTGCGCATGCGCCGGTCAAGTTCAGGGCGACCGACCAGTTCCACAACTAAACTTGTATTTGCTCTAGTAATAAAAAAAGTAATTCTGAGCGTGTAACGTAGGTATCCAGTTGGTCTGGTTCCCCTGTCTAAGGGTCGCAAAGGACGAGTCGCTTCATTGTAATTAAGGCTATACCGTGAGGATACTAGCGCCGCCAAGTGATTTATATTGTTTTTTTTTTTATTTTGCAGACGAGCAGACGGATCACATGATGGTAAGCGATTGCCGCCGCCCATGGATACCCGCGACACCAGTGGAGTCACAAGTGCGCTGCCAACCTTCAAACCCTCCTCTCCCCCGGATCGGGCCTCCGGTACACTCACTCACGCAGCGAAACACAACACAGTGCCGCTTCACGCTGATTTTCTGAGGCTTGTATCATTCGAAGCGTGGCTCTCCCACGATCTCCCACCTTGCCATATATCATCATCATCATCATCATCATCAGCAACCCACACTCGTCCACTGCTGGACATAGGTCTCCCCTAATGCATGCCACTGCTCCCGATTTTCGGCCACTCTCATCCAGCCCACACCAGCCAGCCTTCGAATGTCATCATCCCATCTTGTCGCAGGGCGTCCTACACTACGCTTACCGAGTCGCGGTCTCCACTCAAGGACTTTTGCCATATATATGTCAAACAAATATGGGATGGGGTTTCAAATAAAGCCAGGGATATTTATAGGTTTTCTATATTAATTATTTTCTTAAAGCGTCGTCTTCCACGTCTTTACATCGTCCGCCATACGTCGTCTGTCTCACTCCCTCTCTCTCTCTCGCACGTCATTCTAATTCAAACATCGAACTCAAACACGTTCCTTGGCATGCATCTACCAATCACCAACCCTACACTATAAACAAATATATATTTTAAATGTGGGAGATCAACGCTTAGGCATGAATGGGCCGGCTCGGCCGGAGTGATACCACTGCCTCACAGAAGACCGGCGTGAAGCAGCGCCTGCGGTGTGTTTGTTTCGCCGGTGAGGTGAGGTTACCGGAGGCCCAATGGGGGGAAGGGGTTTTCCCCTTCCCCCCATTGGGGCCTCGGTTCACCTGCGCTTGTCACTTTTGGTTGCAGCGCACTTGTGACTCCACTGGTGTTGCGGGGTCCATGGGCGGCGGAATTGCTTCACATCAGGTGATCCGACTGCTCGTCTGCCACCTCTCATATATATAAAAAAAAAACCATCAGATTAATCCGGTCTGCGTCGCCACTTATCACATTAAAAAAAAACTAAATCATGCTACATGTTCCGAAACTATCCACATACAGGTTTGGGACAGTAACGCCCTTATCAGGTGATCCGTCTGCTCGTCTGCCACCTCTCATATATATAAAAAAAACAAACTTAGAACGACCGGACAGTAAAATAAACTAAATATTTAAGTACCGAGCTGGTGTGGCGCATATTTATCAAGTAATATGCACAATATTATTAGTTTGTGGTCTCCTTAATGGTCTGTGACCGCAATCCTGATGAGGCTAATAGAGACAGAATGCTGACAGTTAATACAATAAAATGACGTCTTATGCGATAAAAACTATGTTTAAAACATTAGTATTTCGCAATGTTTTGTCAACAGTTTTGGATATGGCAAGAATACAACGATCGTCATCGTCAGCCCATTTAACTCCCCACTGCTGGGGCACGGGCCTCCCTCAATCACATGAGGGGTAATTGCCGTACTCACCACGATTGGCAGACGGGTTGGCGAGGGTTTTGATATAAACGCAGAGTTTTCCTTCTCTGGGTGCTGATGATCATGCCAGCAGCCTTATCTTAGTCGCCTTTTACGACACCTCGGTAAGAGTGAGGGTGGCCTATTCTACTCTGTCGGTACAACGATCAATTTATTTTTAAATTCTGTTTCTACAGAAATAAGTAAGGTAGCGTGTCTTTCGGTTTTTACAGGTTGCATTTCGGAGTGTGGGAAGGAATTACATGATCTAATTCCACCGGCCACCTTTCATCATCGAGACACAAGACGGAGAAGGTGTTACCACCCTTATGTGGTAGAAATACCGGCAACACGTACCAAACAGTTCAAATATACATTCATGTTGCGTACAGCTAAGGAATGGAACTCTCTGCCGGAAGATGACGTGTTCCCTGAACGCTATGATGAACGTATTCAAGAAAAGAGTGAATAGGCTGTTACTAGACATGTATGATCCATCCTCGGCCACATCATCACTTACCATCAGGTGAGATTGTGGCCAAATGTCTGGCTATTCAAATAAAAAAAAAAATTAGTCTTCAATTTTAGTTCACCTTTAAAACTTGCATTTCACTTTAGAGTCTTTGACTTTTACTTAAAAGTCTTATACTTTCACTCTAAAGTTTGGACTTTTCACCCTAAAGTCTTGGTCGTTACACCCTAAAATATTGATTCTTAGGTATAAATTAACTGTTCTAGGTTTTTTTTTTAACTATAAACAGTATTTCGGCTACAGGCCGGCTAGGAAGCTTTATTATTCATAGTCCATTCCCATAGCTCACAAAGTATGTGAACCTACATAAGATTCTCACTGTAAAATCACGGGCTGCGAGGGCTTTGTACCCCTATTCTTCGGATAGAATGTTGAGCCTTAGGTGCTCTCTACGTGACCCGATCTCTCTGGTCGAAATATGAAGGCATATTAACATAGAGTGCACATATGTTATCGCATACACTTGTGCACTATAAGTAGTAATATTTCCTACTAGCCGAATCATGTGGTAGACGGAATATGTGACGTAGGTGTATACCTAAAGGTTGTAATTGATTTATCTCGAACGTGATTCATGATTTTTTATGCTCTCAAAGATAATTTATAATAAGATTAAAACTTAATTTAAATACACCTGTCATGAAAAACCTACCTACATCTTTTTTGCCATTGTATGTACAAAAAACCTTTTTTTAAGTGTTAGTCATTGTGTTGTTACAATGAGAACAGTTAGAAGGGCCTTTTAAAGTGTTAAGGTGACGGGTAGGGCACACTAGCGACGCCAAACGATTTTAATTTTTAACTACTAAACCGGATCTATTTTAAATAATTTCGGGGTTACAACCGCTCGGCAAACACTTATACTATTTATTGAATAACCATGCACAAATGTTGGGTCCGTTTTTGTACGCGAAAAATTGATTGCCGCCAAAAGCGGCCACTTTTGGCGTGAATCAATTTTTCGCGTACAAATGTTGGGTCCGCATTTGTGCATGGTTATAATAAATAGTATAAGTGCTAGCCGAGAGGTTGTAACCCCGAAATTGTTTAAAATAGATAGACAGACCTTAAGCAGTATGACAGTTCGAAAAGCGACTCTATTCACTTAGCTAAACTCGGCAGTGAAAGAGCAATTTTTTTTCTTTTTTTTATGTGATAGGTGGCAGACGAGCAGACAGATTACACAGACAGATAAACCCCCCTTCCCCCGGATTGTATTGGGTTTATGGGAGTCAATAATATACTTATTTACTGTTACTAAACGATATGTTTATTAATCTTTTATAGGAGACTCATCATCATCGTCAGCCCATTTAAGTCCCCACTGCTGGGGCACGGGCCTCCCTCAATCACATGAGGGGTAATTGCCATACTCACCACTCTTGGCAGACGGGTTGGCGAGGGTTTAGATATAAATGCAGAGTTTTCCTTCTCTGAGTGCTGATGATCATGCCAGCAGCTTATACCTTAGTCGCCTTTTACGACACCTCGGTAAGAGTGAGGGTGGCCTATTCTACTCTGCCGGGACCACACGGCTTATAGGAGAGTACGGATGTTTAATTAATGAGCAGAGTCTACATACGAGTATGGATACGTCTGAACTCATAGAGTCATACGAATGAACTGATAGAGTCATCCCTCAGGATTCAACATCGAAATATTCGTACAATGAACCTTATTAACAAGGCAACAAGAGGGACTATTACTATGCAATTAAGTACAGATTAGCATGGGACGAGTTAAAGTTATTTTTGATGTTATCCAACAGATTGGACCTCCAGTACCATCACTCACGCAGGGAAACACAGAACAGTGCTGCCTCACGCCGGTTTTCTGTGAGGCTGTGGTATCACTACGGTCAAGTCGAACCCATTCATGCCGAAGCGTGGCTCTATCACGGTCCCTCTTACTTTTTGGGATTTAGATGATGAAGGTATGATGATTAATTGATAATATTTATAATTGTTGACTATTTTTTTTATATCCAATAACATGTGTGATGTCTATTTCCTGTTGACAAAATATTTACTTCACCTTTTGTCCAAAAAGTAGTCCTCAACCAGTTTTAAAAATTTATTTCGTCTCAAATTTATACAAATACGTTATATTTTTGCGCTTTTCGAGATGTGTTGGGCTACAGACATGATGCATGTGGTAAAATTACAGCCAAATTCTGTGATTAACTTTTTGTTTTTTTACAAATTTCACTTTTTTTTGTCAGCCTAAACTGTCCCATTGCTGGACAAAGGCCACTCCCAAACCCCTCCAACAAATTTCACTTAAGTGACTCCAATAACTAAAGACTCAAATAACCGCGAGATGCTTCTTTACGCTTCGTTTGAAGGAATTCATATTGTAGGAAGGAGGAAATAATCAAAAGCGTACATACTATTTGGATTGGAAACGCATTCCAATCCAAATAGTATGTACGCTTTTGAGGCTGGGGAATGCCCTCCTTATGTATACCCTCCTGCCGGGGGGCAGGTGGTTATGTCGGGCTCTCCTCTAACGGGGGCTTTTCCTAACGAGAAGCCGGCCAGACGCATAACGACTAAGCCCCAGCGACGCTCCCTCATCGCCAGAGTGGGGAGGGGACATGAGTACGGGTTAAAGAACCTTACTGCACGTCCCTCCCCAGGCGGAGTGCCCACTTACACTGCGGGCCCACTGCCTCCCCCATTCAAGCGGGGGAGAAGGGTGAACTATCTGCCGCGAGCGCCGGTGCGTTAGCAAAATAGCGAATAGTACTTGGCGGATAACACTTCCGTGCGCAGACGCAGCGCGGACTGGCGAGACCAGTTTTCATAACGAGTTCAACGCCACGGTCTTGGGCTCGTCATCGTGAGCGAAATGCCGCAACACAGTATCAAGATCAGTTAGTATACTTGTCTGTATTCACTATACAACACTGCACACTGTTAAGTTTTAAATGACGATGACGCATTTGTCGACCTATAGGTTCACCTATGGATGCCCCAGACCGTGCGAAGTAGAAGAGGCATAGCAAATTATAGGTGTGTGAGTTTTAGTCTTTTAAGTATTTGTCTTTTCACTCTAAAGTAGTGCACCTACTTTTTTATTTCACCATAAAGTTGTGAACTTTTCACTTTAAAGTAGTGAACTTTCACCCTAAAGTCTTTGTTCCCTTATCTATAGCTGTTGTTGGTTTTCCTCATAAATAAATAAATTCCTCACACTTAAAAAAATTATCTCGCGTTCAGGCGGGACTCGAATCCACACCTTCCACAATCCGGGTGGATGTTCCACCAATTAGACCACTGAACGTGTTACGAAGCCGACGAAATTTGTAAGTGCTTGATTCGACATGAGCTGTCGATAGTCTCATCAATATTGTAGGTATATTCACAAAAAAATTTTAGTGTTATTTACTTAAGAATAAATTGCAAAAGATTGCTATAAAAATATCAACTGTTTAGTTAATTTTATCATGACTTGAGTCAGTGTAGTCACATTATAAGGTGCAGATATTATTAGTTTCTACTTATATCTCACCCTAACTTACTGCTATAAACTGCTCTATAAAATAATAAATGCGAATGCCATGATAGAATCTGACACACAGGCACCTCGACCTAGTAAGATGTTTCGGCAGTTTTTTACTTCCAATCCGTACTGATAGGAGTTTTGAAGATCATTCAAAGCAATGAGGTCAGATGTAAATTATATAACTGTATATTTTGTGTTTGTCAATTGAATATACCATTCAATTCAATAAATATAGATTGTGTGTGTCCTCACAATTTAGTTTAGTATCTAAAATTAGCAAACTGAAGTGGCAGTGGGCTGGTCATATTAGCCGCAGAACTGACAGCCGTTGGAGCCGTAAAGTCCTTGAGTGTAGACCGCGACTCGGTAAGCGTAGTGTAGGACGCCCTGCGACAAGATGGGATGATGACATTCGAAGGCTGGCTGGTGTGGGCTGGATGAGAGTGGCCGAAAATCGGGAGCAGTGGCGTGCATTAGGGGAGACCTGTGTCCAGCAGTGGACGAGTGTGGGTTGCTGATGATGATGAAGTATAATCATATCTTAAATATAGATACGATTGGAGCTGAACGGAGCGGTACTTAAATTGACGGGTAGAGTTCCGTTTTTGTACGCGAAAAATTGATTCACGCTAAAAGTGGCCGCATGTGGCGTGAATCAATTTTTCGCGTACGCATTGAACCCAACATTTGTGCATGGTTATTTAATAAATACTATAAGCGATTGCCGAGAGGTTGTGACCCAAAAAATTGTAAATAGATCCGGTTTAGTAGCTAAAACTTAAAATCTATTGACGTCGCTAGTGTGCCCTACCCGTCACCTTAATTAACCAATCCCTCTGATCGAAATATCCGTAAAATATTGAAATATTAAATATTACTATCCTTAGTTCCGTGTCTATAAAAACCCAGCTAAATCCAGGATTTGCCAAATTTTGTTACTTATTATTGCAATTAAGGAACCGTCTGACCTTCGCAACCCTCAGTCAGACAGGGGAACCAGACCAACTGAAGCATTAATTCTCTTATTCAATGCTAAGACTTAGAAGCCTTTCGAACACGTATTTTACAGGTTATTTCAACAAAGCTTTTTATTTACTATTTACTTCCTGATGACCTCTGAACGAATCATGAAATCTCCGTGTGGGTATGTATTTAGATATAATAATTAGATTTGTTGCAAAAGTTTATAAAGGTCACATTGATATAACTGACTGACTCACTCTAAGTAAAGTAAAGTAAACTTGTAAAGTTTGAGTTATTTTCTATCTTTATGAGACGAGAAAAGTCGGATACATGCTGAATGGACACCATTTTGGGCACATATACTTGTACACCTGTATTAATTTGCTTACTGTAACATATATAGAGAAACTGGCTTTGCAATCCCTAAACACAAGACAAGTTTTTATAGAGGAGGCTTTAGATTTGCTCCCACCAAAGTGTGGAACGACCTACCACCTCCAGCACGACAACCCATGAATCCCTTAAGAGTTAAATGGCAAGTAATATTGCATTTTCGTGAGACACAGAGGCGAAAAGAAACTGAAACCTTTAAGAGGCAACACACGAATCCTCCTCGCATTCCTCTCAAATAGATAGCAATGACCAGGAGTACGGACTGCTCAACCTAGCAAAAAATGTATAGCACACACTCGTTTAAACAAGACAAACTCACACTCACACTCATACAAAATAACACAAGAAGAAAAGTAAAACATGTAATGTGTAAAAACATATATCCTTTACTTTTTTCTTTCTTTCTTTCTCTCCTTTTTACACACCCTTTGTTAATTCTGACGGCCGAGTCTGAAAACCAGCGCTTGGCCATTTAGCCGGGCAAATGCTGAGACTAGTACCTTTTGTCAATTTGTACCTACTACAGTCAATAATACGGTATTTGACTTTTTTTTTATTGATTTTTGTAATCAAAAGACCTCTCAATGATAGAAACATCGTTGAAAGAATTACTTGATTCTGATTTAAACTGAGATATCACAACTTTAAAATCACATTATTTTGGGCAAACCCAAAACGCTACAAATGGCTACTGAGATGTGTAGTCACAAATTTTGTATGCATTTTTTTTATGTGATTGGGGGTAGACGAGCAGACGGATCATGGTAAGCGATTGCCGCCGCCCATGGACACCCGCGACATCAGTGGAGTCACAAATGCGTTGCCAACCTTTAAGCCTCTTACCCCCGGATTGGGCCTCCAGGACCCTCACTCACGCAGCGAAACACAGCTTCATTTGAATTTTGTATGGTAGCTACATCAAATGATTCGTTTATGTCAATGGTTCTATTATAATAGTTGGTGCAAATTGTATGGGTTATTCAATGGTATAATTATTTTTTTATAATTTCATGCTTTTAAAATTGACTTGCCCATGAATCTTTGAATGACCATAAAACCGGCTAGACGTTATATTTTTAATTGAGAATTTTTGCTTTTGGCACAGTGGAAGCGTGCTGGGCCCATAACCAGTTGGCAGAGCAGATTTGTGTATTAATAAATAAGCGTTTATGTTTTAGACTTGTATTTCAGTTCTTCGATGGCCATGAGCCCACGTCACATCGACAGCCTAACAGGAGAACAGTCCATAGACCAAAGCATAGAGCAGCATGTTTCGTTTACACTTCCAACATTATTAACATTTATTGTACTTAGTTTATAGTTTTTGTAGCCTTAGATTTACTATTCGTTTTTTCTATTTTTACTAACAATAAAGATCTCTTTACTTTTTAAAATTTAAGTCGTGTTATTTAATATGTGCATAGTGTAATTTTTAAATGTGTCCAAATATTTTTTTTCTTTCTTTCTTATTAGGTGATCAACCTAGATCGCAGGGCAAAGTACAAGTACACACTCTATTTCTTTACGAAATAACCGCTCTGCATCAGTATCGATTTTTACCATAGAATTTTTAGAGGGAGCTACTTAAGAATAAGAATAAGAATAAGAAATAATTTACTTATAAGAGTATCAATTGTATTGCTAGCTTTTGCCTGAACTAGTTTAAAATAATACGGGATAGTCCCTTTTTTTACACTCGAACAATCGATGTTAGCCTTTAAATTTGTATTTTGACTGTTCCTAGAAGATATTATTGATTTGATATTTTTGATGAAATCATTTTCATATCTAATAAAGTCTATTTCTGCGTTTAGTGTATTACTTATTAGGTCCAATAGAGTAATTTTTCTATCGGTGCTATCAATCATGCCGTAGTCAATATCCAGAAATTTACAATTCTTATAGTTATCTCAAAATAATTTTAACTCGAAGTTAAGTCTTTTTACATTCAAATAAGGATTCGATTTAACACTTAAAAAATATATCTTGCAATCCTTAATATTATGCAGTGTATTACAAATATTTGCAAAGAGAAAATAGGGGTTTTTGTCATTTGAGCCTACTGATGAATCTATAATATCGTCCCTATTCACCACCTTTGCTAGATTTTCAGTACAACTCAATATATGATGACATGTAGCTCCGGGCATAACTGTACCAGAAGCGTCATAAACGTCGTTCCATTTGTTCGTCCTAATATCCATCAAGTTGCTTGAGAGTCCCTTCACCTGTTCATCTCCAATAATATGGATTTTAGGTTTTCCTAAATTTTAGGGATAAATGTGCATTTCCAAGCACGGGGGTACAAGACTGCCAACTGTTTTAGGATTCAATGTGAAGCTAAGAGCAAGCCATGAAGTAACTTAAAGTAAAGCCCTTAGGTGTAGCGGCCCGTGGCAGTGTGCGCTCTACACAAGTGAACCGACACGCCTTCCCAGTGATCCGAGGTTCAAACCCGAGCCGGAAAAGGAAAAAAAAAAAGCTCTGAAGTAAATTTTTGACCGTGGGAGGACCACGCCATAATTGGGCCAGCCCCACCGGAGTAATACCACGGTCTCGCAGAAAACCAGCGTGAAACAGCGTCTATGCTGTGTTTCGTTGCTTGAGTGAGGATACTGGCTCAATCCGGGTAAAGGGCGGTAGAACAGCACGCTTGTTTCCATGGGCGATGGTAATCACTTACTGTCACGTGATCCGACTCCTTGTCCGCCACCTATCCTATAAAAATTTTACTTCGCTGGGTCATCGGCAATCGCTTGCCATCAGGTCTAGACGACCCGTTTGGAACAGTGGTAGTGAACGCTGCCTCTGATACAAGGGTTGCGGGTTCGATCCCCGCACAGTACAAACATTTGTGTGCATGAACATGTTTGTTTGTATTGGTCTGGGTGTTTGCTATGTATTGTAAGTATGTATTTACAAAAGAAAAGTATTATATGTATATATGTGTAATCCCACTGTTGATTCTGATATCCGTAACACAGGTGCTTGAGCTACCTATCTCGGAGTCAGATCAATGTATGTGATGTTGTGAAATATTTATATTTATTTATTTTATCAGGTGATCCGTCTGCTCGTCTGCCAACTTTATTCCAGGCTTTCCTACCCAAACGAGTGTCAAGATCAAAGTAAGTAAGTATATTATGAAAACCTGACGCACGCGCCACTCGCACGCATCTACCTTGAACTTGAACTGCGTGTGCGCATAGTTTTCACGGTCCATGCGTTTGGTTAGTTACTCACTGCATTGCATTATAATTATAAAGTATCAAGACAGGAATTAACACGACATTTATTATGTCCGCTCGTGACCACGGCTGCTGTAACGTAGCCGAAACGTCGAGCCAAATATGTGAGTACACAATGTTGTTTCACATAATAAATATCGTGTTAATTCCCGTCTTGATACTTTATAGTTACTCACTGCATTTTCTGGAAAAATCTCGGCTTCATCCGGGAGCGGGGAGGCAACCTTAAAACCCCCCTTTCCCGCGGATTGGGCGTATTAAAATTATTCCCCTTTTGTTGAGATACTATCGACCTGCCCCGGCTTCGCATAGTTAAAACTATGCGCATTAATTCGCATAGTTAATATTATTATACGTATAAACCTTTCTCTTTAATTAATCTTTCTATTAAGGTGACGGGTACGGCACACTAGCGATGCCAATCGATTTAAGTTATTAGCTACTAAACCGGATCTATTTTAAACAATTTCGGGGTTACAACCTCTCGGCAAAATACTATTTATTAAATAACCATGCACATGGTCCGTTTTTGTACGCGAAAAATAGATTCACGCCAAAAGTGGCCGTTTTAGCGTGAATCAAGTTTTCGCGTAGCCGTATGGATCCAACATTTGTGCATGGTTATTTAATAAATAGTATAAGTGTTTGCCAAGAGGTTGTAAGCCCGAAATTGTTTAAAATAGATCCGGTTTAGTAGCTAAAATTAAAATCGATTGCCGTCGCTAGTGTGCGCTACACGTCACCTTAATTAAAACTACATCAAAATCCGCTGCGTAATTTTAAAGGCCGTGTGGTCCCCGGCAGAGTAGAATAGGCCACCCTCACTCTTACCGAGGTGTCGTAAAAGGCGACTAAGGTAAAGCTGCTGGCATGATCATCAGCACCCAGAGAAGGAAAACTCTGCATTTATATCAAAACCCTCGCCAACCCGTCTGCCAAGCGTGGTGAGTATGGCAATTACCCCTCATGTGATTGAGGGAGGCCCGTGCCCCAGCAGTGGGGATTTAAATGGGCTGATGATGATGAATTTTAAAGATTTAAGCATACAATAGGGACATTAAAAAAAATCTAAACGTGTAACTACATATGTTACCAGTCAGTCTGATTCCCCTGTTAAAGGGTTGCGAAGGTCAGACGTGCGTCGGTTCATTGTAATTAACAGACTCACCAAATGCTGGACTATGGTCCGAGCGTACCCCGGCCTCAAAAGCGTCAGCTTTGGACGCAACCGGATTTAATCATGATGACGAGTTCCATTCCAAGTCTTCCAGAACATAGCGGCAGTTAATAATCTATTGGTATTGAAACATACAACATTACTTGTAAATGTTCTTAGAAGTACACACGGCATCACGTGAAGTTACACTTGGACTTTGGTCCTTATGTCCGAGACACAAGTGCTATTTTTGCACTGCTGTAGTAACTCGACCTGACGCCGTCTGTACATACAGAATGAACATAAAATTTAACTCAATAGTTTTAAAAACGATCGAATTATGCTAAACATCGTCTCATGATTGTAGGTATGTATTTCTTTATACAGTATACCTATGTCGCATAATGAGGTATATATTTTATATGTTTTTTATTGTATATTTGAAATCATTTGAGATTTCCTTATTTAAGTTCCTTATGGCGTTCCCTTTATTTGATGCTTTACTTAAGTTCAGGGATATAGATAATAAAATAAATATGTTTGCATAAAATATTGCAGAAATATCACTAAGTGTCTATTTGTTACGAAACGAATGCTAAAGTTCGGAATATTTTAAGCTTTAACTATCGAAGTGTGAGAGTGTTTAAAATATAATATTAGAGTTAAAATGAAAACTACAGCCTTTAATACAAATTTAAGTTTAGTTTAAGTGACAGGTGGCAGACGAGCAGACGGATCGCCTGATGGTAAGTAAGTAGTAAATAAATAAATATTTCACATCACATACATTGATCTGACTCCGAGATAGGTTGCTCCAGCACCTGTGTTACGGATATCAGAATCAACAGTTGGATTACAAATATATACATATAATACTTTTCTTTTGTAAATAAATACTTATAATACATAGAAAACACCCAGACCAATACAAACATGGGCAAGATATGGGCTATTTAAATTGTAAGCAACTAAACCAGATATCTTTTTTAACAATTTCGAAGCTGCAGCCTCTCGGAAAACACTTATGCTATTTATTTAATACTTATACTTTTGGATCTGCTTTTGTACTTGAAATTTGAATTACCGCCTAAAACGGCCACGTATGCCGTTAATTAAAATTTCGAGTGCAAAAACAGATTAAAAAGTAGTGCACAATTATTAAATAAATAGTATAAATGTTTACTTAGAGACTCTCGCTTCGAAAATGTCTAAAATAGATCCGGTTTAGTAGCTAGGTACCAATTTAAATCGATTCGTGTCGCTAGTTAGAATACCCGTCACATTAAAGCTATCTTGTATTCGAGTTATGTTCGAAAAAATCAAAACATACTGCTCGACCCGGGAATCGAACACAGGACCTCGAGATCATGGCCCGGTACTTAAACCATTAGACCAAACGGGGCGTTGTCACCAAAAACGGAAAAACCGAACCGAAGTTTCATCAGCGGGGTAATGTTGCCAGTATTTTGTGGACACTGCAATTAGTAACTATGTTTTATTAACATTTATTTATTTTTAATTAACTTTTAAATTTCAGTAATTGTATTTTTTACCTGATTACTTATTTCTAATTTTGTTAACAACTAACCAAAGAGATAGTTTTTTAGATTTTCGCGTTGCATTATAACTATAATGTATCAATACGGGAATTAACACGATATTTATTATGTGAAACAACATTGTGTACTCACATATTCGGCTCGACGTTTCGGCTACGTTACAGCAGCCGTGGTCACGAGCGATACCCGCGACACCAGTGGAGTCACAAATGCGTTGCCAACCTTTAAGCCCCCTTTCCCCCGGATTGGGCCTCCAGGACCCTCACTCACGCAGCGAAACACAGCTTCATTTGAATTTGGTATGGTAGCTATATCAAATGTTTCGTTTATGTCAATGGTTCTATTATAATAGTTAGTGCAAACTGTATGGGTTATTCAATGGTATAATTATTTTTTAATAATTTCATACTTTTAAAATGCCCATAAATCTTTGAATGACCATAAAACCGGCTAGCCGTTATATTTTTAATTGAGAATTATTTGCTATTGGCACATTGGTCCGCTCGTGACCACGGCTGCTGTAACGTAGCCGAAACGTCGAGCCAAATATGTGAGTACACAATGTTGTTTCACATAAGTCCCAAAGTTTAAACATGTCATACGAAAATGGTTGCTGCATGAAACATTTTACAAAGTTGACGACTATTTGAGACATAATGACATCGATTGCATGATTTCTTATATTTAACAAGCAATGATATAATATAAAAAATATAATGTGTATTGAATAATTGTAGAATCATTACATTAATTAATTATTGTATTTACGTATAGACCAATAAGGTTTTTGTAAAATTAGGTAATGTGCTAATATTTGTATGCTATTGCTGTGTAGCTAAGTGTGAGAAGCAAATTATTATATATAACACCCTTGTAATACCACATTTATCACAAATAAAATATTCTATTCTATTCTATTCATAATAAATATCGTGTTAATCCCCGTATTGATACATTATAGTAACCAAAGAGATGTCGATATGACATCGATAGCCAGTCAAACTATCGACAATTGTACATTATCAACGATGCGTGATTTCTTTGTAACACATTGAGTCATATTACACACCGGTGTCATTGTACTTAAATAGAATTTCAATTACATTTAATGAAATGACTGTATTTATAACATGTATTGCCTATTTATTGTACGTACATGGAATATTTTTAAAGGATATAACATTTATAAATAATAACCACCACCCCTGGGTAGGTGGCTCAAGTCTCTAAGTAATTTTTGTGAAGTTTTTACTATTTTAGTTCTTTAGTCTTAGACTTTACACCCTAAAGTTTTGAAGTTTTCACAACTCTAGTTCTCGAGTTTTAGACTTTTCATCCTAAAGTTGTTAAAACTTCACTCAGGTATATTATGCTACTGTTAGTTTCACCATGGTGTCTGGAATCAGATCATATTATGATCTTAGGTGATTGCCACCCATAAATACCCGCAACAATAAGTGCGCTGCCAACCTTTAAACCACCGTTCGTCGCCCTCACTCACTCGGTTGGCACACAGCGTTTTTTGTGGGGGTGGTACTCCTACACTCCGGTCAGGCCCATTCATGCCGAAGCGTGGAATAGTGCTTCAAGACTAAGCTAAAAGTAAAAGTATCAGCCTACATACTGTCCTACTGCAGGGCAAAGGCCTCCATCATAGAAATCAAGTTATGTTCGAAAGATTACAAACCGAACAAAAGCTATGTTCGAAAAGTTCGAAACATACCTTTGCTCGACCCGGGAATCGAACCAAGGACTCCGAGTTCATGGCTCGGTAATTAAACCATTAAACCAACGGGGCGTGGTGATTAAGCCTAAACCTATGACGACCCATTTGGAACAGTGGTAGTGAAAGCTGCCTCTGATACAAGGGTTGCGGGTTCGATCCCCGCACAGTACAAACATTTGTGTGCAGGAACATGTTTGTTTGTATTTGTCTGGGTGTTTGTTATGTATTATAAGTATGTATTTACAAAAGAAAAGTATTATATGTATATATTTGTAATGACCACTGTTGATTCTGATATCCGTAACACAAGTGCTTGAGCTACCTATCTCGGAGTCAGATCAGTGAATGGGATGTTGTGAAATATTATTTATTTATAATTTCATTTCTTTTTATCTATGATAATAGCTATGGTTTAAGACTAAGCTATGAATATTTAAACCTTGCAAAACATAGCATGACGGTTTCACAAGTAAAGGCCTACTCGATTAACTTCATTATAATCCGTCACAGTTCAAGAAGACAATAACATCTGCCGAGGTTACCAATTCCATGCTTCCTATAATGTGCTACAGTCATAGAGTAAGATAATAGGACTATAGATTAAATGGCATCCTTTCGCAACAATGTCAAAGGGAGAATTTTTCCTTAATTATAACTGGAGTAGACTCGTCCCGCGGCTATACTCGCGGTTTAGTATATACTAGTGACCTGTTTATATTATTATACATATAAGAGTGATTCTGCGAACCCTAAATTTTCAATGTCTTGTGGTTTAAGTTATAGTTGGGCCAAAATAAAAGGCCACATTTGACACTTGAACAAAATTCGACAACGTAACCTTGTAACAACTGTCATTGAATTTATCAATCTTTCTGTGTTAAAAAACACTATTTTTTTTTTTTTAATTATGTTAGCATTTATTTATTTCAGTAAAGACAAAATAAATATGTGCACGATGCACCTTATTTTAGTTTATGTAAGTTTGTCTATGATATACATTTTCTTGTCTTTTGTTTTACTGTCTTAATGGTCTATTTTCCTATACTTTGCTTGATACATAGTTTTTCGTTTCATGTTTTCATCCCTTATCACTAAATTTCTAACCAGCACACCACAGTCCCGTACAAAATAACTGACGTATTAAAAAATACTTTTCTACAGTATTGAATGTTGGCACAATGTTGTATGTGTCAACCAATTTTCTTTTTAAGCTCTAGAGATGTACCCCAAATAATCCAACGCATACAATAATAATCGTGTAGGAATCAAAAGTACCATAAATGAAAAGCAACATTCTAATTAAAATAAAAGGTATTATTCTCTTGTTTAAAAATACAAATCCATTAATAATTTTATAAGAAGAAAAAAAAATGGCACACAATATAATAAGTCATCATCATCATCATCATCAGCCTATCGCAGTCCACTGCTGGACCTAGAAAGATTCGTCTGATCTTCGCAACCCTTAGACAGGGGAACCAAACCAACTCGATAACGGTTACATGATGAGAATCATAATCTCAAATATTGTAGGTAGCCAAAATTTTAGAGAAACTATTTTATTTATTTATTCTTTATTGCATGAAGTAAAAAAATAAAGTACAATTGGTGGACTTAATGCCTTACAGCATTCTCTACCAGTCAACCATTGAGCGAAGCAGAAAATTTGTGGCGGCATAATATGATATTATATGTATAATAAATATTAATAACTACTTATACATATTTAAAATAGGTATCCTATCCGAGACTTTCCCTCACTATATTTTTCCTCACCGCCGAGCTAATGGTAGAAATATGCACATACTCTTGAACTCGGATTTGAACCACGATCCCCCGCATGGAAGGCGCGTGCACCACTGAGCTATCATCGCTCGCCCTAGATAAGTAAGACGGTTTAAAAAGCAAAGTGCGATCACATTTCGTTCCGGCAGTGGGCGATTCAAAGGCAATGCAATAAGGTTCAAATTTATGGCACATCAATTGAACCCTAATAAAACTAATCCCTTCTCTGTAGAAGTGTATCTGTGAACATTTGACGACCCGTTTGGAACAGTGGTAGTGAACACCTCTGGTGCAAGGGTTGCGGGTTCGATCCCCGCACAGTACAAATATTTGTGTACTTGATCATGTCTGTTTGTATTCGTCTGGGTGTTATCTATATATTATAAGTATGTATTTACAAAAGAAAAGTATTATATGTCATCATCATCATCATCAGCCTATCGCAATCCACTGCTGGACGAAGGCCTCTCCAATTGTTCGCCACTGTGATCTATCCATGGCTTCTCGCATCCAGCTCTTGCCAGCCATCCTGCGCAGATCGTCTCCCCACCTAGCCAGAGGGCGCCCTACATTACTTGTGCCAAGACGCGGTCTCCACTCTAGAACTCGTTTACCCCATCTGTTGTCGGTTCTGCGGCTAATATGGCCAGCCCACAGTACTATATGTATATATTTGTAATACCACTGTTGATTCTGATATCCGTAACACAGGTGCTTGAGCTACCTATCTCGGAGTCAGATCAATGTATGTGCTGTTGTGAAATATTTATTTATTTAAATCCCATTAAACACGTATTCTATCAACCATTGTGAACAACATTTGTTATATGACTTTTGGAAATTCACATAAAAAAATGTCAACTTCTCATAGAAAGTCGGTTACGTGACTTGGTCATTTTGTATGGGGAGTCGAAAAAATTTTCGACTAATTTCAAAAAGTCGTAGAACAAATGTTGTTCAGAATGGTTGGTAGAACACGTGGTTAAAGGGATGTTAATGTCCACAGATACACCCTGTGATAAAATACCATCAGAATCAATATTTTAATAGATTATGATCGGCTTACGCTGCACCCGAGTGCATACGTGCGTAACAAATTATACTCACGTACTTATAGGCTTGTGCTTAATCTAATTAGGCATCCACTTGTCTGATTCAGTTCTTCAAACACGGCAATTAATCGATATAATAACAATGAGAGTACCAGTGCAAGAACGGGCTGGTTTCACCCTATTCTCACCCTACCAAAGTTGTGAAGTTTTAACAACTTTAGGGTGAAAAGTTTAAAACTAAAACACTACATTTAGAGTAAGCAATCAAGCAGGCGGTTCGGCTTTGTTTGGGTAGATGTCACTATACACAATTACATCGCGCTAGCAAAGCGTGCTATCGAAATGAAGACCTCGAGCCGCCTGCCTAACTTTGTCACATTACTCTATGCTTTGTCAGGTCAAGGCAGGATACCAAACAGAAATATTTGCACGTCCGGTGTACAGAGCATCTTCAATCTCCAATACTATCATCGCATAGTAATAGAAATAAATGTTGTTCTCCTGTGGCTTAGCGACAGCATGGACGGCGTTGATTTTGTCGCCTTTAGCATAAAAAAATGGAATGCATAAAGTATATCCCACATGTTGCAGGACACGACTAGTTCTTGGGAAAAATCCCATACACACTTCTGAGGGACCGGGCCAACGAACCGGTAACTCTGACCATAGTAAATATGAATAGTAGTCACGGACGATGCGGGCTCTGGGAAACAGTACTGAGATAGATTGATAGATAGATAGATATTCTTTATTGCACAAAAATAAAATACAAGCATGATACAACAGCAACAGATAGTACAACTAAGGCGGTCTTATAGCTTGTAGCGATTTCTTCCAGACAACCTTTGAGTAGAGGAAAGAAATATCGTATTCGTTAAAAAGAGAAGGCAGTGCAAAGTATTTTAACAAATTAAATTGAGAATGGCAGAAATATACATTATTTTATATATTAATATTATTACATTACATAAATAATAATAAACAATACATACATACCCAATAATATATACATAGATAATTTATAACAAAAATTCAATAAAAATATTTCTTAAAGATAGGTATAAATGACCAGAGAGCAGACCACAAAAAAAAAGGAAGAAGAGACAAGGAAAAAACAGTGTAACCTATTTATAGAGATAGGAACTGAGTTTTCACACGGGACTTGAATATAGGAAGGGATTGTGATTTCCTGATTGAAAGGTGTAAGGAGTTCCAGAGACGAATGGATTGAACAGTAAAGGATTGTAAATAGGATTCTGAGGAATGAGGAGGGAAGCTAAGATGGAGTTTGCGGCATGACCGCATTATTGAGGTAGATAAGTTCTAAACATAATCCACCTTATTACCTACAAATCGCAATATCAGCGTAAAAACCGTGTTACTGTACGGATGTGAGACGTCGAAGGTCACCAAAGACATCTCGCACCGGCTCCAGGTTTTCGTTAACCGCTGCCTTCGCCGTATTCTCGGGGTATACTGGCCCGAGAAAATCACGAACGTAGATCTGTGGGATCACTGCGGTGAGACTCCGATCGACCAGCAGATGAAACACGCTCGAAAGGGAACCGGACCACATACCTAGGCAAGCCCTAGACGGGAACCCCCAAGGAAAACGGAAACGTGGCCGCCCTAAACAATCCCGGCGGCGGACTATCACTGCAGAAGCGAAGACCTTAGAACTAACTTGGAGCGAAGTATAACGTGAAGCTCAAGACCGTTCGAGATGGCGGAGCACTGTGGACGCCCTTTGCTCCACCTAGGGGACATAGGACATTAAGTGAAGTAATTCAATACAAATCGCAATTTAATGTTATCGTACTAAAGCTCATGTCATTTCCTTCCAACACGCATTCTTACACGGGCTGGCACGAGTTTTGTTCCGGGACTATACTTAGCTCGCGATTTGTACCTAATAAGGGGGAAACTCATCATAGTTCAGCGTGTAATAACCAGGCGCTTCAGTAAAGCCGTCCCGTAACGAATGAGAATATACCTGTCGCATCCTAACAAAGGAGACATACAGTACATGTGGAAGAGAAGGGAACTCACATTCGGTAGTAACGTCCCGTTCGCTTTAAGGCCCCAGAAAACCAATGGTTCCAAAAACTTTTGCTTCAGAGGTTCGTATGAGGATAATAAACCATTGTATAAAAAGTTAGCGATTAAAAAGAGCAACTGGCGAGTTTCTTGCGGGATCTTCTCGACCAGAAACAAATGTCCGAGCCGGTGGTAGAATCGCATTATGTTTAATTATTTCTTATTATATTTTATATATCGTATGTATATATATATATGTAACTTCAAAAGATGTTAATGTATAACGATTTGTAAGTGATGTGTACAAGCCTACGCAAATAAAGAATCTTTTGACTTTTGACATGACGTCACGAATAACGTGGAAGGAATCTCAAAATATAGTTCCGTGTTTTGCCGCGAGACTTCTTTAGTGGCGCGGTCTTTACTTCGCTCATTGGCCTCACGCCGACGTCTGTAAAAAGTTGTTATACTTTCTAGTATTTTACTATGTTCAATCAAGTTGCGAATATAGAAATAGATACAAGGAAAATGGCGGATTATGTAGAAATAGGAAAGTTTTGAACGGAATTTCTCCACTTCATTACATTTATAATGATAACATATTATGTAGTAGGTAACCTAACGTCAGGAAAATACGGGTGATCTGCTTTTTTTAATGATAGGGGGCAGACGAGCAGACGGATCACCTGATGGTAAGCGATTACCTCCGCCCATGGACCGCCTATGCCGACCTTTAAACCCATCTTTTCTCCGGTACCCTCACTGACGCAGCGAAACACAGCACAGTTCTTCTTCACGCCGTTTTTCTGTGAGGCCGTGGTATCACTCCGGTCTAACTCATTCATGCCGAAACGTGGCTCTCCCACGATGAAAAAGTTGTATGGGCATAATTTTTGTTAACTGTTTCGACCGTGGGAGAGTTGCTCTTCGGCACGAATGGCACGGCTCGATCGGAGTGATACCACGGCCTCACGCAGCATTGTTCTGTGTTTCGCTACGTGACTGAGGGTACCGGAAGCCTAATCCGGGGGAAAGGTTGGCAGCGCACTTCTGACTCCACTGGTATCGCGGGTGTCCATAGATGGCAAAAATCGCTTATCATCAGGCGATCCGTCTGCTCGTTGCAACTTATCACATAAAAAAATGTATTAAAGGCTGCAGTTTTCATTTTAACTCTAATATTTTAAACACTCTCACACTTCGATAGCTAAAGTATAAAATATTCAGAATTTTAGCATTCGTTTCGTAACAACTAGACACTTTGTGATATTTCTGCAATATTTTATGCAAAGATATTTAAATGACGTCAACAATATTAAAAAATGCCCATTAATTAGGTATTTGGTTCTGACGCATTCATACTAAAATTAGAGGCCTGCCTTCACTTCTTATTTTTTTTATATCATGGCTCTACCCGAAGATATCTTGCCAATGTCAAGTAGCTTATTGAGAATACGTGGGCAGTCAATAGTCGAAGTCAGTCAAAGTCACAGTCACTCAACAAAACGCCGGTGTTTTACGTTTTATCGACCTACGGATTCTGCCGATACCACTCTAAACACAATCGCGGGTTTTGAGACTCTATTAGGTCCAAGCAAGTTGTACGTGACAACTCACTCGACACACAATAGCAGTGTTTAAAACGTACAATTGAACTATTCTTATTATTAGGATTACTTCGCAGCACTTCACTGCACAAAGAAACACCAAATTGTTAACTAAAACCCACTAGAAACTAATTTAAAACCTTTGAATTGCATCAGCCCACGCGGAGTGTCTGACTCCTACCGCCAGGATCCTACGGGACTTCATTTTGCAGTGACAAGAAGTGTCAAAACCATTTTTCCTGCTTTTTGGAACGTCATTTTAAGCAACTTTTCTGGAAAGCCATAATGATGATCCGAGACTTACGTGCTATTTCCATTAGTATTCAATCAAGTAAAGAACTATAGAGGCTATGTGAATCAAGTAAAGTGAATTGTTATATACCTACTTTAAATTCTAAAATTATTCAAGTTTGACATTTTTCAATTATATCTTTTTTGCTGTAACATAATAATAATATATTTCTTTATCTCAGTAACTAGGATTTGTGATTTATTTTATTAATTTATAAATAGTAGATTTAAGCTGTGATTTCCAATACAATGTATATTGTTACTTATGGAATAAATACTTATGACTTATGACAATTATTGACTTCCGTTCTGTTACCTATTCAACATTTAAAAGGTTTTGGATGGTCGTAACTGAATTCTGATTGAAAAAAAACGATCCGTCTTCCAAGTTTCTAAGGAATGGTATAAAAGATAAAGATAAAAAATTCTTTATTCAATTTAGGTCCACACAGAACACTTATGAATGTCAAAATAGGTAGATAATATCTACCGCTGGTTCGGAATGTCGATTTCTACTGAGAAGACACCAGCAAGAAACTCAGTAGTTACTCTTTTCAAATATTGATGATGTTACAGAGTTTTTATTGAGAAGAGAAAAAATAGACTACTATGAATAACAACTCAAAAGATTAATCAATTAACATGACCAAGAATCCTTATCATTTAAATAGTCTTGTACACTATAGTAACCTTTCTTCATTAGGCAGGTTTTGATATGAGACTTAAACTTATCCAGTGATAGGTTAATGACATTTGATGGTATCTAATTAAATATCTTAATACTTAAGCCAACAAATGAAGGTATCAAAATGTTATGAGCGCCACAAATAAATCATCAAAATAATTTTAAAAAAATATGACTTACGTGTTCATCTCAAAGATTAGGTCATTTTATGACTTCCGCGCTATTACTTTTTCGTAACGTATCTTGATTCTGATTGGGCGAAATGACGCGTCTATCGATTCTCTAGCGAATGGCATCGAAATGTCAAAACCGCCAAAAATTACTTACGTGGTATTAGAACTTCACCGACGATATGGCGTCGAGGCCCGAACAATTAGACTATTTTTCATAGTAACATTGAACTATTGTTTTACCCCCTTAGGGGGTGAATTTAAATAAAAGAAACCCCTGTGCAAAACTTAAAGTTTCTAACCCTTACTTACTTATTACAAAACGCGAACTACTCCTTAGTTCGTCCCGGATCAAAATTCGTGCTAGCCCCTTTTAGCATTGCGTGTTGGAACGGGATGACATGAGCTTTAGTACGGTTATAACTTTAGACCGTGATTTATAATAAGGGGTTGTCCATTAATCACGTGAGGCTTGAAAGGGGGGGGAGGGGTTTGATAAAAATCATGAAAATAACATAAGGGGGAGGGGGGTGTAAGATATCCGCTGTATTTATTTATTCGTCCAACGTTTTTCGTATGATTACACTCTTCGTTTATTATTTTTATTGCAATCAAAAAGAACTTGCATCCTAGTGTAGACATTTTTATCATGGTCCTTAATTTCAGAATTTAAAAAAAATATAGTTTATACCTGTATTTAGGTACTAAAATATACGTGATGTTGGGAAAGGGGGGGGTAGTCTTAAACCTCACTACGTATCACCAAGGGGGAGGGGGGGCTTAAATAATGCTAAAAAAAGATCACGTGATTAATGGACGGCCCCTACGGTGGTTGTAGTTTAGGCCCTACGTTGATAAATCAGTCGGTCAGTCGGGCAGACGAATAGAGGGATCACCTGATGGTAAGCGATTGCCGCCGCCCATGGACCGCCTATGCCGACCTTTAAGCCCATCTTTTCTCCGGTACCCTCACTGCACGCAGTGAAACACAGCACAGTTCTGCTTCACGCCGTTTTTCTGTGAGGCCGTGGTATCACTCCGGTCTAACCCATTCATGCCGAAGCGTGACTCTCCCACGATGCAAAAGTTGTATGAGCATAATTTTTGTTAACTGTTTCGACCGTGGGAGAGTTGCTCTTCGGCACGAATGGCACGGCTCGATCGGACTGATACCACGGCCTCACGGAAAACCAGCGTGAAGCAGCATTGTTCTATGTTTCACTACGTGAGTGAGGGTACCGGAAGCCTAATCCGGGGGAAAGGTTGGCAGCGCACTTCGAACTCCACTGGTATCGCGGGTGTCCATAGATGGCAAAAATCGCTTATCATCAGGCGATCCGTCTGCTCGTTGCCACTTATCACATAAAAAAAATGTATTAAAGGCTGCAGTTTTCATTTTAACTCTAATATTATATTTTAAACACTCTCACACTTCGATAGCTAAAGTTTAAAATATTCAGAGTTTTAGCATTCGTTTCGTAACAACTAGACACTTTGTGATATTTCTGCAATATTTTATGCAAACATATTTAAATGACGTCAACAATATTAAAAAATGTCCATTAATTAGGTATTTGGATTCTGACGCATTCATACTAAAACTAGAGGCCTGCCTTCACTTCTTATTTTTTTTATATTATGGCTCTACCCGAAGATATCTTGCCAATGTCAAGTAACTTATTGAGAATAAGCGGGCAGTCAACAGTCGAAGTCAGTCAAAGTCACAGTCACTCAACAAAACGCCGGTGTTTTACGTTTTATCGACCTACGGATTCTGCCGATACCACTCTAACACAATCGCGGGTTTTGAGACTCTATTAGGTCCAAGCAAGTTGTACGTGACAACTCACTCGACACACAATATCAGTGTTAAAACCGTACAATTGAACGATTCTTATTATTAGGATCACTTCGCGGCACTTCACTGCACAAATAAATACCAAAATTGTTAACCTAAACCCACTAGAAACTAATTTAAAACCTTTGAATTTGCATCTGAGGGCCACGCGGAGTGTCTGACTCCTACCGCCAGGATCCTGATTCGGGACTTCATTTTGCAGTGACAAGAAGTGTCAAAACCATTTTTCTGCTTTTTGGAACGTCATTTTAAGCAACTTTTCTGGAAAGCCATAATGATGATCCGAGACTTACGTGCTATTTCCATTAGTATTCAATCAAGTAAAGAGGCTATGTGAATCAAGTAAAGTGAATTGTTATATACCTACTTCCAATTCTAAAATTATTCAAGTTTGACATTTTTCAATTATATATTTTTTGCTGTAACATAATATCAATATATTTCTTTATCTCAGTAACTAGGATTTGTAATTTATTTTATTAATTTATAAATATTCGATTTAAGCTGTGATTTCCAATACAATGTATATTGTTACTTATGGAATAAATACTTATGACTTATGACAATTATTGACTTCCGTTCTGTTACCTATTCAACATTTAAAAGGTTTTGGATGGTCGTAACTGAATTCTGATTGAAAAAAAACGATCCGTCTTCCAAGTTTCTAAGGAATGGTATAAAGATAAAGATAAAAAATTCTTTATTCAATTTAGGTCCACACAGAACACTTATGAATGTCAAAATAGGTAGATAATATCTACCGCTGGTTCGGAATGTCGATTTCTACTGAGAAGACACCAGCAAGAAACTCAGTAGTTACTCTTTTCAAATATTGATGATGTTACAGAGTTTTTATTGAGAAGAGAAAAAATAGACTACTATGAATAACAACTCAAAAGATTAATCAATTAACATGACCAAGAATCCTTATCATTTAAATAGTCTTGTACACTATAGTAACCTTTCTTCATTAGGCAGGTTTTGATATGAGACTTAAACTTATCCAGTGATAGGTTAATGACATTTGATGGTATCTAATTAAATATCTTAATACTTAAGCCAACAAATGAAGGTATCAAAATGTTATGAGCGCCACAAATAAATCATCAAAATAATTTTAAAAAATATGACTTACGTGTTCATCTCAAAGATTAGGTCATTTTATGACTTTCCGTGCTATTACTTTTTCGTAACAGTATCTTGATTCTGATTGGGTGAAATGACGCGTCTATGGATTATCTAGCGAATGACATTTCGAGTCAAAACCGCCAAAAAATTACTTACGTGGTATTAGAACTTCACCGACGATATGGCGTCGAGGCCCGAACAATTAGACTATTTTTCATAGTAACATTGAACTATTGTTTTACCCCCTTAGGGGGTGAATTTACATAAAAGAAACCCCTGTGCAAAACTTAAAGTTTCTAACCCTTACTTACTTATTACAAAACGCGAACTAAGGAGAGTCCCGGAACAAAATTCGTGCTAGCCCCTTTTAGCATTGCGTGTTAGAACGGGATGACAAGAGTTTTAGTACGGTTATAACTTTAGACCGTGATTTATAATCACGTGAGGCTTGAAAGGGGGGGGAGGGGTTTGATAAAAATCATGAAAATAACATAAGGGGGAGGGGGGTGTAAGATATCCGCTGTATTTATTTATTCGTCCAACGTTTTTCGTATGATTACACTCTTCGTTTATTATTTTTATTGCAATCAAAAAGAACTTGCATCCTAGTGTAGACATTTTTATCATGGTCCTTAATTTCAGAATTTAAAAAAAATATAGTTTATACCTGTATTTAGGTACTAAAATATACGTGATGTTGGGAAAGGAGGGGGGTAGTCTTAAACCTCACTACGTATCACCAAGGGGGAGGGGGGGCTTAAATAATGCTAAAAAAAGATCACGTGATTAATGGACGGCCCCTACGGTGGTTGTAGTTTAGGCCCTACGTTGATAAATCAGTCGGTCAGTCGGGCAGACGAATAGAGGGATCACCTGATGGTAAGCGATTGCCGCCGCCCATGGATACTCCCAACACGAGACAAATGCACTGCCAACCCATCTTTCCCCCAGATTGGGCCCCCGGTACACTCACTCATGCAGATTTGTATTGCACGTGGATTCGGGCGAATCATGCTATCATTGTACAATGATAAACTAAATGAGTGATGTTTTGTGCCGAATCCAAACAACGGACGGAAGTCTAAATTGACTATTGTGTACGAAAAATCACCGTAATAGCCAGATTTGTAGAAGTTATACCTACGGAGACAGATCGTAACATCGTTTCTAGAGGTAACAACTTTTTGTGTCCGATTTGTTGGCAAAGCAAAAACATGCACATATTATTTGACATCGAAAAGTAGCTTGACTGTCTATATTTTACGGAATGCACTTTTGAATATACTTACTTATGAATAAGGATATCTTTATAACATATTAACACGGTCGTCACTCACAACAGGTCCTGCCAGAATACCAGCGCTGCCGCGGCATTTCTGTCGAGGCAGCACCATGCTGAGGCCAGGACCTGATTGACCTCACACTTCACACACGCCTACTTATTTAGAATATTTTCATTATATAACTGTGTATTTACCTACCTATCGTCTGTTCTCGTACTCACCTTTGTCTGTAGTTTTAATGTGTCAATGTTACCTTATCTATGTTTACTAATGAATGTTCATTGATAAATTATTTATTGTGATGGTCAATAAAATGTTTCTTTCTTTCTTTCTTTCTTTCCTTATAGCAAAAACTATGTACATACGAGTATATCTTAGATTAAGGCGACGGGTACTTCTAGCGACACCATTCGTTTTTAATTGTTAGCTACTAAGCCGGATTTATTTTAAACAATTTAGGGGTTACAACCTCTAGGTAAACACTTACTATTTATTAAGTAACCATGCACAAATGTTGGGTCCGTTTTTGTACGCGAAAAATTGATTCACGCCAAAAGTGGCCGCTTTTGGCGTGAATCAATTTTTCGCGTACGCGTTGGACCCAAAAATTTTACATGGTTATTTAATAAATAGCGTTTGCCGAGAGGTTATAAACCCGAAATTGTTTAATAGATCCGGTTTAGTATCTATTTATTTTGTGCTGGCTCTGAGAATTAAGGAGAAGTTGAAGCTTCCACGGCCCCAAACATCCAACTGATTTTAAACTCATCCTTAGGGACCACGGCCGTTTTGATTATACTCGTAGTTTGCTACTCGTAGAGTCATTCGATTAGGTCAAATCTTTGGGGGATATTTATATTTTTACCGGACTACGGCAAAGCAAAAGGAGGGTAATGATTTTGACAGGCTATGTATGTATGTATGTATGTTCATCTGTTTCCACGTAACTTCTAAAGCAATTATCATATTTGAACAAATGAGGTGTCGTCAGAAGCGTCTTGGTTGTTGTCTGGTTATAGGCAACCTGACGTCACGTCAAATTTATTACAGCGCCCTCTAGAGGACTTAGAGTAAGGAACTAAAAAAAAATTTTGCTTGACGGTACCGTGTGGGGTATCAAATGAAAGAGCTTTTTTAGCACATTTCAAATATGTAATTATATTTACATAACTAAAAATATGTTAAATAAAAATAAAGTTTAAAAACTACTGCCACCTACTGTAGCAAAACAGATTCATTTTAATAATAGAATAGAATTAATGTGGCATACGACCACGACGATACGGCATAATTTCAGCAGAGACAATTTTCTTGTTTTGTAATTTTTAGAGCGTGTTTTTTTGGTAGTCGGGTTTTAGTCTTTATCTATCTATTTAAGTCGCGTCTCTGGTTTTAAACTGCTTGGACTTGGAAGTCGGGTTTTAGTTTTTAAACTTTATTTTTTTTGGAAATATTTATGTATACATATAGAGTAATCCGAATAATAATGAACATTAATAGGCAGTATAATACAATTCGAAGAAAAATATAGGGCAGCCATCTTTACACGACCATAAACAAACATAAAGTCACAAAGTAGGTACATTGTAATATATTAGTAACATAAAGTTAATGACGTAATTACCCAAATAAAAGTAACTAAGTATATTATCTATTACGTGAAGATTTTTAACAAAGGTTTGAATGAAATTATGTAACCCAAGGGCTAAGGAAACTTTCTAAATACATTTCTTGCATTGTATGTATGAATACCTTATTCACACACTTATGAAGATAACATTATTATGTAAAAAGGTTTTATTACAATACAGTGTGTCATTCCAATAAAATGTTTTTCTTTCTTTCTTTCTTCTTTCTTTCCTAGTTGTTCAGATTACCAGGAGCCCAATTCTCGGGACGTGATATTTTGTCATCATACGATATATATCACCAAAACATAGTTTTTTTGAATGGTTTTCAGGTGATATCTGCCATGTTTTTTTCATATCGAAATCCCCAGAATTGGGGTCCTGGAGTGCTCGTGATATTTTGAAAACATGGCGGATATCACCTAAAAACCATACAAAAAAAAATGTTTTGGTGATATATGTCGTATGAAAATAAATGTCACGAGCACGAGAATTGGACTTCTGCTCATTCTCGGGCTCGTGACATTTCTTTTCACACGACATATATCACTAAAACATAGTTTTTTTGTATGATTTTCAAGTGATATCCGCCATGTTTTTGAAATTTCACAAACCCGAGAATTGGGCTCCATACAAAAAAACTATGTTTTAGTGATATATGTCGTATGAAAATAAATGTCACGAGCACGAGAATTGGGATCCAGTTGAGCTAAAATAATAATCCACATTTGACGTAAAAATAATAAGCCTCATAGAGAGGTGATCTGCTAAAAAAATTCGATTAAAGTGAATAATCGATATGTACTTCAAACAAACGTGAATCGAATAAAATAATCATGGAATAGAAGTTATTAGGTACCGATCCCAGATATAGATCCGCGGCCAGTTTATTTCTTTTGTCTTCGAAATCAAAGCGCATAATATATCGTGTGCCATATTTAGTTTTTCTGCTTACGAAGTTATAAATATATTTATATTTATAAACAACAAATAATACGTTTTATTTAATCTGAATGTGGAATTCATTTATGGTTGAAAATTCCTGGAGCCCAATTCTCGTGCTTGTGATATTTTAAGAACATGGCGGATATCACCCGAAAACTATACAAAAAAACTATGTTTTAGTGATATATGTCGTATGAAAATAAATGTCACGAGACCGAGAATTGGGCTCCAGGAGCCCAATTCTCGGGCTCGTGACATTTTTAAAACATAGCTTTTTTGTATGATTTTCAAGTGATATCCGCCATGTTTTTGAAATGTCACAAACCCGAGAATTGGGCTCCTGATACTCGTGGCGCTGTTTGACATAACAATGTCGTTGGATACGGGAATTAGCTCCGAAGAGTTACCCGGGCGGGACTATTCACTACTTAAGGTGACGGGTAGGGGATGATCTGTGGGTAGGGCACACTAGCGACGCCAATCGATTTTAACTTTTAGCTACTAAACCGGATCTATTTTAAACAATTTCGAGGTTACCAATTCTCGGCAAACACTTTTACTATTTATTAAATAACTATGCACAAATTTTGGGTCCAACGCGACCGCGAAAATTTGATTCACGCCAAAAGCGGCCACTTTTAGCGTGAATCAATTTTTGCGTTCAAAAACGGATCCAAAATTTGTGCGTGGTTATTATTATATTTTTTTTTATTGCTTATAGAAGGTAGACGAGCTTGCGGCCCATCTGATGGTAAACGGTAACCGCCGCTCATAGACATCAACAATGCCGGAGCACGGTCATGCCGCTGCCTACCGTGAGAGAGAACTCTTTTCAAACCTCGTTTAAAAAAGGACATGTCATAGCGATCAGGGAACACCGCGGTTGGAAAGTCATTCCAGAGTTTGCACGAATTAATAGATATTAATATTTAATAAATAGTATAAATTGTTTCAAATAGATCCGGTTTAGTAGCTAAAAATTCAAATCGATTGGCATAGCTAGTGTGCTCTACCCGTCTCCTTAAGTTTTTTTTAAATGAGATTAGTGGCAGACGAGCAGACGGATCAAATGACTAACGTGACTGAGATTTATTCAGTTTTAAATTATGTCAAAATAACTTACGGATTATTCTACCTAAATCTTGGAGCCTAACTCAATTTAATAATGGAGTAAGTAATTAATTTAAATAGATATTTAATTACATTTTCAATTTGATATTTAGGCGGATGCCAATTTAGTGTGTTTGAAATAGTTAGATAAATTAATGACCACGTGTGATAAACAAACAAGTTATGATATTGTTAGTGAAGCAGTGCATGCGCTGTGTTTCGCTGCGTGAGTGAGGGTACCGGAGGCCCAATCCAGTGGAAGGGGGGTTAAAAGGCAAACAACGTAATGACACCACTGCTGTTGCAGGTGTCCATGGGCGGCGGTAATCGCTTACAATCAGGTGATCCGTCGGCTCATCTACCACTTATATCATAAAAAAAAACTTCTCACTAGTCTTTTTAATGTTACTTAGCGCTCGCCCGCATGCTTAGCTCACGTGCCTCGGTTTGCCACAATTGCCTGATACATATATACAGAACCAACTTATTGGCGAAAACGCCACTTATTCGTGCGTTCCATATTATAAATAAAAAAAACAAAATAATAAAAATAATTGCCACTTGAGGCATGCAATTCTTTGGGCTATGTCTGTGACCTGTCTGTCTGTTCTCCTGCGGATCTCATCATTTCTGATACGATCACGCAGGGAGACTCCGAGCATAGCCCTCTCCATTGCTCTATGGGTGACTTTGAGCCTCCTTAATCGGCCCATTGTAAGCGGCCACGTTTCGGTTCCGTATGTCATCACTGGCAACACACACGCATTGAAGACTTTCGTCTTGAGACACTGCGGTAGATGGGCCGAAAATATGCTGCGTAGCTTCCCGAACGCTGCCCAGCCGAGTGGGATTGGTCGATCGACCTCTTTCTGGAAGTTGGACTTACCAAGCTGGACTTTTTGTCCGAGAGATCCGGTTTAGTAGCTGACAATTAAAAACGAATGGTGTCGCTAGTTAGGGCTACCCGTCGCCTTAAGAAATTCTCAGTGTCAGCCCACAGTCTGAAAGTTGGCGGGCTTGTACCCCCGTGCCTCGGAAAGCACGTTAAGCCGTAGGTCCTGCGCCCGATTCCTTTCTGGTCGTGTCACACTGGTGTCCCATCGGAATATGAGCGCAAGGGAGTAGAAAGTGCACTTGTGTGTATGCACACACATGAGCACCGTAATATATGCGTAAGTGGCTGATCGTTGAGTTTGGCCACCTAAGCCGAAATCGGTTGCTTGGAGGATATATTACTATAATTATGCCGTGTGGTCCCCGGCAGAGTAGAATAGGCCACCCTCACTCTTACCGAGGTGTCGTAAAAGGCGACTAAGGTAAAGCTGCTGGCATGATCATCAGCACCCAGAGAAGGAAAACTCTGCATTTATATCAAAACCCTCGCCAACCCGTCTGCCAAGCGTGGTGAGTACGGCAATCACCCCTCATGTGATTGAGGGAGGCCCGTGCCCCAGCAGTGGGGACTTAAATGGGCAGACGATGACGCCTCATCTTCCCGGGACTAGGCAGAGAGACTGAAAGCAACAATGCATTGCTGTGACACACATGATCCGTACTATTGCATACTTTTTTTAATGTTGGTTGAAGTTTCTTTTTTTTTAATTATTGTTTTTTTTTCTTTGCATTTGTATTAATTGAACCTTATTTTTAATTTTGTTTTTTTTCCTTGTGTTTATGTGTGTCAACTTAAATGCGAATAAATATTAATATCTATCTATCTACAAAATATAGGCATCTAACTGGTGCCTACCACTTTGTAGCTTTCGGTGTTTCACACTGGGCCCGTGGGGTTCCGACGCTCTCTCCTTCTTCCGTGACTTAGCTAAGCGTCTAGTCGAAGTCACGGGAGAGCCAAAGGCTGGCAGCGACCTCGCCCTGCGAATTTCCATCGCAATCCAGCGGGGTAATGCTGCCAGTATTTTGGGGACACTGCCACGGGGACCTACTTTGTTTTAAGGGGACGGGTAGGGCCACTAGCGACGCCTATTGATTTTATATTTAGATACTAAACCAGATCTATTTTAAACAATTTCGGGGTTACAACCTCTCGGCAAACACTTATACTATTTATTAAATAACTATGCAAAAGATGTTGGGTCCAAAGCTTACGCGGAAAATTGATTACCGCCAAAAACGGACCCAATATTTGTGCATGGTTATTTAATAAATAGTATAAGTGTTTGCCGAGAGGTTGTAAGCCCTACAAATGACCTTAACTTTCCTTTTCATTTACTTTTAGCTTATTTTTATTTCACAGTTAAAGTCTTAATTATCTTGTGTTTTTGTTCAATAAATATTACCTTATAATTACCTGACTCCCCAAATCTTGAATCATGGTTTAAACGTACCCCGGGTTTCAAAGCCGATGAAACCGGGAAATACACTCTCAGATCAGATGAAACTTCATCTATCAATAAATGGTTAAATTCGTTACTACCTAAATATATCAACGTTACTATGAAAGGTTTTTCTGTATACATTTCCGCGTGAGGTGAAAGGGTAACACAAAAACAATCGCTTATATATAGACACGATTTAGTTTCAGATATGCTTAATTCAGATGTTTATCGGTAGGAAGCTAACAATTTCTGTTGTTCGATCTTTTGTGGTTTGTTACGGAAGTGATATCACTGTTAGTGTCGACTTTGTGGTGGTGTCATATTGGTCATACGATTTCCGCAATTTACTTAAATATTTACGCAGTTCAAAACCAGAGACACGACTTCTAAAACCCGACTACGAAAAAAACACGCTCTAAAAAGTACGAAACAAGAAAATGTCTCTGCTGAAATTAATATGCCCTATCGCCGTTGTCGTATGCCACATTGATTTTATTTTATTATTATAATGAATCTATTTTGCTACAGTAGGTGGCATACGACCACGGCAATAGGGCATATTAATTTCAGCATAGAATTTTTTGTTATATACTTTTTAGAGCGTGTTTTTTTGGTAGTTGGGTTTTAGTTTTTAAACTTTATTTTTATTTAACATGTTTTTAGTTATGTTAATAAAATTACATATTTGAAATGTGCTAAAAAAGCTCTTTTTTTGATACCCCATACGGTACCGTCAAGCATTTTTTTTTTTAGTTCCTTACTCTAAGACCCCTAGAGGGCGCTGTAGTCAATTTAACGTGACGTCATGTCGCCTATAACCAGGAGACAATCAAGACACTTCTAACGACACATCCTATGTTCAAATATGATGACTATAATAATTTTGAAGTTATGAGGGCACAGATGAACAACCATACATACATAAATACAGGTCAAAATCATTACCATTTTTGCTTCGCCGCAGTCGGGTAAAAAGTAAAGTATCAGCCTATACATTGACCCACTGCAGGGCACAGGCTTCCTGTTGCGGAATAAAATTAAATTTGACTGACCGGATGGCGCAATTGCTAGTTACCCTGCCTCTTACGCCAAAGGTCGTGGGTTCAATTCCCACCTTGGACAAACATTCGTGCGATGAACACTTGTGGTTGTTCAGTGTCTGGGTGTAATATATGTATTTAAGTATATATTTGTGTTCCTCAGTTGTCTGATATCTGTAACACAAGTGCGTACGCTACTTAGTACGGAATCAGGTCAATGTATGAGATGTTGTTGGAATCCGGATAAAAGACCCCGGATTGTATGAAGGAGGAAACACATGAGTTGGGAGGCCATTCCATGTCTTGATAGCTCGGATGTCTCAAATGGCAGGAGCCAAACCTCTTGGTGCGCGCCGCCATTGTCTGGATGGTATGCGGATGGCAACGCTTTCCAGCACGTGTTGTTCGGAAGTGGAAAGGGGAGGATGGGATAAGTTGAAATAACTCATCAGAGCATTCCCCATTATAGACGCGGTAGAGAACACCAAGACTGGCATCGTCTCGACGTAGCTGAAGAGGTTCTAGGGACTAAGTCACCATGTGGAAGCGTGAAGAAGTGGTTTTTAATTATTTTTTGGCTCAACTATATTCTTGCAAATAATTGTTTTCGTCGTAGCTCGTCATTTATAATTGACGTTGATTCATTTTGGATATTTTGTTGTTTTGGACAGATTTTTAGCATAACATTTTGAGTCATATTTTGAATTTCCTCATCCCATTATACGTAGGTAACTAAGTACCTACCGATTGATTATTCATATTTTAATTAATAATATTATTAAGATGGTAATATATGCAGTCTTCTCACTTCGTTTCGGGACTTAATATTTTTTTAATAAATATTTTTTAACATCACATATATTGATCTGACTCCGAGATAGGTAGCTCAAGCACCTGTGTTACAGATATCAGAACCAACATCGGAATTACAAATATAATACTTTTCTTTTGTAAAAACATACTCATAATACCTAGAAAACACCCAGACCAATACAAACAGACATGTTCATGCACACAAATGTTTGTACTGTGCGGAGCTCGAACCCGCAACCCCTGGACCAGAGACAGCGTTCACTACCACTGTTCCAAATGGATCGTCATTTTGCACAGTGACATGAAGTGGCAATTTTTTTTGGAATATGTTGTGAGGAAAAACATCGTGATGAAACCGTCTCGGAGAGTTTCACAAAGATTCGGCGGGTAGGGCTAAAACAAGCCGCATGGGCTGTTGCAATTCAAAGGTTTTAAATTAGTGTCTAGTGGTTTTTAAATATATTCTGCTACTCAAGCCCTTTTATATGATACATATATTATGCACATATGCACACCCACACGCACACGCACACTCACACGCACACGCACACGGTTTTTGGTGGGATTATAATGTGGAAGGGGATGTGTGGCGCAGTACTTTATCACGTGTAAACAGGTTTGCTTATTTTTATGGCATGCTCAAATATGGGTAAAAGCATGCTTATTGATAGCAAATGTGGACAGTTCATTAAGCATGCTCAAATTTGGCATGCTTTTTAAGCATGCTTCTTTTGAGTATGTCTAACGGTAGCTTTAAGCCATTTGCCGGATTTTTAATTTGCTGAAAACCAAAAACCCTCAAGTGCGAATTTTGAAAAAAAATCTTTCGAAACAAATTTTGTGGCAAAAAATCACGAATAGAAAAAAACGTTTAAAGGGTGTAAAACTGTGTATTGTAGCACGCATGGCCTTTTATCCAAAGAAAAAAATATGTATTATTACAGTAATCTTTTTGTTTCTTTTCAAAAAATTTACATTCTCAGTAGCTTGGCTTATGCCCTATTAAATTGGCCCAACTTATAGGCCTATGCTCTTTGCCACCCCTTTTTGTACCGAGAAGGGGTGGAGAGCAAAATATTTTTTCATTTTGTATTACTGTCCACCAGTTGGTTCATTGAGGGTAGACAACGGGAATAAGCCGGCAACTCAGCTAAAATAATATTTATAGCTAAATCCGGATGTTTAAAAAAGGTTAGAGGCTGTGAACTTTATGCAAAAAAACAACAGCTCGTGAACTTAAAAAAAAACGTAAGAAAAACTAATGATGTTATTAGATAATGTTATGATGATAAATACATATTTTAAATATAGTTAAAATCAGAATAAAAATTATCTGATTTAAATTTTTTAGAAAAAAAAATTAAGTATCGATAAATGATAGAACATTAGCCTTAAAATTAAGAGTAAAATTTTCTATGTCAAATGTCAAATTCATTAAAGATTCGGCAAAAAAATAAAACAAAAAAAAGCTGACCGTCCGGTTCCGAATCAAAAAGGAGGTTTTGTTTTCGGAATACCAAGTCAGTCTGCATAATTTTTTGAAACCTGTTTGTTTCGCTAGAAATCACCGAACACATGTCACAAACGCGTTGGCACATTTTAATTTTAAGAAAAAGGCACTTACCAAATCAAGAAATCCAATATTGTCATCACTTCCTTTCTTTTTTGCGCCCATCTTGTACGCTTTCCCCGTCTGACTGACGAACCTCTTTGCTTGACCTTTCATTGCACTTAAAAAAAAAACTCCCGCTAAAAAATTTGAAAATAAAACAATCTGTCAAAACTGACGTTTATCACGCACTTTTTTCAGTCAATAAAAAATATAATATTAGGTTCTTTTTGATGTCGCCTCGACGCGTTCGCGCGGGCCGCGGGTCGGCGTGCTACTAAACGTATCGCAAAACTGTTTCGTATAAAATATCTTTATTTACTCTTTAGCGGGTACTGGGAAACCCCTTATGTGCGTAAGGTAACCTTCCTTCCACCATTCACCATTTTGTGTGTCTAGCGACAGAGTTTACCCGATTACGATGAAGCTAAGAAGGGTTATGAACTTACGATTTTTAGCTGTCTAATTACTTACCTGTTATTTTAACAGTTAACAAAACTCTAAGACAAAACTACATCTTTATAATATCGTTAAAAAGTCGTTAGTCCACTTCATATTCAAAATATTGTAATTATTTACCAATTTTTATTAAAACCTATTTGGCACAGTAGCTATAATATTTTTTGTGCCCAATTGTAAAACGTCTCGGGTTCGATTTTCGGTCCGGTCAATTTAGAGAACAAAGTCTAAATTGATTCGAGCCTGAGTGTTCTGAAAGACGCAAAAGATAGATAGATATTCTTTATTGCACAACATACAAAACTTTCAAGCTAGGTATACCGAGATACAATGTACAGACAAAGAACTAAAAAGTTCGTCATTTTTCAAATTGATTCGTTTGATATGCCATGAGCACTTATTACCTTTCGTAAATTTGTCAGAGTAATACTTGCTGGGTAAAATTATGCTTAAGGTGACGGGTAGGGCACAATAGCGATGCCAAACGATTTTAATTTTTAGCTACTAAACCGGATCTAGTTTAAACAATTTTGGGGTTACAACCTCGAGGCAAACACTTATACTATTTATTAAATAACCACGCACAATGTAGGGTTCGCTTTTGTACGCGAAAAATTGATTCACGCCAAAAGTGGCCACTTTTGGCGGTAATAAATTTTTCACGAACGCGTTGGACCCAACATTTGTGCATGATTATTTAATAAATAGTATAAGTGTTTGCCGAGAGGTTGTTTACCCCGAAATTGTTTCAAATAGATCCTGTTTCGTAGCTAACAATTAAAATCGATTGGTGTCGCTAGTTAGGGCTACCCGTCGCCTTAAGCATTTCATTAATGTCCAGTAATAAATTATTTCCCTTAGCATCAAGATCCTGACACCCAAATATACGTTACTTTCACAAGTTATTATTTGTTTACACTTCCGTTACCGTGGTAACTGTGGTGGTAACGAAAGGTGAAGGACAAAGGTTAAAGATACTTTACACGCTTGGACCATGATACAGGATTTTTTTATGTAATAGGTGGCAGACGAGCAGACGGATCACGTGATGGTAAGCGATTGCCGCCGCCCACGGACATCCGCGACACGAATGGAGTCACAAGTGTGCTGGCAATCTTTAAATCCCCCTTTCCACCGGATTTGGGGAGTCTGGTAATTACAATGAAGCGACTACCGTCTGATCTTCGCAACCCTTTAACAGGGGAACCAGACCAACTGAATCATGATTACACGTTTCAGAAACTATGCATAAGGTGCAGGTTTCCTCACGAAGTCTTCCCTCACCGCCGAGCTAGTGGTAGAAACATGCACATAGATTTGAAAAACCAAGAGATGCATGCTTATGTCTTCACTCACCGCCGAGCTAGTGGTAGAAACATGCACAAAGATTTGAAAAACCAAGAGATGCATGCTTCTGTCTACGCTTACCGCCGAGCTAGTGGTAGAAACATGCACAAAGATTAGAAAAAACATGATATACATGCTTCTGTCTTCCCTCACCATCGACCTAGTGGTAGAAACATGCACATAGATTTGAAAAACCAAGAGATGCATGCTTCTGTCTACACTCACCGCCGAGCTAGTGGTAGAAACATGCACATAGATTTGAAAAACCAAGAGATGCATGCTTCTGTCTTCACTCACCGCCGAGCTAGTGGTAGAAACATGCACATAGATTTGAAAAATCCATAGGTGCATGCTTCGGTGACATACAACATAACACCACATTTCACCGTATTACCGTCTGACCTCTGTAACCCTTTAAGGTAACGGGTAGGGCACACTAGCGACGCCAATCGATTTAAATTGTAAGCTACTAAACTGGATCTATTTTAAACAATTTCGGGATTACAACTCGGAAAACACTTATACTATTTATTAAATAACCATGCACAAATGTTGGGTCCAACACGTAGGTACGCGTTGGTAGGTAGGCCTTCGTTGCCTTCTGCGAGCATGTCATAGCAACGAAGGTGGCGGCGGAGCGCGAGCGAGAACATGATCCCCTCACTAGCGTGCTCCGAACAGCAAGGAGGGGAAGAAGACTCCTAAGAAATGCACTTCTCCCTCCTCTGCGCAGAGGGAGCCCGCTGGCACGTGTTGTGAGAATCAATTTTTCGAGTACAAAAACGGACCCAACATTTTTGCAAGGTTATTTTATAAATAGTATAAGTGTTTACCAAAGGTTGTAACCCCGAAATTGTTTTAAAAAGTTCCGGTTTAGTATTTATTTTTATTATTTGTTAGAAATGGGGTGAGCCCTGCGTCTCATAGCCACTGCGACCAGTAGATGATCTATTGTGGCAGCCCCGTAACCTATTACAGCACCTCATGTAGCTCCAGTTCCAGGATAAACCCGAGAATGGAGCTGATGGGGGAGCTTTTGATCTCGTCTACCGAGATCATGTGTGCTCGCCGGCTTCTGCAGCGGTGCAGCGCTATGCACTCGCCGAGGACGTGGATAATCGTTTCCTCGTCCTCGCGACAGAACCTGCAGATTTTGGTATCTGAAAGGCACATGTTGTGCAGGTGCTTGTTTAATTTGCAGTGCCCTGTGAGGGTCCGAGTGAGTGCCCTAACATGTCCTCTACTCAGTTTTATTATTTCTACAGCTCGTCTCTGATCGAACGCCTGTATCAACGCCTTAGACTGTTCTAGTCGAGGTAGTCTTTTCCAATATTCAGTGCTTTGTTTATGCTCCCACTCTTTTAACTCGAACCTGACCATGCAGGCTGGAACGCCACTTATTGGTTCCGGTCCGAGTGGGCTCTCTGCCCTGGCATTTGCTAGCACGTCAGCGACTTCGTTGCCTCTGATATTCCGGCTTAGTAGCTAAAAATTAAAATCGATTGTCGTCGCTAGTGTGCCCTACCCGTCACCTTAAGCTGTCTAATAGTTAGTAGGTATACTTATTCAACATTTATTTGAAACCTTAAATCAACATTTACCTACTTTTAACTCACTTTATGTAATAATAGGGATTGAAGTTAAATACTGTCAATATTTCTGTTATGATAGCGTACATTTTTGGAACCTGTTAGCGCGAAAAATTGAACGAAATCGTGAACCGAATAATTCGGCCGAATATTCGGTTCGGTAAAAGTTAAGCCGAATATTATTCGGTATTTGATTATTCGGTGAAACCACTATTCGGCGCAGTAGGTATATACCTAAATGGATAAATCTTTAGAGATATTCTTTGCAATAAATCATTTAATACAGTTATAATTAGCGACTTACTTATTTGAATACCTAAATTCTTAATTATCCATCTTAGTAATGGTTATTTGTAATGAAGTTAGGTTTTAAGTGGGTAAAGTGTGTCTAAAGCATTTCATAATTAAGAACCTAATTATAGTAGGGGAGCCCGCCGTGCTAAATCGGGATTTACTCGAGCGTCATTGAGACTTATTGAGTGCAAAGCTTAGATGATAAGAAGAAAAAAATGTCATATGATATATACCTTTTCATCGGTGGGGGGAGCAACTATAGATTTTCAAAAATGTAAAAAAAAACTGTTGCATGGACATACTCGAGCGTGTCAGATATTGATAGAATCTATGTTTAACGTTTTTTCAAACATGTACGTATGTTAATCTGATAGTTTTCATGATGGGGGTGGTCGTACGGAAGGGTTGAAAATTGAAAAAAAAAAATTTAATCGAGCGCGTCAGATTTTCGAAGGGAATGTTAAGTGAACTTAAAAAAAGCTATTATGTAATAATCTGACGATTCAGATGTGACGCAAGCTCACGGCCATTATTAGAATGTGCAAAAAAAAATCGTCGTCTTGAACTACTCAAGCGTGTCAGATTAAGATATATATGGTTCATCTTAATGCCCTGGACGTAATATCTCATAATCTGACGATTACCTGGAGGGATACGCCTAATCTGACAATTAAATTTTTTTTTTTCATTTTTCTAAATCATGAAACTTAATTAATTGAAAAGCTCAAGAAATAGCATGCAAATTAAAAAGTGTGAATTTTTTTTATAAGAATACTTGTATTTACAACAAAATAATTATAAAAAATTAAGTTTTTGTAAGCATTTTTTTTTAATCGTCATCTTCATCGGTAGAATCATCTTCCTCCTCTGGCTCTATTTCATCCTCAGATAGCGTATCTATAACAAGAAATCATAAAAATAATTAACAATATTTTTTGTTATAAATTACGTATTTTTTAATTATTAGAGAATAAATATACCTAATTCTGGAGTATCCTCAAGAATATCAGGTGTTATGATGACATCTTGATACGCTTTCGGCAATTGATTACCTGCAAACCAGATCATTTCAAGCTTGTCTTCTACAACTTTCCATCCATAGTCTGTTGGTAAAAGATCGGTAATTTTTGCATTATGGGCATTACACCACAAGCACGCAATGTATCTTGTACGTAACACCTGTTGAAATAGCTCCGATTGACAGGGCGGCAAATTGCACGCATCATAATTTCGGATACTCAAGGAAAAAGGTTGCGATTTGTCTTTTACCTTGTACGTCTTATTGAAGATGACAATCCTGGCTTGATTGACATCATCTAACTTTTTCAGTCCATACAACTGGCAAGTAAAAGACTGTATGATGTTAAAAGAATCCTTTACATTATGCTCCTTTGATCCCAAATCCTGAAATGCTTTTTGGAAAATTTCGGAATTCAATAGAAATTGTAAAGGTTTCTTTTTTCCTCGTCGGTACAATGCTGGGTTGAAATCGCAACCCGTGAAAGCGTGCAAAGCTGGTCGCGCCTCCGAAATGTTTGGGCCTAATTTATGGTAAAGAGTGGATACGTCTATGTATCGGCGTGCATTGCCAACTCCAAGATCTATCCAGACTTCTACTGTTGCTTGCAGGTGCTTCATATTCGCCAACATGATGACCACAATATACAGAAACCAGAGTGGAGTAGGGACGGAATGAGAGAGCAATAGATAGAGGAAAAGTGAGAGAGGAATAGAAACGCGGAGAGGGGAATACAGGCATCGCGTAGTTGCACGAATAAAACTTTATTAATTAATTTTTATTACTTCGGCTTGTGGAAATCGTCAGATTATATATTTCTCATAAATCTTGATCTATTCCCTTCAAAATAAAAAAAAATTTAACCACGCTCGAGAATGTCGAGATGACGTTTTTTTTTTTCAACTTTGTAGCCCTCCCCCTTCTTTACGTCACCCTTAAATTGTCAGATTAGAGGAATATAGATGTTTTAGCATATAACTAACTCCCCCTACCTTAATCTGACGCGCCCGAAAATTTCAAATGAACAATTTTTTTTTACTAATCTGATCCTTTATCCTTTACGGGCGTCCTTATAAATGAGGCTCATATCTGGTGGAAGTAAGTAGCCGGGTACCAGGTATCCTACTGTATATTAATCTGCCGCGCTTTAGTAAATCCCGAAATCCCCTCTTGGGCTCCCCTACTATTATGTTTAGTTAAGTAATATTCATTTTATGGTTCCGTAGCCAAAGGAACGGAAAAACGGAACCCTTATAGATTCGTCATGTCTGTCAGTCTGTCAGTCTGTCAGCCTGTCAGTCTGTCAGTCTGTCAGTCTGTCAGTCTGTCAGTCTGTCAGTCTGTCAGTCTGTCAGTCTGTCAGTCTGTCAGTCTGTCAGTCTGTCAGTCTGTCAGTCTGTCAGTCTGTCAGTCTGTCAGTCTGTCAGTCTGTCAGTCTGTCAGTCTGTCAGTCTGTCAGTCTGTCAGTCTGTCAGTCTGTCAGTCTGTCAGTCTGTCAGTCTGTCAGTCTGTCAGTCTGTCAGTCTGTCAGTCCGTCCATATGTCACAGCCACTTTTTTCCGAAACTAAGAACTATACTATTGAAATTACGAATTTTACACTAAAATAGGAAAAAAAAACTTTTTGGGCGGTCCTCATACTTAGAACTGAAAATATACGTTTTTTTTTCTAGGTCTCTAATATATTTTTTTCTAAACTTAATCCTTTGCGCATAAAAGAATTTTAAAATTTAAAAAATATATGATATACATTACTTTGAAAACTAACAAAGAAAATTGATTTTAAGTAGTTTTTTTTTATTATGTCATAAACCGTAAACCGCAATTTACCTTCCATATCATCATCAGCAACCCACACTCGTCCACTGCTGGACATAGGTCTCCCCTAAACCTTCCATATATCTTATAAAAATAAAATAATATTTATTCAGTTCACAAATTTCTGTTAAAAATTTGTGTCGACTTCCTCTATTAGGTGCAAAGCCCCCGTGTCAGAGGGAGCCGCTTTTCCTTACCTACTGATCATATAACTGAACACAAATATCATATAATTAACTTACTTGCGGCTACGGAACCCTTCATTGGCGAGTCCGACTTGCACTTGGCCAGTTTTTTTATGCTAGAAGCGTCAAACGAGCAAGCGAGTGACCTGTTGGAAAGAAATCAACGCCTCCCATGAACATCCGCGAAATCAGAGAGATCGCTAATGTGTTGCGGCCTTTTTAAAAAAGAGTGCGCTCTTCTCTTTAAGGTTCCTAAGTCGTAGCCGTCGGGAAATACTCCCGCGGCCAAACCGTTCCACAGAACTGAGGTACGTGGTAGAAAGTTCCGCGAGAAATGCACAGTATTAGACCGGCATCCATCGAGATGTAAAATCGGTTTGCATTTGACCACATCTCACCTGATGGAGAGTGACGTGCGTGCTTACCCAAAAGAAGCCTATTCACTCTCGACTTAAGGACCGGATCTATTTTAAACAATTTCGGGGTTACAACCTCTCGGCAAACACTTATACTATTTATTAAATAACCATGCACAAATGCGGACCCAACATTTTTACGCGAAAAATTGATTCACGTTAAAAGTGGCCGCTTTTGGCGGTAATCATTTTTTCGCGTACAAAAACGGACCCAACATTTGGGCATGAATGGGCCGGCACCATGGTTCATGTCAAACCGCTAAACAGAACTGAGGTAGACTCTTTTACCACTAGCTTGGCCGTGAGGGGAACATCGTGACGAAACCTCACGTTTCAGATAGTTTGTGAAACATATCACCATGTTTTTTTTTATGGGATAGGTGGCAGACGAGCAGACGGATTATCTGATGGTAAGCGATTGCCGCCGCTCATAGACCTCGCGACACCAGTGGACTCACAAGTGTGCTGCCAACCTTTAATCCCCCCTTTCCCCCGGATTGAGCCTGCGGTACCCACGCTCACGCAGCGAAACACAGCACAGTGCTGCTTCACGCGGTTTTATGTGAGGCCAAAGCGTGGCTCTCCCACGGCACACGTTCACTTGCCCTGTTAAGGTGACGGGTAGTGCCCTACCCGTCGGCAAACACTTATACTATTTATTAAATAACCATGCACAAATGTTGGGTCCAACGCGTACCTACGCGCCTCATCGCTCGCTAGTATAGCTTCCGCTATACTATACACAAAACTGGAATTCAAGACCAAAAATAAAGTTGGTAATTAAGTTTGTATTTTTCGAGAAAATCCTTATCATGAATTGTGCCAGCCTATAACTAAGAAAAGAAGCATATAACAAAAGGTTGGCAAAACCTGAAAACTTGATTTGACAATGACATTAAGTGACATTGATAGATTTGACAATGACGTATCTGTCGTAGTTTTTTTGGTCTTAAATTCCAGTTTCGAGTATAGACCGACGTTCACCACCAGCGGGTGATGCAGCGGATCCCACAGCATACACTCCGCAAAGGTGTGATGTGCCGTGTCCACCGCAGCGCCGCACTAATGGCACGAAGGCGTCTCCTCCCGTTGGACTGGACAACATTTCAAAATTGCTAAGCTCTGAAACAAAAAATACCAATTCTTTATTTACTTTTCCGCTGCTCGAATATATATGTATTCATTTTTTATATTACTTATTTACTGAGAAAAAAATTAAAAACTAAAAAACGTAAGATGACGTCATCGGACGGCAGAATGTAAAATATTTCTTTGCTTAGCACATTATAGTTTTAAATTTACGAAATGCCAAACCCATGACATGCAACTGTCAAAAAAAAAAGACAACTTGTCAACGTTGAATGAATGAATGACGTTGACAATGTTGACACTAGTATTATTTACCTTTGACAGTAGTACCTTTTTTTATTAAAACAATGATAAGCAAAGGAATATCGCTGTATTCAGCCGTCCGATGACGTCATTTGGCGCTTACGTCTAATTAGAATATAAAAAATTTCAATAATTATTTTATGCATAAAAATGGTCAAATTTTGAAAAAAGAAAAAATATGGGTCTGTTAATTTTATGTCTATTTTCATATAAAAAAACAATCGTCATCGTCATCGTCAGCCCATTTAAGTCCCCACTGCTGGGGCACGGGCCTCCCTCAATCACATGAGGGGTAATTGCCATACTCACCACGCTTGGCAGACGGGTTGGCGAGGGTTTTGATATAAATACAGAGTTTTCCTTCTCTGGGTGCTGATGATCATGCCAGCAGCTTTACCTTAGTCGCCTTTTACGACACCTCGGTAAGAGTGAGGGTGGCCTATTCTACTCTGCAGGGTTACAAACAGGGTTCTGCTACAAAAACAATATGGACATTGTTAAAAATATGAAATGTTGTCCAGTAATAACCGAAGCACCCATGCGCGGTCATTATCTGCACCATCCGGAAGAAGACGGAGCCGTAGCTGTCTCGTACCTTGAAATATTTCTGATTTCTCCTTCAAAGTAACCCAATACGTCATTGAATTATTTAATCCATGTGGTATCTAAACCGCGTATTCTTCGTAGAATACGTCACAGTTCCGAGAGCAGCTGTTTAGCATTACTGGTTTGGAATTCGTTGTATTCGGCTAATGTCAGAGATGGTGACGAATTAACTGGTTTGGGCGCTTCTGTCCACCGAGATATTATTATTATTATTAAGCTTTTATTTCAGATAAATAAATCCATACAAATTCGTTAGTAACATTTTGGTGCTTAAAAACTATGTTAGTATATCCAATTATTATTATTGGGGACAGGAGTGTGTAAGGACCTCCAGTGTCCCAAAAATGGACCATCTATCTGGTCCGCTATAACAACGAGGAGGCTGTTGCCGCTGGCCCGTGTCCGCCGCGCCATCGAGGCAGCCCTTTTGCGCATAATCGTACGGAAGCAGTCCGTACGCGCCTCCGCGAACATCTGCGACGCACTGCAGAAGCGAGGCAGCCGCAACAGCGCCCTGAATGCGTTATTATATCTGGACGCGAAGGGAATCCAGCGATCTTGTCGTATGCCTAACCCACAGGCTGCACGTGTAAAAGGAGGTACAAAAAGCCCTTAAGAGAGTAATTTTTACATTATATGAACAACGTGCAAATCGCGAGCTATCATATTCGCTCTTACCGACAGATATGGTCACTCAGCGGATAAATACGGCTCGTGGTTCGAAACCGAGCATGCACTTGGGAGCCTTTTCTCCGTGGGAGAGCCACGCTTCGGCATGAATGGGTCGGCTCGAGTGATACCACGGCCTCACAGATAAGCGTGAAGCAGCATTGCAGTGTTTGGCTGCGTGAGTGAGAGTAGCGGAGGCCCAATCCGGGAGGCCTTAGATAATTTAAAGGTTGGGAGCGCACTTTTGACTACACTGGTGTCGCGGGTGTCTGTGTGACACATACAAAACAAAACCTCTGGATTTTTCAAATCTACGTGCGTATTTCTACCACTCGCTCGGCGGTAAGGGAATATCATCGTGAGGAATGTAATTACAGATTTAGCATATGTCGTAGCCATCTGGTTAAATTAACCATCCAATTGGATGGCTAGGGCGTTTGTTAAACGCCAGCCTCCAATTAGAAGTCTAGGCCGATAGTTGTTTGAACTAAAATCACTCACGCTTAGGCATGAATGGGCCGGCTCGTCCGGAGTGATACCACTGCCTCACAGAAGACCGGCGTGAAGCAGCGCTTGCGCTGTGTTTCGCCGTGTGAGTGAGGTTACCGGAGGCCCAATGGGGGGAAGGGGAAAAGGTTGGCAGCGCACTTGTGACTCCACTGGTGTTGCGGGTGTCCATGGGCGGTGGAATTGCTTACCATCAGGTGATCCATCTGCTCGTCTGCCACCTCTCATATAAAAAAAAAACTCAACGTTTAAGGCGACCGGTAGGGCTCACTAGCGAGTCTAATCGATTTTAATTTTAAGCTACTAAACTGGATCTATTTTAAGGAATTTCGGGGTTACAACCTCTCGGCAAACACTTATACTATTTATTTAATAATCATGCACAAATGTTGGGTCCAACGCATACGCGAAAAATTGATTCACGCCAAAAGTTTTTTTTATGTTATACCTAGGTGGCAGACAAGCAAACAAATCACCTGATGGTGAGCAATTGCCGCCGCCCATGGACAGGACTGAGACATCAGTGGAGTCACAAGTGCGCTGCTTACCTTTTAACCCCCCTTTCCCCCGGATTGGGCCTCCGGTACCCTCACTCACGCAGTGAAACACAGCAAAGTGCTGCCTCACGCAGGTTTTCGATGAGGCCATGTATCAATCGCTCCGGTCGAGCCGGCCCATTCATGCCGAAGCGTGCCTCTCCCACGCTCAAGTGGCCGGTAGTAATATTTATTTTAAAAAATGACCCAAAATTTGTGCATGGTTATTTAATAAATAGTATAGGTGTTTGTCGAGAGATTGTAACCCCGAAATTGTTTAAAATAGATACGGTTTAGTAGCTTAAAATTAAAATCGATTGGCGTCGCTAGTGTGCCCTACTCGTCACCTTAATTCGTACTTTTCATCATCATCATCATCATCAGCCCATTTAAGTCCCCACTGCTGGGGCACGGGCCTCCCTCAATCACATGAGGGGTAATTGCCATACTCACCACGCTTGGCAGACGGGTTGGCGAGGGTTTTGATATAAATGCAGAGTTTTCCTTCTCTGGGTGCTGATGATCATGCCAGCAGCTTTACCTTAGTCGCCTTTTACGACACCTCGGTAAGAGTGAGGGTGGCCTATTCTACTCTGCCGGGGACCACACGGCATAGAATATCCACCCGGCAATAATGTATGGAACAGCTTTTTTTTTTTCGCTTATTTTGTTGATCTAACATGCTAAATGGACTTAATTCCCGATACCTATTATGAGGTTTTCAAGATGTAAACGATAAAAAAAGTAACGGTGTATATATTTTTTTGGATATATTTATGTATGTATGCCACGCTTCAGCAAAAATGGGCCGGCTCGACCGAAGTAATACCACGTTCTTGCAGAAAACCGGCGTGAAGCAGTGCATGCGCTGTGTTTCGCTGCGTGAGTGAGGGTACCGGAGGCCCAATCCAGGGGAAGGCGGGTTAAAAGGCAAGCAGCGCACTTGTGACACCACTGGTGTTGCAGGTGTCCATGGGCGGCGGTAATCTCTTACCATCAGATGATCCGTCAGCTCGTCTAGTACCGATATCAAAAAAAAAACTACAATTAATTAAAAACCTTTTGGCGGCGCCACTGAGTCGTAAAAGCCCGCATAAAGGGAATTAACTACTTGGGTTTTTTTTTGCTTCATTAATTAATTGGATAATTGAGTATGCGTAATCACCAGTACGCATATATATTATACAGGGTGTACAAATGAACAGTTACTTCATTCTTATTTATTTATTTAGTACAGCCACATGATACATATTATTACAATCACAAGTCACATATTAATAAGGTCACAGTTCTGATATGCATCAAAATAACGGCGTACATAGCGCTTATGAGAAAAACATTTGTTTCGATTCCTTATGCATCTTAATTAAATTAAATTAGATTAGTAAAAAACCTTAGTGCTAGGCGTGACAGTAGTGACAGAGCTAAGAGCATCCATCAGGCTAGTGGCCTGATAGATACTCTGTCACCAACGATTTGAATTTAGAAAACACATTGTCGAATATGTCTAAATAAGCCAAGAGGCCAAGAGGCTAATTGGCGACGACGAGCTTGTAGGTAAGAGGCTACAAAGCCTTGAACACCGACGCAAGGTAGCAAGCAAGCTTATCGATCTTCTATCGGATACATTTTGGAGAGTGCGCCACGGAACTGTACAATGCCATTGGAGCATCTCCGTTCTTCCACTACTCCACCAGGCAGACCCTCAATCGACACCGGTACATGGTAAAAATACCAAAAGTCCGCACAAAGAGGTTCGAATCCTTTTTCCTTATTCGTACTGCGAAACAGTGGAATCATCTGCCTGAGGAGATGTTCCCTAGAGGCTACAATTTGGGCGTTTTCAAAGCGCGAGTGAATAGGTATCTTCTAGGTAATCGTGCTACATCTTAGACCATATTATCACTTACCATCAGGTGAAATATGGTCAAACGCTTACCTATCTACAGTAAAAAAATAAAATAAAAATAAATCAGAAACAGTTTTACTTATGCTATTATATCTGGAACAAACACGTGCCAAAGGGGACTGACTACCCAGATTGGTTCTGGCAAAAGGAATGGCGAATAATTTGGCAATGCGCTGTCTAGGATATGTGTGTTAGGACATTCTGAATACGTTTTCTTCGTGCTCTCTACAATTACAACAACTTTTGAACGAATTGAGAGTAAATTGCACAAAATTTGATAAAAGATGGACCTAAGAACCGTCGTAGAGCCACGCAAGATGGACCTAAGAACCGTCGTAGAGCCACGCTTTGGGATGAATGGGCTCTACCAGAGTGATACCACGGCCTCACCGAATACCGCAGCACTGTGCTGTGTTTCGCTGCGTGCATGAAGGTACCGGAGGCACAATCCAGGGGAAGGGGAGTTAAAAGGTAAGCGGCGCACTTGTGACACCACTGGTGTTGCAGGTGTCCATGGGTTGCAATGCTTACCATCAGGTGATACGTCTGCTCGTCTGCCACCTATATCATAAAAAAAAATTACAACAAAAATGTGGACCTAAGTTTTCGGTAAAAAAATCTTATTGTCACCGCGTGTCTCAGAAAGCACGTTAAGCTGTTGGTCCTGCCCCCGATCCCTCTCCAGTCGTGTCACAGTAGGGTCTCATCGGAATATGAGGGTAAGGGATTTTTTTATGATATAGAGGGCAGACGAGCAGACGTATCACATGATGGTAAGCGATTACCGCCGCCCATGGATACCTTTTTTCTTGCGTCGGAATAATGCGGAGGGCTCGTAGTGCAGTGGGCCGACAAAGTGTCAGCCTATAACTGTCCCACTGCAGGGCAAAGGCCTCCATCATAGAAATCAAGTTATCGCTACTATGATGGGATTAGGCTTAATCACCACGCTTGCTAAATGCAGATTGGTGATCACAAACCCGAGCTATGTTCGAAAAATTCGAAACACACTTTTTGCCACCTGCCAACCGTCCACCAGGAGGTGGACGGATTATGTCGGGCTCTCCTCCGGTGAAGCCGGAGGCCTACCGACTAAACCCCCGACGGCGCTCCCTTCTTCGCCAGAGTGGGAAGGAGACATGTGTACTAGTTCGGTAGGGTACACTAGCGACACCAATCGATTATAATTGTTAGCTACTAAACAGGATCTATTTGAAACCATTTTGGGGTTACAAACCCTCGGCAAACACTTATATTATTTATTAAATAAATAATATAATACAGTTATTATACAGCCTATTATACAGTTAATGATTACTTAAATGACAAGAATTTGTGGAAATGATAAACTGTTCGCCTACACCCATTATACTGTACTTAAAAAATTTTGGTGATTAAAAAGAGTAACTGGCGAGTTTCTTGCCGGATCTTCTCGTCAGAATCAACTTTCCGATTCCGGTGGTAGAATCACATTATGTTTATTAATATCTTAGTATATTTTTTGTATCGACATATATGTTTAATTACATGTATAATATACATAGCTATAATTTATATTTTTTTCATGTATGACGATTTGTAAGAGCTGTATATAAGCCTATGCAAATAAAGAACTTTTGAATTTTGAATTTTGAATAAGTGTTTGCCGAAATAACCATGCCCAAATGTTTAATCCAACGCGTACGCGAAAAATTGATTACCGCCAAAAGCGGCCACTTTTAGCATGAATCAATTTTCCGCTTACAAAAACGGACCCAACATTTGTGCATGGTTATTTAATAAATAGTATAAGTATTTGCCGAGAGGTTGTTACCCCGTAATTGTTTAAAATAGATCCGGTTTAGTAGCTAAAAATTAAAATCGATTGGCGTCGCTAGTGTGCTCTACCGTCACCTTAAGATGACGGGTATTGTATGGGGAGTCGAAAAATTTTTCGATGAATTTGGAAAAGTCGTTGAATAAAATGTTGTTCTGTATGGTTGATAGAACACATGGTTAAAGGGATGTAAATGTTCACAGATACACCCTGTATTGTGTATTTACTTTATTGATTTTTATGTTACATTTTTTATTACAGTTTTTTTATATGTATGTTTTTATTTTATAATTAATTCGGGTAGGTGTTACGGGTCGAGTTTTTCTTACATCCGCGGATGTGTACCTTTAAGATCCGCTTCCGTATTCGGTTGTAAGGGAAACGGATCTAAATGTGTAGCAAAAAGTTGATAAAACACTATCTATCTATCGTAAATATTGATTGTCTCGATATGTCTTAATAATATTTAACAACATCACATGCATTGATCTGACTCCGAGATAGGTAGCTCAAGCACCTGTGTTACGGATATCAGAACCAACAGCGGAATTACAAATATATACATATAGTACATTTCTTTTGTAAATACATACAAAAAAGTAAAGTATCAGCCTATGAACTGTCCCACTGTAGGGCATAGGCCTCCATCATAGAAATCAAGTCATCGCTACTATATGATAGGATTAAGCTTAAGGCGACAGGTAGGGTCAACTAGCGACGCCAATCGATTTTAATTTTTAGCTACTAAACCGGATCTATTTTTAACAATTTCGGGGTTACAACCTCTTGGCAAATACTTATACTATTTATTAAATAACCAAGCACAAATGTTGGGTCCGTTTTTGTACGCGGAAAATTGATTCATGCTAAAAGTGGTATTTGTAAAACACTTATAATATTTATTAAATACTTATACTTAACTTTTGGGTCGGCTTTTGTACTCGAAATGTGAATTACCGACAAAACGCGTTGGACCAAACATTTGTACATGATTATTTAATAAATAGAATTAGTGTATGCCGAGAGGTTGTAACCCCGAAATTGTTTAAAATAGATCTGGTTTAGTAGCTACAAATTAAAATCGATTGGCGTGGCTAGTGTGCCCTACCCTTAAGGTGATAGATTTTTATTATCTATAGGTGACCTGGCTTGACCACAATCTCACCTGATGGAAAGTGACGATGTATGGATGAAACCCCTCGCCGCGCCTTGCCCGGTGGTGGAATGGGCTAGGGGGGATCAAATTACGCAGAACCTTCGCACACTCTACGAAATTAATCCGGTAGAAGACTGTGAGACTTGCCACACGTCTGCGGTGGTCAACTGTAAGCCAGCCTCTGAGAATACGTCATCACCGATGAGTCTCTTCGCACAGAACTCTATTGTGTCCAAAGCATCCAGCTGTTACCGGGCAGAGCCATCCCAAAGGTGACAGCAGTACTCCAAACAGAATCAACTAGAAATTACACGCTTAGAAGAGAGACTAACTGCCAAAAAGACCAGTCAGACAAAATCAACCTCATTAGAACAAGTTAATGACTCAAAATTAAATACCTCGGACAAACCGTCGCGTGCGCAGATATTTTCCTCATTCTGGCACGAGTAGGCGTTACGCAGAATTGATTTAGCAGCTAGTCTTAACCTAGTCTGGTACTAGGTGAGCACCGGACCGACAAAAATCGATGCGAAATCGAATGAAATCGTCCCCGGCATAAATAGTATAAATTGACATAAAAATAATTCCCCAAATAATGTATCCATGGTGATGGTCTAATGAAGCGGTAGAGCGTACCCCGGGCTCCAAAGCGATAGCTCTGGACGCAAACGGGAATCACACTCTAAGATGAGGAAGAAATAGTTAGATAGATTGATGTATGTTCACCGATTTCTCCGCCAATGGGCTATTTGACAGTACGAAAAATAAAGATGTATTTATAGTCACCTGCGTAGTTTATAGCTTAAAAAAGGAATTAACAATAAAACACATAAAAAATATTGAATATTTTCACCAAAAATACTAAAATAGAATTAATTTGTTTTGTGCTTGAAACCACGTGAGCATTAACGGTTTTGATTGGCTTTCTTTACTGTGACGTCAGCCTTTTGTAAGCAAAACAAGTGACAGACTTGACGCCATATTGTGTTCTATCTATGCGGTACTCTAATCATCTATAAAATGTATCGTGTGCTATCGAATTTCCTACTTGTTTACAAAAGGTTGACATCACTCGAATGATTCGACGCCATATTGCCGAATGAGCGTTTTTGACAGATTAAATAATCTTTATATTTTAAAATGATTTTCTAAACGAAATATTCGTAATGAATGAAAATAAATGTCCTTTGCCTGAAGATTGTCTGGTAGAAATCGCTTCCAACGATAAGACCCCCGAAATGGTACAACTAAGTTTCTGTAATGCCTAGTATTTTTAAGTTGTGTTTTTTTGTGAAATAAAGTATAGATTATTTTTGGGGTTCCTATACATCAATAAATAATATGAGAAGGTTTTTCAAAACAAGTCAAATAGCCTATTATTGACTGATTTGCACAATGGGCAATACGACAAAAAATATCAACATTTTTATACGCTTTTCGAATAAAGAAAGAGAAAAAAGATGAACCATATTTTTTAGTTATCATTAAATATGTGTTTTTATTGCAATATATATTTTTTTAATTATTAATTAATTTGCCGGAAGTGAAGTAGTCCTGAGGCTCAACGTATTGTGATGTAGGTGCTATACGTCCAATAAAAAAAATGGTGAATTTTAAGTTACTGTCACTGTCACTGTCATCATTATGTCTTGTCATTTTATGATCAGAGATTTTAGGTTTTTTTTTTTGTATTTATTTTTATTTATTTTTTAAAATAATAACAACTAACTCAATTAAAGAGATTCATCAACACCAACTCGCATCACCGTCCAATTTCAACAAGAAAAGAAACGTGTCTCTTTAATCACTTGACATTGGCAAGTTGCGGCAAGACGCAGAGCCATTATTAAAAAAAATATAGTTTTTTTTTTTGCTTTAATCAACGTGAGCAAAAGCGTTATTAATTTGTCATGCCGAGTGATGACGTCACAGAAGGACTTTTACATTTTATTTTTTTTTCTCCATGAATATCTGTTCACAAATTTGAATTTATTTTACTTAAATTTCTATCCACCTTATTATAAAACGCGATCTAAAGTTATTACCGTGCTAATGTTCGTGTCATCCCATTCCAACACGCAATCAAGCAAGCAAAGCAAGTGGTGGAAATGTAAGTCCTTCATCAAAAATCATGAAACACATATAAAATATTTTATCGATCATCTTCTAACCGAGTAATTACGGAGGTTGAATGTTTGTATGAAAGTTTTGAAAAATTTGCTCACGATTTTTTTTCATGTGATAGGTGGCAGACGAGCAGACGGATCACCTGATGGCAAGCGATTGCCGCCGCCCATGGACTCCCTACACCAATGGAGTCACAGTGCGCTGCCAATCTTTAACCCGCCCATCCCACGGATAGGGCCTCTATCCTCACTCACGCAGCGAAACACAGCACAGTGCAGCATCACGCCGGTGTTCTGTGAGGCCGTGGTATCACTCCGGTTGAGCCTGCCCATTCATGCCGAAGCGTGGCTCTCCCACGGTCGTGGATTGGGCCTCTACCCACACTCACATAGCGAAACACAGCACAATGCAGCATCACGCCGGTATTCTGTGAGGCCGTGGTATCACTCCGGTCGAGCCGGCCTATTCATGCCGAAGCGTGGCTCTCCCACGGTTGAGCATTGGGCCTCTACACAGCACAGTGCAGCTTCACGCCGGTTTTCGCCGTGTGAGGCCGTGGTATCACTCCAGTGACATTCATAGTGACACGGAGCCCAATTCTCGGGTTCGTGATATTTTGAAAACATGGCGGATATCACCTGAAAACCATACAAAAAACTATGTTTTATTGATATATGTCGTATGAAAATAAATGTCACGAGCACGAGAATTGGGCTCACGGTCGAAGCGAAATGAAGTGAGGACGGACCAATAGTTCTACAGTAAAAATTGTGTCTACATTTTAATTAGCAAAGCGTGTAAGACAATTCTGACAATTAAAGGAATTGCTCAATCAGACAGCTACGAGTATTTTGGTTAATGAATCCGTTGTCATGGTTGAAGACGCACTCATCACGTTCATTGAAACATATTATATAGACTGACTTATTTTTAAGAACACATTAACTTGTTAGACGACCCGTTTGGAACAGTGGTAGTGAACGCTGCCTTTGGTCGAAGGGTTGCGGGTTCCATCCCCGCACAGCACAAATATTTGTATGCATGAACATGTCTTTTTGTATTGGTCTGGGTGTTTTCTATGTATTATAAGTATGTATTTACAAAAGAAAAGTATTATATGTACATATTTGTAAACCCACTGTTGATTCTGATATCCGTAACACAGGTGCTTGAGCTACCTATCTCGGAGTCAGATCAATGAATGTGATGTTGTGAAAAATATTATTTATTTATTTACTAACTTCTTATACGTTTGTTTTTACTCATCATAATAGTTTTTTTTTAATGTAATAGATGGCAGACGAGCAGACGGATCGTCTAATGGTAAGCCATTGCCGCCGCCCATAGACACCCGCGACACCAATGGAGTCACACGTGCGCTTCCAACCTTCCGGATTCGGCCTCTACCCTCAATCACGCAGCGAAACACAACACGGTGCTGCTTCACGCTTCTGTGAGGCCGTGGTATCTCTCCGGTCGAGCCGGCCCATTCATGCCGAAGCGTGGCTCTCCCTGTTGTTGCGGAAAAGAATATATTTTAATATCCGTAATAGATTGACATGTTATGCCGTCGGGTTATGTAGAACTCGAATGGGCCATGATTCTCTAGTTAGTTTTTTAGATTTTCGCGTTGCATTATAACTATAATGTATCAATACGGGGATTAACACGATATTTATTATGTGAAACAACATTGTGTACTCACATATTTGGCTCGACGTTTCGGCTACGTTACAGCAGCCGTGGTCACGAGCGGACTGGCGGAGCACGGCGTCGTCTGCTGGGGCCGGGCTGTGAATCTTCAGACACCCTCACATTTTTTTATATTAATTCGCCACTAGATGAATTGTCAGTGAAGCTACTCCGACACACTACACTAACAGTATCGGTGTTTGTTTGCGTTAGTAACGGCCTAGCACGGGGTTTGCACTTGTTAATTACTGGATTCCATGTCGATGATATATTAAATCCATCCTCCCGATTGGAAGTCTTATACTTCTTGTTCTCCAGTTATTCGCTCGTCTCGCCTATTCAATGATTTAAGGTGACGGGTAGGGCACACTAGCGACGCCAGTCGATTTTTATTTTTAGCTACTAAACTGGATCTATTTTAAACAATTTCGGGGTTAAGTATGAAATTATTGTTTTTAATCTAGACATAACAAGAATAATAATTCCAGTACAATCCCTATAAGTTACCTACTGTGATCTAATTTTATTTTGATTAAAAACCATATTTATTTATTATTTAATTTCAGATAAAATTGTACCTATTCATGATGCAGAAAAATAAAATGTCAGCAAAAAAAACCGCCTTCAAAAACCACGAATTAAAAATTGTAAAATAATATTTGTAACACTTTATACACCTATACTATTTATTTAATACTTACAGCTAACTGTTCGGTCTGCTTTTGCACTCGAATTTTTAATTACCGTCAAAAGTGACCGCTTTTGGCGTGAATCAATTTTTCGCGTTACACAAACGGACCCATTTGTGCATGGTTAATGATTAAATAGTATAAGTGTTCGCCGAGAGGTTGTAACCCCGAAATTGTTTAAATAGATCCGGTTTAGTAGCTAAAAATTAAAATCGATGGCGTCGTTAGTGTGCCTTCATCATCATCATCATCAGCCCATTTAAGTCCCCACTGCTGGGGCACGGGCCTCCCTCAATCACATGAGGGGTAATTGCCATACTCACCACGCTTGGCAGACGGGTTGGCGAGGGTTTTGATATAAATGCAGAGTGTGCCCTACCCGTCACCTTAACAGAAAAACTCAGGTAGAATTTTTCGCCTGACCCGGGACCCCAAGCGCGACGCACTACCCACTGCACCAACGAAGCATTCAACCTACCCATTAATACATCATTAAAAGCTAAGACCAATAATCGTAAAACACAATTATTTTGATCAAAAAACGCAACGAGGAAACCTCCGCTGAAGAGCATGACGTCAAAGATACACAAAAATTGTGCCACAAAAACCCAGTGAATCTTTGTAGATTCTTCCTGTAATGAATAGTCGATCGGCTTTTGAAACTGTGGACATTAAAGTTGACGGGTAGGGCACACTAGCGACGCCAATCGATTTTAATTGTTAGCTACTAAACCGGATCAATTTTAAACAATTTCGGGGTTACAAGCTCTCGGCAAACACTTTGACTGACCGGATGGCGCAATTGGTAGTGACCCTGCCTCTTACGCCAAAGGTCGTGGGTTCGATCCCCACCCTGGACAAACTTTCGTGCGATGAACACTTGTGTTTGTTCGGTGTCTGGGTGTAATATATGTATTTAAGTATATATTTGTGTTCCTCTGTTGTCTGATATCTGTAACACAAGTGCTTAAGCTACTTAGTACGGAATCAGGTCAACGTATGAGATGTTGTGAGAATTATTATTATTACTTATACTATTTATTAAGTAACCATGTACAAATGCGGACCCAACATTTGTACGCGAAAAATTTATGCACGCTTAAAGTGGCCGCTTTTGGCGGTAATCAATTTTTCACGTACAAAAACGGACCCAACATTTGTGCATGGTTATTTAATAAATAGTATAAGTGTTTGCCGAGAGGTTGTAGCCCTGAAATTGTTTAAAATAGATCCGGTTTAGTGGCTAACAATTTAAAACGAATGGTGTCGCTAGTTAGGGCTACCCGTCACCTTAATCAATTTATAATATAATACGTAAATTAGTACTTACGGGGACGGGTAGGGCACACTAGCGACGCCAATCGATTTTAATTTTTAGCTACTAAACCGGTTCTATTTTAAACAATTTCAGGGTTACAACCTATCGGCAAACACTTATACTATTTATTAAATAACCATACAGAAATGTTGTGTCCGTTTTTGTACGCGAAAAATTGATTATTTTTCGCGTACGCGTTGGACCCAATTGCATGGTTATTTAATAATAGTATAGCCAATCGATTTTAATATTTAGCTACTAAACTGGAACTATTTTAAACTATTTTGGGTTACAATCTCTCGGCAAAACACCTATACTATTTATTTAATACTTATAGTTAACTGTTTGGTCTGCTTTTGCACTCGAATTTTGTGGTGGAAATGCGTGGTAATTTAATAAATAGTATAGGTGTTTGCCGAGGATTGAAACCCCGAAAGTGTTTAAAATATTATACTATTTATTAAATAACCATACAGAAATGTTGTGTCCGTTTTTGTACGCGAAAAATTGATTATTTTTCGCGTACGCGTTGGACCCAATTGCATGGTTATTTAATAAATAGTATAGCCAATCGATTTTAATATTTAGCTACTAAACTGGAACTATTTTAAACTATTTTGGGGTTACAATCTCTCGGCAAACACCTATACTATTTATTTAATACTTATAGTTAACTGTTTGGTCTGCTTTTGCACTCGAATTTTGTGGTGAAATGCGTGGTAATTTAATAAATAGTATAGGTGTTTGCCGAGAGATTGAAACCCCGAAATTGTTTAAAATAGATCCGGTTTAGTAGCTAAAAATTAAAATTGAGTGGCGTCGCTAGTGTGCCCTACCCGTCACCTTAAATAAAATGATTAATTATTAACTAGGTTTTAAATATATGTGATCTTAAACCTTCTTGTCCTGCTCAACACAACACATTTGGTTTTTATTGAGGAAAGACAGTTTGTTGACCCAATATGAGGATGTCTGTAGCTTACTGCAGGTTTATAACTTCAACCGAACTTGCGACCGTGGGAGACCCACGCTTCCGCATGAATGGGCCGGCTCCACCGGAGTGATAACACGGCCTCACTGAAAACCGGCACGAAGCAGCACTGTGTTGTGTTTCGCTGCGTGAGTAAGGGTATTGGAGGCCTAATCCGAGAGAAAGGGGGTTTAGAGGTTGGCAGCGCACTTGTGACTCCACTGGTGTCGGGGGTGTCTATGGGCGGCCGCAATCGCTTACCATCAGGCGATGCGTCTGCTCGTCTGCCACCTATCACAATAAAAAATAAAACTTGTGACATGGGCTAAATTATTCCATGCTTGGGACTTGATACTTCAATAAATTATATGCAGATTACATCGATATGTACAAGCATGCACGTATCAGTGTAGGGAAACGGGGGGGAATGGAAGCCAGTGGGGAATGGGAATCAGCCTGATTTGGCCATAAATTATACGAGATAGCACGCATCTGTAGCTGCGAACGGTGAAGGGGTGCTGGGGGAGTACGCGCGGCACGCCCGCTTCGCTCTCAGTTGTATTACTTTCCTCTATGCTCTCAGTTCACTTCGCACCTACAAATTGGACGCAAGTTGCTTTTCGGCGGATGCGTTATCGTCATCGTCAGCCCATTTAAGTCCCCATTGCTGGGGCACGGGCCTCCCTCAATCACATGCGGTGTAATTGCCATACTCACCACGCTTGGCAGACGGGTTGGCGAGGGTTTTGATATAAATGCAGAGTTTTCCTTCTCTGGGTGCTGATGATCGTGCCAGCAACTTTACCTTAGTCGCCTTTTACGACACCTCGGTAAGAGTGAGGGTGGCCTATTCTACTCTGCCGGGGACCACACGGCTAGTTATAATTTTTACGGATATTTTTTTTAGGATGCGTTATAATTTTTACTAATTTTCGAGGAAGAAATTTAAGTACTTGTGCTATTGTTTTTTAAGTTTTTTAAGCTCTGTACTGTTGAAAGTGATCATTAGAGATTGTGATACAGTAATAAATACTCAACAGAGTTTTCATAATTTTATTGTAATTCGAAAAATATTCCTTTGGGGTAATGGGAAGCCCATTGGCTCCCAATAACCCACTGATGGTTTTATATTACGTTTAATGTTAAATGACGTTAGGCTTATTGTCTTGGTATTGTTACGTTTTAAAGTTTATGCTATTATATTTCAGTTACTTGTTTTGGTGTTGCGGCTACCATTGCCCCATTGGTTATCATTACCCCATCCACTGGTTCTTGTTACCCCTACCTTCGGGCAATGTAGGCCAAACCTACCTTAACCTAACCTTTTTTTAAATGATGATTACGTCCAAAGTCGTATTGTGATTGTAATTTTGATGATGAGGACTTAAGACTGATTAGTAGTAGTATACAAAAGACCATATAAACAATAAAATACTCGATAAAACAAAAGTTATTGGTCGTTTTCCTTAAGTGGTGCCAGTCCCCCCACATCCCCTACCATAATTTGTTTTTCTTTTGTTTTTTCGTAGACTGAAATTAGCCGCCTTAGGATTATTATATTTGAAATACAAAAGTTTGTCCTCCTTATTAAACAAGTGATAATTTTATTCAATGTTTGTCTTTGCTATAAATTGTTAGATAAGTTAATCAATCAAAGCTTAGGGGAAGTCCTGAGCCACTTCAGAACATATTGTAAGGATAAAGGATAATTTGGTCGCGACATTTGTATATTAGTCACCCTGAGTCATAGCCACAGTTACGCAGGTGGTGACATACGGACAAGAATTAAATTGAAAATTTAAAAAAGCCCCGACACAACTACAGCTCTTACATTTGATACCTATATTGAGGCAGTTGGAACAACAAATAGGTTATTCGTCATTTTCTGACGGCGGCCATCTTGGATTTGAAATTTTTCACAATTAATATATTCTGCTCCTGAAGCCCTTTTATATGATACCCATATTGTGGGAGTTGTGTTAAAACATAAAATCCAAATCTTTGTGACGGCGGCCATCTTGGATCGATTTTTATCAACATAGCTAAGAACACTCCCTCCTTATTCATCTTCCAAACAAAATCAAAATCGGTTCATTTGTTCGGGAGCTACGATGCCATAGACACAGACACGTCAAACTTATAACACCCCGTCGTTTTTGCGTCGGGGGTTAAAAAGACCTTTACTGTGGTTACTCATGTATGTAAAGAAGGGTCAAAATAATAGCCCACATTTGACACTTCATCAAAATTCGACAACGTAACGTTGTAACAACGGACATTGAATTTATCAATCTTTCAATCTGTTAAATTAGCACAATTTCTTAACGTTTGAAAATTATTAGTTTTTTAGATTTTCGCATTGCATTATTACGATATTTATTATGTTAAACAACATTGTGTTCTCACATATTTGGCTCGACGTTTCGGCTACGTTACAGCAGCCGTGGTCACGTGGTCAGTCCGCTCGTGACCACGGCTGCTGTACCGTAGCCGAAACGTCGAGCCAAATATGTGAGTACACAATGCTGTAACACATAATAAATATCGTGTTGATTCCCGTCTTGATAAATTATAGTATTATTGTGTTGTTTAAAAAATATCCTCACCTCCGTTGGCGCCGCCATACTGGCCCGCGAGATGCTTCTTCACGCTTCGTTTGAAGGAATCCATATTGTAGGAAGGGGGAAATACATGCGCCGGCAACGAGTTCCATTTCTTGATGGTGCGGCAGAAATAAGAACTGCCAAATTATTTAGTCCGTGATGTCCGGCGCGTGATGTTCTGTGACGGAATAGGGCAGGTGGGATGAGGGAGAAAAGCTCTTCAGAGCATTCACCTTGATATAGACGGTAAAAGACGCTAAGCGACCCGATGTCTCTACGTAGTGAAAGAGGTTCAAGGGTATTGTACTTTTTTAAAATGTCTCATAATCGTCACAATGAATACAAATCTATTGGCGGCTCTAGTTTCGTCGATGCGTCACCTTAAACATAACTACAAGGTGTAAAGTAATTTCAAGGAAAAGACTTCAACGCGCGATTTCTTTCAAAACGTATTTTTAAAATAATCTCCAGACGGAACAAATACCTACAGTTATTACCGTACTAAATCGTGCCAACACACACCTTATTATTACAAAATGCAATCTAAAGCTATTACCGTACTAAAGCCCATACCATCTCGATCGAACAAGCAATGTTAAAAAGGGGTGGCAAGAATTTAGTTTCAGAATTATTCTTAAATTGCATTTTATAATAAGTTGGACAATGATAAAGCGAGCTGATAGGAGTTGAGTTCCATAACTAATATAAATTACTCACATGTAGTTTATGGATATATATTTGTTAAGCCGTCGTAGATATTTGATGAGTCTACTTTTAAAATCCGCTAAAAAAAATTAACTGTGTATTTACCTACCTATCGTCTGTTCTCGTACTTACCTTTGTCTGTAGTTCTAATGTGTCAATGTTACCTATGTCTCCTAATGAGTCATCATCGTCATCGTCAGCCCATTTAAGTCCCCACTGCTGGGGCATGGGCCTCCCTCAATCACATGAGGGGTAATTGCCATACTCACCACGCTTGGCAGACGGGTTGGCGAGGGTTTTGATATAAATGCAGAGTTTTCCTTCTCTGGGTGCTGATGATCATGCCAGCAGCTTTACCTTAGTCGCCTTTTACGACACCTCGGTAAGAGTGAGGGTGGCCTATTCTACTCTGCCGGGGACCACACGGCACATCTTCTTTCTAATGAGTGATCATTGTTAAATTATTTATTGTGATGGTCAATAAAATGTTTCTTTCTTTCTTTTTTTTTACTGTAGATAGGTAAGCGTTTGACCATATTTCACCTGATGATAAGTGATAATATGGTCTAAGATTTCACGATTACCTAGAAGATACCTATTCACTCGCGCTTTGAAAACCCCCAAATTGTAGCCTCTAGGGAACACCTGTTTCTTTCTTTCTTTGATTTGGCTTAAAATGGTACGCCCCAAATTCCTGAGACATGGCAACCCTATCCGTACCTAACTACCGTTAAAATTAAACTCAATCCTGTACTGAATGCATTTTTTTATTACCTACATTAAAAATTGATGATGTTTTATTAATTTAATTCCAATGTTTTGGTGTTTGAGAATATTGTAATTGTATTAATAAGTTCCGTATGAAAAACCTACAAGTTACAAGGTAGCCTTTATCTGTAAATAAATGTAATTAGGTTCAGTCAAAAACACATCAGACTATACACTTTGACCTTGAGACCGCCCTTATTGTCCGGGGCATAAGCTTTATTATCGTACTGCAAGTGTATGCCGTGTGGTCCCCGGCAGAGTAGAATAGGCCACCCACCACTCTTACCGAGGTGTCGTAAAAGGCGACTAAGGTAAAGCTGCTGGCATGATCATCAACACCCAGAGAAGGAAAACTCTGCATTTATATCAAAACCCTCGCCAACCCGTCTGCCAAGCGTGGTGAGTATGGCAATTACCTCTCATGTGATTGATGGAGGCCCGTGCCCCAGCACTGGGGACTTAAAAGGGCTGACGATGATGATGATGAAGTGTATACCGTGATGTGCTGTTGACTGTCCCTACCTGGAAACTACCAGGAAACTGCGAGCCTGGTTTATTTCAGCTACTTTCATAGCATATTATCATATGGTCTATTACTATGGGATCAGCTGCTGATATACAGACTATTTTCGTATTACAGAAGAGAGCCATCCGCGCCATTTATGGCCTTAGATCACGACTCACTTAGAGATTTGTTTCAAGAAATCGACTTACTTACCGTGGCTTCTCAATACATCCTTGATTGCCTTATGTACGTACATAAGAATCTCCATCTGTTCTCGAAGAAGTCTGACTGTCACAGCCTTAACACCAGAAATAAGCTCGGACTTGCCGTTCCAAATATCAGGCTCCATAAGGTCGGCAGTTCGTTTATAGGATTGAGCATAAAAATGTTTGATAAATTACCTCAGATTATTATTGACTTGCCCACACATAAGTCTAAATTGTATATAAAAAACTGTTTAATTAAAAAAGGATACATATTAGGTAATTATAAAATAAGATGATTTTTTTTAAATGACAATAATTTAGGAACATATAAGTAACACGAAAATTGTACTATATTTTTAAGTTAATGGTGACATTTTGTTAAACATTTTTTTTAAAAGAGTAACTGCTGAATTTATTGCTGGTGTCTTCTTGGCAGAAAACTACATTCCGAACCAGTGGTAAACATGTTGATATTCATAAGTGTTCTGTATGGACATAAATTGAATGAACTATTTTCTATTCATTTCACCTATTTTGATAATTTACTTACTTTTCCCCGGATTAGGCCTCCGGTAACCTCACTCACGCAGTGAAACACAGCATAATACTGCTTCACCACAGAATATAGACTTCACGCCGGTTTTCTATGTGGCCGTGGTATCACCCCGGCCGAGCTGGCCCATTCATGCCTAAGTGTGGCTCTCCTACAGTGAAACTGCAATTGTAAATGCGTTTTGCTTCCAAGAATCAATAAATGCCATTAATTCGTAACTGAAAACACAGGCCCTCTTATTACAAAAAACTGCTCTGATACCGGTTATAATCCTAAACTAGCAAGTTCATGATTATTACGGAATGATGTTAGTTCTTAAATTTTTATTACAAATCCTCGACTAACCATAGACCACTAAGTACCGCAGTATGCTGTCAAACTTGATCGAATCATTCAATCATTCGTTCAGAGACATTTCATTTGAGACATTTCATTCTACACAACCTTATTTTGTTGTCTGAAGTAAAAATATTTCAGAATTGTTTTTAAGCAACAATAAATTAAAATATTGATCTAAATAAGGTTTCCAAGTAATATGCGTAGAAATTACTTATATTTTTGGGATTGAATCCAAAAAATAAATTAACTACTTTCTCACAAATAACTTTGGTGCAAAACGGAATGAACTGTCACAGGGATAAGTTGTCATGGTTACTGAATCGATATTTTGAGGTTATTATTTTAGTACTCATTTTCAACTAGGGGTCCGGGTGGTTTAACCGGGTATTATCGTTGATATACTAAATAACTTTAAACTTTATTTTGTAATAATGATTACTCTAGTTCTTCAGTTATTGCCAGTATAAACTCCACTACTTATTTTAAACCACGTTTTGGAATAAGAGGGTAGGGACAATAGGTAAAGATGTACGTATTTTTAACAAAGATATAAAATAAGGAATACCTAAAATCAAAAGAAATTATCAATTATGGCACAGATAATATTAAAAATAAATTCAAGAAATGTAGGTAAGAAATTACTTACTAGTAAAAAAAAAGAGAACCTACATAACTACACACCTCAACTTTGTCTATGGATATTACAAAAATAACCGTTTTGACATTCTCCCCCTAATTACAAATCGCGCACTAAGGATAGTCCCGGAACAAAATTAGTGCCAGCCTATCTTAAGGTGACGGGTAGGGTACGCTAGTGACGCCAATCGATTTGAATTTTTTGACGCCAATAGAATTTATTTTAAACAATTTCGGGGTTACAACCTCTCGGCAAACACTTATAATTATTTATTAAATAACCATGCACAAATGCGGATCCAACATTTGTACGCGGAAAATTGGTTTACGCTAAAAGTGGCCGCTTTTGGCGGTAATCAATTTTTCGCGTACGCGTTGGACCCAACCCGCACCGAAATTCTTTTTGTAACAGATATATGTATTTATTTCATTTATTTTCTTGAAAATGTTAAACAGTGACATCTATTGCCACAGAGCTAAACTAAATATCAAGCATTATTTGCTACCACTACTCTTGGGATGACTGCACATTCTAGTAAGTCTATTTTCCGCTAGATGACGGTAAATCTTCGATCGATAGTAGTGTCATCTTTAAACAATACTTTGAAACTAAATATACTGTGAAAGCGTCATCTAATAAGCCGTCCAATATTTACATTCTTTCATGTCAAATTCTGTGCTTAGCTAGTGTTTCTTCTTTACAATAGATGGCAGTATGTAACATTGTTGTTGAAAAATGCATTAATTTGTTTTTATTTTGTTTTATTTACAAAATAATACATGCAAACATGTTAAATCTCAACCAATTCAAATACTATAACGTAAACGTTAAATGAGTTATTATTAACAATTTCATTGATTAAACATATTATTTTAACTAGGGAATCGCAAACCACAAGAATCTTAAATACATTGATTCAAAGAAATACAATTTCTTACTTAAATTAAAGAGGTCCCGCAAGGTAAATAATACGATTACATATTATTACTAACTTCTACGAATAAATGTTTTATCAAACAACGGACTCATAGTCTAATCCTGCCCATCAATCAAACACCCACATCTCTCTCGGATCTCATGATGAAATTACTTGGAGGACCCGTCACCTACGCACGCCTCCCTCCCTGACGTAATAGAATGCACCATAGTATGCCTTTTATCTACGTACATCTATTCATTTTGTGAATGCAGCAACGCGAGTGAGAAATCGATATTCTCTTTTGACGTACACCAAGAGGTCCATCATTCGAATTTACCGCGTGTGACGTAAGCACCCAACCCTGACGTCACAACCCTAGTCGCATGACAGCGGCTAATCTATCCATCTCCCTCTAATACTCTAATAATGAATGAGCGGGAGCAAGACCGCTTCACTCGTGTAAAGGTTGTGAATTGACTACTTTTTTTCACGACCGAGCGTAGTTCAACTGAGTCCCTACGCGTTGATAACAGAAACACTGATAAGAGCTAACGATGTATGACTTTGATGATTAGATATGCTGCAGGGAATTGTTTTTGTTAAATCGAAACAGTTCTATCTTGATAAATGTTCCTCAAATCACGTTTCAATATTTGAAATTTTGAGTTTGTTAATGAAACGTCGAAGCATTCACAAGAATGTCCCGCTGAGAATGACGTGAGCGACGGTGGCGCCGCGTGGCCGAGCACGCGAACTAACCACAGTTGACAAAATTTATCAGACTGGTGTTGTGTATTGGGAGAATTATCACGATTTTCTTATAAAATGGATAGCGAAATCAAACCAATGCACAAAAGCAAGCATTTCCCGATAGACCAGCTTGTCTGCGTCGGTAACTACGAGCTGGAAAAAACTATAGGAACTGGAAATTTCGCTGTTGTAAAACTCGCTACACATGTTATAACAAAAACGAAGGTGCGTACATCAAGTCTAAGAAGTTTTATTTCAGTGAATTTAGTGGTTTATTTACGTGTTTTAACATTACTAAAGTGTAAACCAGGTTCTAGTGTGTCTCAGTGTGGTTTTCTGTGTGTTTACAAAGCGGTAAAGAGTTGGTTTTTTCCATAGTACACTCGACGTTCGGTGAGGTTGCCTTCATAAAACTCGTTTAAATCATGTATAAGGGGGCGAAACGTGTTACATAGTAAAAAAATAACATTAATACAACCAGTTTCGGCTGCACATTGTTTACAAGATACGAACTAGCGTATGCAGAGCTATTTTACATAGTCGGTTTATCGTCGAATTTTTGTGTGGAAAAAAGTATTAATCAAAATTTGGTTAATATTTTTTTTCTGTTTGTTGGTACATTATTTACACTTGGTGACCTCCAAAATGTTTTTGCCACAATTATTTTCAATTGACCTGCTCATTCAGTGTCCTCTTGGCCAATTATGATCAAGAATTCTTATTGGATACAATAGTCAAAGTATACATTTGTATTGCTTATACCCTTGTTCGTACCAGTTATGGTATTAATGTGAACCTTATTACGTAGGCAATAAGGCTAATGTCTGTTATCTAAGTAGATTGTCATATTGAAGATCTAATATGATTCTAAGAAGAAAATATTACATATTAATTGTATGCAACCAGTTCTTTTACTTGCAAAAATTTGAATTTTTGGTTTTAAAATTCATTTTAGTTGTAACAAATGCCACTATTTTTTGATCCGTAAATGGCTACATTTCATTAACAACTTCTTGTGTTTATTTTAAATTGTAATTTTTTACAGTTAACAAAAAATTAAGAATCATAAATAAAAGTACTTGTTAATTAGATAGAACTAACTACCTATGTATTGATTGAATTCTAACCTTACTATTCGTATACATGATCCAAAAACGTTCTTGTCTTCGACGTTAAAGTTTGCCATGCTATTTGGTCTTGTATAGATTCCGCCCAATCATAATTAACTTTACCTTCAACAAAATATGTCATACTAACTGTATACCTACTTAACTTTTTTCTAATTACATTTCTATGCTTAATTTTACTGGGTACTGGAGGCCCAATCAGGGTGAAAGGGGAGTTTAAAGGTTGGCAACACAATTGTAACACTACTGGTGTTGCACGCCACAGGCAGCAACACTGGCAATTGCCATCAGGTTATTGGTCAGCTCATATGCCACATAAATATATTTCTTTTTTAATACACACCGCGATGATACATTTATGGATTACTCATGCACTTCATTGGTTCACTCCTTTACCAAGTCCTCTCAAGTCCTCTTCAAGTCTCGGTGGAACATCTACTGCCATTAAATGTTCGCTTTCCTTGTACTTTTATACAAACAAAAACGCATCTTAACACATGTCAGGGTTTGAAGTGATAATTATCATTGATAATTATCAAGATAATTATCAAGATAAATATTGGTTGATAAATATCTTGATAAGTATAATCGAAAATATTTGCCATTTGTTATTCAGATACAGAAAACCCCCGTCCAGTTAACGCAGTTGAGGTTGATGAAGATGATATTCCACTCATCAATTTATTTTAATTAAATAAGTACAAGTATTATCGTTGTAAAAGTATTATATAATTAGTTGATTAACTGCTCGTATTTTGGTTTGCAAGTTATTATACACGAAATTATAAAAATAAAAAAATAAAAGTTGACCTTGATTGTAAAATGTCTCTAATTTATTTAAATCACTTGATTCTAACGTAAAATATTTATATGTAATATCAGCTAAAAAAGGATTACTAGGCTTATATCTGTTTGATAACTATCGGATAATTATCTGATAATTATCTCGATAATTATCAAAGGACATATTTATCTTGATAATTTCAAACCGTGCACATGTTGTCAAATATTTTTATCAATACATCAAATTTATAAAATCGCTAATGGATTCATCCCTATTATGTGACTATCGAGCTTCGAGGAGTACCTCAAAATAGTTTTTATTAATATTGCAGCCATTATTATTAGTTACATTTATTTTTTTACTGTCAGGGTGTAGTTGACTAATTTCTAGGTAAATAATACTATTTTCCCTGACTTGATTTGCCCACGGTGGGCAATGTGAACCAGTGAAGGAAAGTGGAATTGGAACCACAGCTTTACTTGCCCTCCAAAATCATCTTTCTTTTGGTCAATGACTGATTCAAACTTACAAATCCTAACTAACTAATGGTTCCCCAGTGAAATTTGATCTCTGGCACATATTATACAAGTCCTCTAGGTTAATGGCTTGGTTTTACAAAAATTACAAAAAAAAAACTCAAGTAATTCTTTATTTGCATAGGCTTGTACACAGCACTTACAAATCCTCATACATTTGAATGACTTAAAACTATTTATAAGTACTTATGTATAACTTACATGTTAATACATATATATGTTGGTACATAAAATATACTAAAGAAATAAATAAACATAATGCGATTGTACCACTGCGATTGAAAGTTGTTTCTGGTCGAGAAGACCCAGCAAGAAACTCGCACGTTACTCTTTTTAATTGTCAAACTTTCATAGAATGGTGTATCATCATCATACCGAGCCCTACAGCTTAATTGTAACACAAAACAAAATAATAATGGAAATAATAATAAAATAAATTGCTAGTACAGTTGTATAAAATATTGTACACTTATTTATTATTGTCGCTCGAATTGCACTTTTAATTCCCAAAATATGGTTTTCAATAAATGATGCGAGTATTGAATATAAGTTTGTATATAGCATAGCTCACGATAGCACAAGACAAACCTCTGTGGTTTAATGTGCTGTCTTATTATTGTACATGTATAATTTGTAATGTTATTTGATAATAAATAAAATATATATATATATATATATATTATGAGGTAAAGTAGACCAGTCCCCAAAGGTGGCACCTGTTCACAAGTATGACGTATGTGTACAGAGGCTGTGACTAAAATGCACAGACTAATAAGAGCTTAAATGCAAGCCAATAGTTTTTTCATTACTCTATAATCAACAAATATAATATATAATATATCTGCCGGCAACGCATATATGATACCTCAGGTGTTGCAGATGTCCATGGGCAGCGGTGATCACTTTCTATCAGGAGTGCTGTCTGCTCGTTTGTCCGCTATAATGTAAAAAAAAAACTCTGGTATAATGTCTGGAGAACCAATTCTTAATAGAAAATTTGATTATAAACGAAAAGTAGACCCAAAATAAGTTGGATAAAAATTGCTCTACCTTTCTTCATCATGAAGAACTAGTAGTAGTAATAAAAACAGCACCAATTACTTAGTAATCTTTTATTAGTGAGGCTACTATCCCTCATTTCGCCCATATCGCTCTCATTTTGTATCAGTACATTAGTTCCAGTTTATACCAATAGATGGCGCCAGGTGTCGATTACATCACGCAAGCGTTTCCAGCTGTTCCTGCTGTCTGTTGAATTTACCTCTTTAAATAGTATCGATTACCATAGATTTTTTGTTTGATTCTTTGATGTTTTAACCGACTTTAAAAAGGGAGGGAGGTTCTATGTTCGAGTGTGTATATATTTTTCTGCAATGCGATCGTTTTTTTAATGAAAAATAATATTAATAAAAATATCGTGGTTTTGGTCCTTGTCTTTGTTAGATTTAGAACCACCAGCGAGATGTGAGACAGAACGACGTCATTTGCTGAAACTGGTCACAACTTTGTTAGACGATGTGTTTTAGCTTCTGGGCTAGGGTCGGCTAACTTATAATCCCAAGAATATTCATTAAGGAAACATTCTTCCGAATGGAAACACCCTCGAATTTAATAGCCCTGCACAAATGAATCCATTTCTTTGATCATCAAAGTGACATGGCCACAATATTTGCAATAAAAACATCTATATCTCTGACGTATTTACTTTGGCTAATATTCATTCATAATGTTTATTTTAACAAATTGGTGCCAAAATAAATCCTTGCAGTATTCCTTTGCATATGGCCTATTAATTAGGAGTAATCGGGTGTTATAGAGGTCAAATGCCTTTCCAAAAAACACAAAATGTATCGTCGTCATGCGAAATGTTATTGATACAGTGTTTCGCCTAAGGTTGATTCCCATTTTTATATGGCGTACGCTTGGACCATGTGATCCAACATTTGGTAAGACAAACTGAATCATGATTGTCACAGGTCTGTTTTTTATGCTAGAGGCGACAAACGAGCAAGCGAGTCACCGATGGAAAGTCATCAACGCCGCCCATGAACATCCGCAAAATCAGAGAGATCGATATTGTGTTGCCGGCCTTTTTAAAAAAGAGAACGTTCTTCTCTTTAATGTCCCTAAATTCTATCTAACTATTGTTGGCGGCCACTACTGACCACCACCACCTCTTTGGCCACACATATTATTTTATGTAATTCAAAATTATCTATTCTTAAAAGAAAGTTAGCTAGTATATAAGTTGCGTCAACCTTTTTTACCAGTTCAGTTGTTAACCAGTGCTCGTACCTGTAACTGTCTCCATTATATATATATACCAGTGCTGTGTTCAAGTGGTTTCCTTGGCTATCATAATTCCCACTCCATCCTCACATCCTCATCCAATCATTTCGCCCTCCTCCTCCTCCTCATTCAAGGCGTTAACATCCTGTGAACTTGACTCCAAACTCACTAGCGAGTGTGTCCTGCTCCTAAACCAGCTTGGCAATGCCAACATCGTAAATCTGATTTGGGTACCGGGACACTGTAATATCAGAGGCAACGAAGTCGCTGACGTGCTAGCAAAGGCCGGGGCAGAGAGCCCACTACTCGGACCGGAACCAATATGTGGCGTTCCAGCCTGCATGGTCAGGTTCGAGCTAAAAGAGTGGGAGCAAAAACAAAGCACTGAATTCTGGAAAAGACTACCTCGACTAGAACAGTCTAAGGCGTTGATACAGGCGTTCGATCAGAGACGAGCTGTAGAAATAACAAAACTGAGTAGAGGACATGTTAGGGCACTCACTCGGACCCACACAGGGCACTGCAAATTAAACAAGCACCTGCACAACATGGGCCTTACAGATACCAAAATCTACAGGTTCTGTCGCGAGGACGAGGAAACGATTATCCACGTCCTCGGCGTGTGCATAGCGCTGCACCGCTGCAGAAGCCGGCACCTGGGAGAACACATGATCTCAGCTGACGAGATCAAGAGCTCCCCCATCAGCTCCATTCTCGGGTTTATCCTGGAACTGGAGCTACATGAGGTGCTGTAATAGGTTACGGGGCTGCCACAATAGATCATCTACTGGTCGCAGTGGCTATGAGACGCAGGGCTCACCCCATTTCTATCAAATAATAATCCTCCTCCTCATTATCATCTTCATTTCCTTCAACTATTGGCCTAGGCATCCTTTTGGATGCCGGCGTTTATCGGACGCCCTAGACGTCCAATTGGATGACTAATTTAACCAGATGTCTGCGACAAAAATATGACATGTAATATCTTATTAACCTAGCTGTAACTTTGGTCCTCAATTCACCCTGTCAGGTGTACTTCGAAGCCCTAGCAAAAGTTTCCTAAGTAACAACAAGTTGCTTGAAATTTAAACAATTCATTGTCTGAAATTGTTCTGTCTTGCTTGTGGGGACAAAAGTCTACGAAGTTCTGAAGCCACTAAAAGTAGAAGTTTTCTGAAGCCTTTTCCGTTTTTTTGCTTAAAAATTTATTTGAATGCCATATCTAATATATAAAATTCTCGTGTCACAGTTTTCGTTGCCATACTCCTCCGAAACGGCTTGACCGATTTTGATGAAATTTTTTGTGCTTATCCGGTATCTATGAGAATCGGCCAACATCTATTTTTCATCCCCCTAAATGTTAGGGGTAGTCCACCCCTAAATTTTTATTTTTATTTTTTAGACAAAATTTTTAATTTCTCTTTTTTAATGATACAACATACAAAAATACATACAATCCTCAATTTTCACCCTTCTACGATCAACCCTTTTATTTATATGGCAAAACAACGTTTGCCGGGTCAGCTAGTTATTCTTATATATTTCTCTTGACTGCCTCGGTGGCACTGAGGTTAGTGGGTTACACTTTTAAAGCGACGGTTGCGCAAGAGTTTCCAAAATGTTTACCTAAGTTTTTGGTAAGAAATTCTTAGTGTTAACCGGGAGTCTGGAAGTTGGCGGTCTTGTACCTCCGTGCCTCGGAAAGCACGTAAAGCCGTTTTTCCTGCAGCCGATCCCTCTCCAGTCGTGTCACGCTGGTGTCCTATCGGTATACGAGGGTAAGGGAATAGAGTGTGCACTTGTGTTTGGGCACACACTTGAGCACTATAATATATCCTGCGTACGTGGCTGATCGTTACGATCGGCCGCCGTAGCCATTATCGGTTGGATGATATTATTATATATTTCTACCATTAACTCTGTCAGAGAAAACATGTCATGAGAAAAACTTAAATGTTTTGGTTCCTCTGTTAAATATGCTAAGATAATTTGAATGTTGACTGTACCTATAAAAATCAGCCCTGAATCAATTCCGCGTTCGATTCGATTCCACCTTAATAGCAAACATATTTGGTTTATAATTGAGTAGACCTGGCAATAACGTATCTTTCAAAAGATTGGAACATTTGCATCTGGATCAGTGCAGAGATGCGGAACAGTGAGACGCTTCATTTGACTCATTTGGAACATCGACACTCAGATAGCCTTATTGTACTGTCTGTTGCTGTTGTATCATGCTTGTATTTTATTTTTATGCAATAAAGAATCTATGTATCTATAGATCCGTGATTAATTGATTTTGTTACGAATGAATATACGATCCCCTCTTGTATGCCATGTAAAATAACTATCTCTTTTTTCCCGCGTAATACACGAAAATACGGTTATGTATTCAGCCCGAACAGAAGATAGCTTCATTTTTCGCTCTGAATTTGGATCATCCCGCTCCATCAGCTCATTCAGCCACTCGGATAATGATCCGCATTAACCGAATGCGGTTAATTTGGATCATTCGATTCACTCGGACTGGAGGTCCATTTGAGTCGAATGATACATTCGTAGCGAACATTAGAGATTCGGAACA
>CM032492.1:10688725-10731355 GCA_019059595.1 Marasmia exigua
CAAGCTTGCTATTCCACATGTCGGACTTCATAAGATTGTAATTAATTTGTAGGGATGAGTATTAAAATATTTAAAAGTAACCACAAAAGCTTGTTGATTTACCAATGCCTAAATTTAAAACACATGTTAAAAATTATTTAATAACAAAATCCTATTATACAGTTAATGATTACTTAAATGACAAGAAGTTTCTTGCCGGATCTTCTCGTCAGAATCAACTTTCCGATTCCGGTGGTAAAATCACATTATATTTATTCATTTATTAGTATATTTTTGTATCGACATATAATAATATCCTCCAAACCGATATTTCGGTCACGGCGGCCAATCTCAACGATCAGCATTCGACGCAGGACATATTATAGTGCACAAGTATTTGCGCAGACACAATATCAAAATCAAAATCAAATAATTCTTCAAAATCAAATAATTCTTTATTTGCATAGGCTTGTACACAGCACTTACAAATCGTCATACATTTGAATGACTTAAAACTATTTATAAGTACTTATGTAATAATTTACATGTTAATACATATATATGTTGATACATAAAATATACTAAAGAGATAAATAAACATAATGCGATTCTACCACCGGCTCGGAAAGTTGTTTCTGGTCGAGAAGATCCGGCAAGAAACTCGCCAGTTACTCTTTTTAATCGCCAACTTTTTAACAATGGTTTATTATCCTCATACCAAGTCATACAGTCTAATGCAACACAAAATAGAATGAAGCAAATTAAAAGCTAAATATGAGGTAAACCGAAGCGGACCAGTCCCCAAAGGTGGCACCTGTTCACAAGTATGACGTATGTGTCAGCCATCATTTCACTCAACCATATTAGAGGGAATGTAATGACCCGCCACATAACGCCACCACCTCAGAGACATTTGAGTGAGCATGACTACTTAGGTTCCCCTCATAGGTCACAGAGTACTTAATCCAATACTAATAAACTGCAGGACGAGGTGTACAATAGTAGGTGGTTAGCATCTTGTCAATTGTTTGATTAATCAATACTAATCAATTTGTATACAATAATAAATGCTGCTAAGCCTAATTTATTAAAATTGATTAATTATATAATAGTAGTGATTCCAGTAAATATTTATAAAATTACTACATGTGTGCAGGCACGGAGGTCATTATGTCCATGAATCCTTATCATTTAAGTAATCTACAATTTTATAGTATCCTTTACTCATTAAACAGGTTTTCACGTGGGATTTAAATTTATGCGTTGGTAACTCAATTACATTTTGTGGCAACTTATTGTACATTTTAATACTTTGTCCAACAAATGAACTATTAATCTCAAGTGCACTCTCTATTCCCTTACCCTCTTATTGCGATGGGACACTAGTGTGACACGACCGAAGAGGGATTAGGCGCAGGACCATCGGCTTAACGTGCTTTCCGAGGCACGGGGGTACAAGACGGCCAACTTCCAGACTCCGGGCTGACACTGAGATTTTTTTAACAGAAAAACTCAGGTACAAATTTTGGCCCGACCCGGGATCGAACTCGGGACTCCGAGCGCAACCGTCGCTTTCAAGCGCGTCCCACTAACCATAGCGCCACCGAGGCAGTCATATATAATATGTTTAATAACACGCATAATATACATAGTTATAATTTATATTTTTAATGTATGACGATTTGTAAGAGCTGTATACATATAAAAGTCTATGCAAATAAAGTATTGAACGACCCGTGTGGAACAGTGGTAGTGAACGCTGCCTCTTGCAAGAGTTGCGGGTTCGGTCCCCGCACAGTACAAACATTTGTGTGCATGAACATGTCTGTTTGTATTGGTCTGGGTGTTATGTATTATAAGTATGTATTTACAAAAGAAAAGTATTAGTTAAGTTAATCAGCCTATAAACTGTCCCACTGCAGGGCAAAGGCCTCCATCATAGAAATCAAGTTATCGCTACTATGATGGGATTAAGCTTAATCACCACGCTTGCCAAATGCGGATTGGTGATCACAAACCCGAGCTATGTCCGAAAAATTCGAAACATATTTTTCGCTCGACCCGGGGTTCGAACCCAGGACCATGAGAAAAGTATTATATGTTATTATATTTGTAATCCCACTGTTGATTCTGATATCCGTAACACAGGTGCTTGAGCTACCTATCTCAGAGTCAGATTAATGTCTGTGATGTTGTGAAATATATTTTATATAATTTTGAAAATGTTTGAATGTTGAATCTCGTGGGATCACAATGCAATGGTTGACAATTTGACGGCATCCGCGTCCCGACCCCGAGACGGGTCGTACCTGGCGACTCTGAGGTCGCAGGCGAGGTCGCGACCTCGCTGGTCAAGGACGGCCGGGTGAGTGTGGTCGAGGCGGCGACTCGATAGATGAGACAATAGATACATCGACCTGAAATTAAACACAAAATAAATAGACTTGAAGCTCGATTATTGGGAGGGTCTTAGAACATTTTTCCTCTATTCAGTATCCCATTTAATTATTATGACTAAATTGCTTATCGTTATAAATATGTATTATTTCTATTTATTTCATATTTATATTATATATGTAATTGCTGTGTATATGTGTATATGTTTATTATGTATAATATACGTACTGCTATGTATTTGTATATATATGTATAGTTTTTTTTTTTTGTTTTGTTCTCCACGTTCACGTAATCTTCTTTCGCCGCATCATTATCCTTTCTGTATGACCCAAAGGTTGACTGGTAGAGAATGCCTCTTGGCATTAAGTTCGCCTATTGTATAAACTTTTTGTGCAATAAAGTTTTAAATAAATAAATAAATTTTCTATGTGAAAAAACATGGCGGATATTGTATGAAAACCATACAAAATATTAATTTCATTAACCTATCACTGGATAAGTTTAAGTCTTATATTAAAACCTGCCTAATGAAGAAAGGTTACTATAGTGTACAAGACTATGTAAATGATAAGGATTCTTGGTCAAGTTAATTGATTAATCTTTTGAGTTGTTATTCATAGTAGTCTATTAACTTTCATAATTGTATTTTTTTTTCACGATTGAAACTCTGTAACATCATCAATATTTGAAAAGAGTAACTACTGAGTTTCTTGCTGGTGTCTTCTCAGTAAAAATCGACATTCCGAACCAGCGGTAGATATTATGTACCTACCTATTTTGACATTCATAAGTGTTCTGTGTGGACCTAAATTGAATAAAGATTTTTTTATCTTATCTATTGAAATTCTTTATTTATTATTTTATTGACATCTATTTTTTTATGTGATAAGTGTTAGACGAGCAAACGGATCACCTAATGGTAAGCGGTTGCCGCCTCCCACGGACACCCGCGACACCAGTGGAGTCACAAGTGCGTTGCCAACCGACTGAAAGAGACTGATCCCGCAACACAGGGAATCCTAGTGCGAGAATCGGTGAATTGGTTGTTATTATTATAAGCGTTTTCAGAACAATAAAGACCATTAGAATAGTTATTTCCGGGATTTCTACCATGTACCTAATTTTACCCGACTACGGCGGAAAAAGGAGGGTTATGATTTTGACCTGTATGTATGTATGGTTGTTCATCTGTTTCCTCATAACTTCTAAACTCGTTGTGATATTTGGTGTCGTTAGAAGCGTCTTGATTATCTTCTGGTTATAGGCTAAATTACATCACGTTAAATTGACTTCAGCGCCCTCTAGGAGACTTAGAGCAAGGAACTAAAAAAATTGCTTGGCGGTACCGTGTGGGGTATCAAATGAAAGAGCTGTTCAAGCTGTCATTTCAAATATGTAATTTTATTTACATAACTAAAAATATCTTAAATAAAAATAAAGTTTAAAAACTAAAACCCGATTTCCAAAATAACACGCTCTAAAAATTACGAAACTAGAAAATGGACAACATTTCATATTTTTAACATGTCCATATTGTTTTTTTATATGAAAATAGACATAAAATGAACAGATTCAAACAAATTCAAAATTTGTCCATTTTCATGCATAAAATAATTATTGAAATTCTTTTTATTCTAAATAGACGTAAGCGCCAAATGACTTCATCGGACGGCTGAATACAGCGATATTCCTTTGCTTATCATTGTTTTAATAAAAAAAAGGTACTACTGTCAAAGGTAAATAATACTAGTGTCAACATTGTCAACGTCATTCATACATTCAACGTTGACAAGTTGTCTTTTTTTTGACAGTTGCATGTCATGGGTTTGGCATTTCGTAAATTTAAAACTATAATCTGCTAAGCAAAGAAATATTTTACATTCTGCCGTCCGATGACGTCATCTTAAGTTTTTTAGTTTTTAATTTTTTTCTCAATAAATAAGCAATATAAAAAATGAATAAATATATAATCGAGCAGCGGGAAAGTAAACAAAGAATTGGTATTTTTTATTTCAGAGCTTAGCAATTTTGAAATGTTGTCCATTGTCTCTGATGAAATTATTATGCCGTATTGCCGTGGTCGTATGCCACATACTGTAGCAAAACAGATTCATTATAATAATAATATAAAATCGATGTGGCATACGACCACGGCGATACGCATAATAATTTCAGCAGAGACAGTTTTCTTGTTTCGTAATATTTAGAGCGTGTTATTTTGGTAGTCGGGTTTTAGTTTTTAAACTTTATTTTTATTGGTTATTCCGTGACCATTTGACCGAAACAGCCACACTTCGGCATGAATGGGCCGGCTCGACTGAAAACCGGCGTGAAGCAGCACTATGCTGTGTTTCGCTGCATGAGTGAGCTTATCGGAGGCCTAATCCGGGGGAAAAGGGGGTTTAAAGGTTGGTACTTGTGACTCCTCTCTGGTGTCGTGAGTGACCATCGCGCTTGCAACAGTGCCGAAATATCGGAAACTCAAAAATTAAGTAGGTACCTACATGGTAGAAATCCCGTAAATAACTATTCTAATGATAGTTTAAAATAAAGGTCATTCATTCGTTCTTCATTCATTCATTCATTCATTCATTCATTCATTCATCATTCATTCATTTATATATATATGTCAAACAAGTTTGGCCCAATAGGAAAATGGAACTGGCATGTGTGTCGTAAGAGTCCCTTAATTTTAAATCAGTGAGTGTGGGTCCCACGGCTGTACAAGAGTGAGGGTACGGGAGGCCCAAACCGGGGGAAAGGGGGTTTAAAGGTTAACTACGCGTTGACAACGCGTACGCGAAAAATTGATTACCGCCAAAAGCGGCCACTTTTCGCGGGAATCAATTTTTCGCGTACAAAAACGGACCCAACTTTTGTGCATGGTTATTTAATGAAAAGTGTTTGCCGAGAGGTTGGAACCCCGAAATCGTTTAAAATAGATCCGGTTTAGTAGCTAAAAATTAAATTCGATTGGCGTCGCTAGTGTGCCCTACCCGTCACCTTAATAAAATCTAGCTTTAGAATAAAAAGCGCGCAATTTGACCTAAAAAAAAATCCTATGCGGAACTGGTGATTTTGGCGTCCTCGACTCGACAAGGTCGCGGCCTCATTTGCGACCTTACACTAACTGGTACCCGGGGCCTGCTTAGCCCATCTGACAAGTAGATATGGCAAAACTGACGAAATTGTAAATACGAGTGGCGTTTTAATAAAAGTGTCAATACTAAAAACACTTGACAATTTTTCGTTTCCTCATCATCATCAGCCCATTTAAGTCCCCACTGCTGGGGCACGCGCCTCCCTCAATCACATGAGGGGTAATTGCCATACCCACCACGCTTGGCAGACGGGTTGGCGAGGGTTTTGATATAAATGCAGAGTTTTCCTTCTCTGGGTGCTGATGATCTTGCCAGCAGCTTTACCTTAGTCGCCTTTTACGACACCTCGGTAAGAGTGAGGGTGGCCTATTCTACTCTGCCGGGGACCACACGGCTCGTTTATCTAATCAAAATCAAAATATCTAAATCGAAATCGAAAATCAGAATCAAAGTATCTTTATTCAATTTAAGACCATACAGAACATTTATGAATTTCAATTATTAAGTAATCTACCGCTGATTGTCAACTGAATGTCAATTTCTACCGAAAAGAATCAGCAAGAAACTCAGTAGGAAGAGGTTCTATGTTAGACTGTATGATTGTTTTTAGGGTTCCCTAGCCTAATGGTAAAAAACGGAACCGTTATAGATTCCTCATGTCTGTCTGTCTGTCCGTCTGTCCGTGTGTCACAGCCACTTTTTTGAGAAAATCCTTATCATGAATTGTACCAGCCTATAACTAAGAAAGAAGCATATATCAAAAAGGTTGTCTAAACCTGAAAACTGTATTTGATAATGACATGAGTGACATTAATAGTTTTGATAGTGTCTGTCGTATTTTTTTTTTGGTCTGGCAACACTGTGTGGAATAAAGTGAAGTATCAGCCTATAAAATGTCCCACTGCAGGGCAAAGGTCTCCATCATAGAAATTAAGTCATCGCTACTATGATGGGAATAGGCATAATCACCACGCTTGCCAAATGCGGATTGGTTGATCACAAACCCGAGCTATGTTCGAAAAATTTGAAACATACTTTTTGCACGACTCGGGAATCGAACCCAGGACCTCGAGATCACGGTCCGGTACTTAAACCACTAGACCAACAGGGCGTTCTGTGGGTTCTTTATTTTGTCTCATAAATTTTCTATCCATAATCTAACATGTCATAATGTTTTGTGACCTAATCATCATTTTGTCCGAATGATAATTAGCCCGAACTTAATGTCTCATATTATCACTGCCCTAAACCTTTATCAAGTGTCCTTTACCCAAAGGTTGCCTGGAAGAGATTGCTCATAGTAATAAGGCCGCCTTCGTTGTACATATCCTGTAATACCTAGTACTAAGTTTTCTTACTATACTTTGAGTGCAATAAAAGTATATTCATTCATTCATTCATTCATTCACTTGCCCTAAAATCATTATACTGTAAATACAAATACAAAAATAATTTATTTCATCATAACCCATACATAAAATAAGCAAGGGTTGGCCCCTTCTATTAAGTGCAAGTAGCACCTGTGCCAGAAGAGACCACTCTTCCTCAACACACTCATACATATATAAAGGTTAAAGATAAATTTAAAAAACAAAAATATGAAATTGCTACTAAACTATGATAAATGAGAATTAAGCCGTGAGGACAATAGTAGTGAAAGTGTGCGTGGGCGTGTGCGTGTGCGTGTGCGTGTGCGTGTGCGCGTGCGTGTGCGCGTGCGCGTGCGCGTGCGTGCGTGCGTGCATGCGTGCGTGCGTGCGTGCTTGCGTGCGTGCGTGCGTGCGAAAGCGCGTGCGCGTGTGCGTGTGTGTGTGTGAATTGAAACTTATTAATATTATCTATATCCATAATTTTATTTTTGTATATAGTTACAGATTTTTTTATAATTATTATATTATATTCTGCTATATTATTATATTTAGGACATGTGACTTTATGCCAAGAAAAAATATGATATGTTATTATTATAGCACCCGATATTATAACATAAAACCATTAGAATTGAAGACGATTAGGGATGGTAATATTTCGAATATGCGTACATTTTGGATAGTGATCATTATAGCAAACGCGTTAGGGATTTTGGTTTTCGGACGAACGATTTTCGAAGAAGAAAGGGAGTACCCGTTCTGTGTGTAATAATTTTAATCAATTAATATTTTTCTCTTGTTTCAGGTTGCAATAAAAATAATAGACAAATCTAGATTAGATGAAGACAATCTTAAAAAGACTTTCAGGGAAATAGCGATAATGAAGAGACTGAGACACCCACATATAGTAAGATTATATCAGGTCAGTATCACCACACTGCTTCATATATCACCGACATATTAAGTGCACACGTGTGTGCGCAAACACAAGCGCACTCTTTTCCTTTCCCACTCAGACGGGGCACCAGTCATCATCATCATCATCATTGCCACTTGAGGCAACAGTTCCATGCCCATTGGTAAATATGTAAACAGATGCTGCCATACCGACAGCTAGTTTGTATGTATGTAACCGTCATCAACAAAACTGCTATTAAGTATTGCTTTAGAAGCAGAAGGAAAAGCCTCACCTTCATCCTCAACCAATTGCAACAATGTTCTAGTAGCAAGGTAACTCGCAGATGCTGTCCCATATGTGACAGTATCGAGCTGATGACACTTTATATCCTGCAATGGGTCGTCTCTCCACAGAATGCGCTGCAATGTTTGATACTGGGGCTTCACTCGAATCTGCCTATACATTTTAGTTATATCAGAGTTTACTATTCTACAACGGACCCTCTGGACCCTTTTCACCTATCAACTAAATGTTTGGAAGACTTCAACTGTGCGTTTCTCAAAAAACTTTCTACCTCGTACGACAAAACTGTGGAATTAACTATCGCCTGCGGTGTTTCCGGACCGATACGACATGCAAACCTTCAAGAGAAGAGCGTACACCCTGTGACTGTCATTTGACGTGACAGGTGTCCATGGGCGGCGGTAATCGCTTACCATCAGGCGATACGTCTGCTCGTTTGCCTCCTATTTATCATAAATAAAAACATTAGTCAATCCCTTGATTCGCATCGAACGGGTCGAGCCCAACCGTGCTCTTTTTTATTTATTTATTCAAGCACACAAGACAGATTACAATCGAAGAAAAAAATTGTTTACGGAATGAAATTGTACATATCGAGATTGTAGTCCTAAATTATGTATGCCTAGGAGCTTACAAGTTCATTAACACAACTATGCACTAAAGATTTTACAAATCGGTAAAACAATAGTGAAATTAAAACGTAAAATTGAATTACAAATTAAATTACATTAAAATTTTAATCACATTACAAATTAAATTACATTAAAATATAATTACATTACAAATTAAATTACATTACAAATTAAATTACATTACAAATTAAATTACATTACAAATTAAATTACTTTACAAATTAAATTACATTACAAATAAAATTATATTACAAATTAAATTGCATTACAAATTAAATTACATTTCAAATTAAATTAAATTACAAAATAAATTCAACTACGATCTGCTACTTGTTGTTTAATATCATACCCATAGTTGTAGGTGCTCTGCAGTGCCGCCATCAATAAACGCATAGACCAAACGAACATCTTTTTATATCTCAGACCACTCTTGTCAACACCTGTAGGGCTAACATGCGCACCACGAGATAATTTTGTCTACACTCGTATTCGCTAGTTGCTTCTCGCTCACCAGACTGAGCGATGAGCGGGATAGAAGGATGCGCTCGCGCGGACGAGAGTAGACAACATTTTGGCGCGGAGCGCATGTATGAAATTTGACAGCTAAAAACGAGATATTTGTCGTCGTAGACTAGCGAGGACGACAAATATCTCGTTTTTAGCTGTCAAATTTCATACATGCGCTCCGCGCCAAAATGTTGTCTACTCTCGTCCGCGCGAGCGCATCCTTTAAGACAGACAAAATTATCTCGTGGTGCGCATGTTAGCCCTACTGACATAGGCCACTTCTCTACAAATATTTATATAATTTTTTATGCTTATTATTGTAATTTAATTTCCAGGTAATGGAAAGTACGCACACAATATATTTAGTTACAGAATATGCGCCGAACGGCGAAATATTTGGTAAGTATTTGGTGTTACTCTAACAGGAAATAACTACCATATAAGTAATCTATCTACTATTTATAATCTGTGCCTCACTTCGTTTCGGGACTCCATTTTGCATGACATGAACCCTTTTATTGCAAAAAACTACTCTGATACCGGATTTAATCCTAAACTATCATGTTCATGATTATTACGGAATAATGTTAGTTTTTAAATTTTTATTACAAATCCTCGACTAACCATAGACCACTTAGTACCGCAGGATAGTGTCAAAATTGATCGGATCATTCAGTGAGAATGTTGTCAACTTATTTTTTAATCCCAAAAATATAAGCCATGCTTATTCATATTGACTTGCTTGACTGACCGGATGGCGCAATTGGTAGTGACCCTGCCTCTTACGCCAAAGGTCGTGGGTTCGATCCCCACCCTGGACAAACATTCGTGCAATGAACACTTGTGTTTGTTCGGTGTTTGGGTGTAATATATGTATTTAAGTATATATTTGTGTTCCTCTGTTGTCTGATATCTGTAACACAAGTGCTTAAGCTACTTAGTACGAAATCAGGTGAACGTATGAGATGTTGTGAGAGTTATTACGAAAATAAAGTAAATTTTTATTCACTTAATAGTTATTCTCTTATAACCTTAGATTAAATAAATTGATTTATTCTAAGCTTATAACTGTCACGTTGGTCGAACCCGTCCTCAGTCAGTCAGCTTTCGCTTATATAGATTTAAATAATCCACTTATATCGACATGACATTTCTCTTTATATATAATCCGTTGAACTCAGTAAAATGGTTTGGCTTGTATTCATTTAAAGTGACGGGTAGGGTACAATCGATTTTAATTTTTAGCTACTAAACCTGATCTATTTTAAACAATTAAATGTGGGAGAGCCACGCTTAGGCATGAATGGGCCGCCTCGAGCGGAGTGATACCACTGCCTCACAGAAGACCGGCGTGAAGCAGCGCCTGCGCTGTGTTTCGCCGTGTGAGTGAGGTTACCGGAGGCCTAATGGGGGGAAGGGAAAAAAAGTTGGCAGCGCACTTGTGACTCCACTGGTGTTGCGGGTGTCCATGGACGGCGGAATTGCTTACCATCAGGTGATCGCCGTGTGGTCTCCGTCAGAGTAGAATAGGCGCCCCTCACTCTTACCGAGGTGTCGTAAAAGGCGACTAAGGTAAAGCTGCTGGCATGATCATCAGCACCCAGAGAAGGAAAACTCTGCATTTATATCAAAACCCTCGCCAACCCGTCTGCCAAGTGTGGTGAGTATGGCAATTACCCCTCATGTGATTGAGGGAGGCCCGTGCCCCAGCATTGGGGACTTAAATGGGCTGATGATGAGGTGATCCGTCTGCTCGTCTACCTCTCATATAAAAAAAAGATATCTTTTGGATGGAAAATTGTGACTTATGTTAATTTCGGCTAAACATGTGACCATATGTATGTATAACGCCCTGATGGTCTAGTGGGTGACGTACCGGGCTGTGATCTCGGGGTCCTGGGTTCAATTCCCGGGTCGAGCGAAAAGTATGTTTCGAATTTTTCGAACATAGCTCGGGTTTGTGATCACCAATCCGCATTTGGCAAGCGTGGTGATGAAGCCTAATCCCATCATAGTAGCGATGACTTGATTTCTATGATGGAGGCCTTTGCCCTGCAGTGGGACAGTTTATAGGCTGATACTTTATGTATGTATATACCGTGTTGTATGCAATGTTGTATAAAATTGAATTCATCATCATCATCAACCCATTTAAGTCCCCGCTGCTGGGGCACGGGTCTCCCTCAATCACATGAGGGGTAATTTCCGTACTCACCACGCTTGGCAGACGTGTTGGCGAGGGTTTAGATATAAATGCAAAGTTTTCCTTCTCTGGGTGCTGATGATCATGCCAGCAGCTTTACCTTAGTCGCCTTTTACGACACCTCGGTAAGAGTGAGGGTGGCCTATTCTACTCTGCCGGGGACCACACGGCCAAATAAAAAGTATAATTATAAAGCCAAATAAAATTGAATTGGATTTACTAAATTTATTTGTATTTTCAGACCATCTGGTGACGCGAGGCCGCATGCCGGAGTCGGAAGCGGCGAGAGCGTTCGCGCAAATGGTGGCAGCCGTCGGTTACTGCCACGTCAGCGGGGTGGTACATAGGGACTTGAAGGCGGAGAATCTGTTGCTCGACCGGGATATGAATATAAAGGTACTGTTAAAACATGCTTAATGTGACGGGTGACTGCCTCGGTGGCGCAGTGGTTAGTGGGTCGCACTTTAAAGCGACGGCTGCGCAAGAGGTCCCGGGTTCGATCCCCGGGTCGGGCCAAAAATTTGTACCTAAGTTTTCGGTAAGAAATTCTTAGTGACAGCCCGGAGTGTGGAAGTTGGCGGTCTAGTACCCCCGTGCCTCGGAAAGCACGTTAAGCCGTTGGTCCTGCGCCCAATCCCTCTCTGGTCGTGTCACAGTAGTGTTCCATCGGAATATGAGGGTAAGGGAATAGAGAGTGCACTTGTTTTTGCGCATACACTTGAGCACTATAATATATCCTGCGTACGTGGCTGGTCGTTGAGATTGGCGGCCATAGGCGTAATCGGTTGGAGGATATTAATTAGTGTGGCGGGTAGGGCACACTGGCGACGCCTATTGATTTTAATTTTTTGCTACTAAACCGGAGACGAGCAGACGGATCACCTGATGGTAAGCAATTGCCGCAGCCCATGGATACCCGCAACACCAGTGGAGTCACAAGTGCGCTGTCAACCTTTAAACCCCCCCTTCCCCCGGATTGGGCCTCCGGTACCCTCACTCACGCAACGAAACACAGCACTGTGCTGCTTCACGCCGGTTTTCTGTGATACCACGGCCCACTCCAGTCGAGCCGGCCCATTCATGCCGAAGCGTGGCTCTCCCACGGTCGCAATGGTTGTAAATATATACTTAAAGATAGATAGATACTCTTTACTGCACAACATACAACACTTAAAAGCTAGATATACAGAGATACCATGTACAATTAAGGCGGTCATATCGCTGGGAGCGATCTCTAGCAGACAACTTTCAGGTAAAGGACATTAGATAGAGTAAATAAATAAATATTTCACAACATCACATACATTGATCTGACTCCGAGATAGGTAGCTCAAGCACCTGTGTTACGGATATCAGAATCAACAGTGGGATTACAAATATATACTTATAATACATACAAACATCCAGACCAATACAAACAGACATGTCCATGCACACAAATGTTTGTGCTGTGCGGGGATCGAACCCGCAACCCTTGGACCAAAGGCAGCGTTCACTACCACTGTTCCAAACGGGTTTCCCGGTGAAGAGGGGAGGGTGGTGCAATCCTTTTGATTTTGAACAATGATTAAGTAAATTTATAGTATAATATCTAGATAATAAATAAAATTGGCCGTGTGGCCCCCGGCAGAGTAGAATAGGCCACCCTCACTCTTACCGAGGTGTCGTAAAAGGCGACTAAGGTAAAGCTGCTGGCATGATCATCAGCACCCAGAGAAGGAAAACTCTGCATTTATATCTAAACCCTCGCCAACCCGTCTGCCAAGCGTGGTGAGTATGGCAATTATCCCTCATGTGATTGAGGTAGGCCCGTGCCCCAGCAGTGGGGACTTAAATGGGCTGATGATGATGATGATGAATAAATAAAACATTATTATCATACATAGAAAACACCCAGACCAATCCAAACAGATATGTCTAAGAATACCATTTAATATTGCTCATGTTACTAACTTAATAATTTTCAATTTCAGCTAGCAGACTTCGGCTTCAGCAATGAGTACACTGCCGGCTCCCCATTATCGACCTGGTGTGGCAGTCCACCTTACGCCGCGCCTGAACTCTTCGAGGGGCGACAGTATGATGGACCTAAGGCTGATATTTGGGTATGTCAATTTAATGTTATATTAATAACTGACGTATTATATTATGTAAAGAGTATTGTAAAAAAAATAAGATACTAAATATGTTATATTTGTAGCCTAAACTTATGTATAAATATTTAATTCTTTAACTATAAATATTTTACCGTGAAGTCCTTGAGTGGAGACCGCGACTCGGTAAGCGTAGTGTAGGACGCCCTGCGACAAGATGGGATGATGACATTCGAAGGCTGGCTGGTGTGGGCTGGATGCGAGTGGCCGAAAATCGGGAGCAGTGGCGTGCATTAGGGGAGACCTATGTCCAGCAGTGGACGAGTGTGGGTTGCTGATGATGATGATGATGATGAAGTATGCTGCAAACATGACGCTTCTTTAATGTCCTAAGCAACAAACATGACACATCTTTAATGTTTTAAGCTACAAACATGACAGCTCTTTAATGTTTTAAGCTACAAACATGACACCTTTTTAATGTGTTAAGCTACAAACATGACACTTCTTTGATGTCTTAAGCTACAAACATGACACCTCTTTAATGTCTTAATCTACAAACGTCACACCTATTTCATGTCTTAAGCTACCAACATGACACTTCTTTATTGTTAAGACAATTAAGAAGTGTCATGTTTGTAGCTACAAACATGACAGCTCTTTAATGTTTTAAACTACAAACATGACACCTTTTTAATGAGTTAAGCTACAAACATGACAGCTCTTTGATGTCTTAAGCTACAAACATGACACTTCTTTGTATCTTAAGCTACAAACATGACACCTCTTTAATGTCTTACGGTACAAACATGACACCTTTTTAATGTCTTAAGCTACAAACGTGACAACTCTTTAATGTTTTAGGCTATAAACAAGACACCTCTTTAATGTTTTAAGCTACAACCAAGACACCCTTTTAATGTTTTAAGCTACAAACATGACAGCTCTTTAAAACAAGACACCTTTTTAATGTGTTAAGCTACAAACATGACAGCTCTTTAATGTCTTAAGCTACAAACATGACACCTTTTTAATGTGTTAAGCTACAAACATGACAGCTCTTTAATGTCTTTAGCTACAAACATGACACCTCTTTAATGTTTTAAGCTACAAACAAGACACCTTTTTAATGTCTTAAGCTACAAACGTGACACCTCTTTAATGTCTGAAGCTACAAACATGACACTTATATATTGTTAAGACAATAAAGAAGTGTCATGTTTGTAGCTACAAACGCTACGTTGCAGTGCAGCCCTACATAAAGTATATCGTCCAAGCTTCTCAGCAGAAGTACGAAATTTATTTACTTATAGTCTAAATATTCTTGTATGTTATAAAAACATTTGTTCACAAGATACTCTTTAATACTAACTCTAAATTTATTTTGTTCTTAATCTTTAAAGGTATCTGGTAATTTATTGTCAATTTGAATCTTAGTCTTTGAGAAACTGTTGTATTAATGTTTCGCTCTTTCGTTCCCCAGTCACTGGGCGTAGTTCTATACGTGCTTGTATGCGGAGCGCTACCGTTCGACGGCGGGACACTGCACGAGCTGCGCAGCGTGGTGCTCTCCGGCAAGTTCCGGATACCCTACTTCATGTCGCAGGGTGAGTGTGTGCACACACTAAGAGACCTTCAAGAGGAGAGCGTACCCCTTTTTAAACGGTTTTATTGAGCTCACCCCGTTTGTTTTATTATTTACTAGCTTTTGCCCGCGACTTCGTCTGCGTTCACACAATATCTTTATAAATTATAGCCTATGTGTTATTCTGATCTATAAGCTACATTACTGTAAGGTTTCATTAAAATCCGTTCAGTAGTTTTTGCGTGAAAGAGGAACAAACATCCATACATCCATCCAAACAAACTTTCGCCTTTATAATATATTTATTTATTTATTATTTTTTTTTTTTATATTTTTCATGTTTTTTTATCTTATATCAAGTTTATTGATATTATTTTTTTTTTTTTATTTTTTTTTTTTTTTTGATTTTTTTATTTTATTTTTTTTTTTTTTTTTTTTTTTTATTTTTTTTTTTTTTTTTTTTTTCATATCTTTTTTTTGTTTTTTTTTGTTTTATTTTTTATTATCATTTATTTTTTTGATTTTTGTTTTTTTTATATTTTACTCTTTGTTGTCTTTACAATTTTTTCTTTTTTTTTTTTTTTTTTTTTTTTTTATTTTTTTTTTTTTTTTTTTTTGTTATTTTTTTTATTTCTCTTTCATTTTTTTTTTATTTTCTTGTTTTGTTTTTTTTTATTCTTATTTATTTCAGTTTATTTTTTATGTTTGATTTTTTTTTTTTCCTTTTTTTTTTTTTATTTTTTCTTTTTTTATTCTTTCTTTTTCTCAAGTTTTATTATCATCTATTTTATTATTTTTTTTTAGTCATTCTTTCTTTTTTTTTTTATTTTTCATTTTTTTTTCTATTTATCATTTTTTTTTTTTATTATTTTTATTTTATTAGGTCCTTAAACCTAATAACGTAATTAAAGACGGTAACAGAAGTAAAAAAAAAAAATAATAAAACAATATCAAAAAACAGGCAAACACGTGAGTTATCTGAAAACTAGGCTTATATTACCATATTACGGAGATCTATGCGCAGTGTTCTTCACAGAAGGACTGGCATGTAGACACTATACTGTGCCACGGATCTGCAAATAGATCACAATGGGGTTGGTGACTCAAGAGTGCATTGAGGGCAGTGTGCATGCGACACAAGGGAGACTCCGCACGTGCTACGGTGCGACAAGGCAAGCGTGCGAACAACAGATGGCGTCGTGATGCGCGATGTCGGATATAATTTTCCGGTACGTATAGCCGTGAAAGCTGGTCTAAGACGTCAGGACACTGAACGTCCCCGCGGAGTATTTTCAGTCCAAAAGTCATTTGATCTTTTTGACGCCTAACCTCCAACGAACACATACCAAGCATACCTTGTAAAAACTTAGTTGGATATAAAAATGGATAATATCCATAGACTCTCTTGTACAAGTATCTCAAAAACGCTTTTTGAACTTTCTCCAACATCAACTTGTACTTAGCTTCATGTGGGTTCCATATGCATGAACTGTTTTCTAATTTGCTTCTGACTAGTGAAGTGAAGAGGAGTTTCATTAAATGTGGATTGTCAAAATCGCGCATGTTACGTAGTAAGAAGCCTAAGCGTGAAAACGAACTTTTGGTCAAACCAGAGATGTGTCCGTTAAAAGTTAAGTTGGGGTCAAAGGAGACACCAAGGTCGTTTATTGTATCCGTGCGGGTAATATTATCTAATCCTAGCTTGTAGTCGTACCGGGTTGGACGATGATGTCGACTGAAAGTCATTACGTAACACTTTGAAAGATTAAGCTCCATCTTATTGGATTTGCTCCACTGAAGAAAAGAGTTGATATCCTCTTGAATAAGCTCACAGTCGTCATAACTTAAAGTCTCCATATAAATCTTAACGTCGTCCGCATATAACAAACATTTCACGTGCTTGAAAACTTTCACAACATCGTTGATCATTAGCAAGAAAAGAAGAGGACCTAAAATTGACCCCTGATTAACACCAGATGGAGTAGGGTATTGTTCGGACACAAAACAACCAAACTGTACAAATTGTTGTCTACTGGATAAATAGTCAGCGAGAAGATTTCGTAGGCGAGGTGTGAATCCAATAGCTTCAAGCTTTGCTAACAGAATAGCATTGTCTACCCGATCAAATGCCTTACGGTAGTCAAAATACAAGACGTCTACTTGACGACCTTTATCCAAACTCGCCGAGATGTAATCAACCAGTGTCAGAAGATTGGTGTTCACAGATTTTTGAACCCGAAAACCATGCTGCTCGTTGCATAAATAAGATTGAACCTGGCTATGTATGCTTTTGTACATCAGGATTTCAAAAATCTTTGCAAATGTTGAAAGTATAGCGATTGGTCGGTATTCTTCAACTGATGATTTATTTCCAGACTTTGGAATTGGTATGACCTTTGATAGCTTCCATTCAGACGGGTAAGTAGCAGTGGTGGTGATGAGATTTACAATATGGCAAATGGGAAGACTCAAAAATTCTTTGTGTTCTTTGATCACTGATGTTGGTACACCATCAGGGCCAACAGACGTGGTCCGTTTTAGTTTGAGTATCGCCCGCTCAACCTCACTTTGCGTAAAAAGGGAAGTGTCTACATATGCACCTAATAATAATAATATTAGTAAGGACTAGCTTTTGCCCGCGACTTCGTCTGCGTTCACACAATATCTTTATAAATTATAGCCTATGTGTTATTCTGATCTATAAGCTACATTACTGTAAAGTTTCATTAAAATCCGTTTAGTAGTTTTTGCGTGAAAGAGGAACAAACATCCATACATCCATCCAAACAAACTTTCGCCTTTATAATATTAGTAAGGATTCTTGGGTCAAATTTTGTAATTCAAATTTCACCATGTTCCTGTCAACCGATTAATCTGAAATTTTGTATACACTTTGGATTTTGGTGACAATACAATTATGTTTATTCATTATCATTATAAATTCAAGATGGCCGCCGCTACAAAATGGCGGATAATTTATGTTTTATTAATCCCATCAATGTGGGTATCAAATGAAAGGGCTCAATAAGCAGAATACAATATACTATAAAAAATTGAAATCCAAAATGGACGTGGTTACAAAATGGCGTATTAGGTGAGGGCATGAGTAGTAGTGTCCAGCTTTTATTTACGTTTTTATTTTAGTCTAATATGCCTAAAAGCTATTCTGCTTGGTACTAAAATATTTCTGAACTATAAGTTCAAAATACCTAATTGTTATTATTATTTTCTAGTTTTCAGTGCACATGAGATGAAACCGTTTAACTTAAAAGTTTTTAATGATGATGAGTGCTTTCATCCTTATGTGGTAGAAATACCGTGCGGATAAGGATCCGCACGAAGCGATTTGCTTCCACATTTATAATGCGGGCGGCTAAGGAATGGAACTCTCTGCCGAGATCTGTTTTTCCTGACCACTATAATCTGGGCATCTTTAAGGCAAGAGTGAACAGGCATCTTTTAGGCAAACGCGTATCATCCTAGACCTCATCGTCGCTTTCCATCAGGTGCGATTGTGGCCAAGCGTTGGCTTATTGACCAAAAAAAAAAAAAGGCCGACAACGCACGATCTCTCTGATTTCGCGGATGTTAATGGGCGGCGTTGATTGCTTTCCATCAGGTGACTCGCTTGCTCGTTTGTCGACCTCTAGCATAAAAAATAACCATTATACTAGTGTAATATCCTCCAACCGATTACGGCTACGGCGGCCAATCTCAACGATCAGCCACGTACGCAGGATATATTATAGTACTCAAGTGTCTGCGCAAATACAAAATACCGTGGGAGAGCCACGCTTCGGCATGAATGGGCCAGCTCGACCGGAGTGATACCACGGCCTCACAGAAAACCGGTGTGAAGCAGCACTGTGCTGTGTTTCGCTGCGTGAGTGAGAGTACCGGAGGCCCAATCCGGGGGAAAGGCGGCTTAAAGGCTGGCAGCGCGCTTGTGACTCCACTGGTGTCGCGGGTGTCCATGGGCGGCGGCAATTGCTTACCATCAGGTGATCCGTCTGTTCGTCTGCCTTCATAGGTATGTTGTTATATCTTTGGAGGATATATGGTGTGCAAATAATTAGGTGCATAAATAAGTGTTTAATCAAAACGTTGTTGCTTGGACGCTAGCGAGGAATGAAGTGACCGAATGACACTCGCGTATACAAAATCACGCTCTGATAGGCAGACATCGCAATTATATAAATGAGCCACTTATTAGTTGATATTTTATAGCAATCTTATGTGATTTATTCTTAAGTAAATAACACACTTAAAAATTTCATCTCGTGTTCATCGACAGCTCATGTCGAATCAAGCACTTACAAATTTCGTCGACTTAGTAACGCGTTCAGTGGTATAATTGGTAGTACATTCACCCGGATTGTGGAAGGTGTGGGTTCGAGTCCCGCCTGAACACGAGATGAAATTTTTAAGTGTGTTATTTACTTGAGCCACTTATTGCTTGTAAAAACCGACAGGCGTTTCGTAAGCCTGGACATATGTAATAGTACATTAAAAAAAATTACCTATATTTTGATAAAATATTTATATTTTGTAAAATCTCCAGCTTAGTCAAATACCCTATTCTAAAGATTTAATATTGTTGTTGCAGAATGCGAACACCTCATACGCCACATGTTGGTTGTGGAGCCGGAGAAAAGGCTGTCCCTGCGCGGAGTCGCCAGACATCGCTGGCTCGCCGCGCACCAGCCTCCGCCTGGTCCTGGTTTGGCTGGTAACATACCAAAACATAATTGTTATCAGATAAATCACACGAGTACATCTACCTCGAACAATAGTCCAGTTTGGTAAGTCCAACTTCCAGAAAGAGGTCGATCGACGAATCCAACTCGGCTGGGCAGCGTTCGGGAAGCTTCGCAGCATATTAAATTAGCACAACGAATTGACCTATTTCATTCCTCTTTGAGTGAATTCACACGGATGTTATTGTATGTTTTATGTTATGGTTAAAATGCAAAAGGATTGTTTTATAAGTTATATTATATCATATAAATAGGATTTTAAGTAATAATTTCTGTATAAATAGGTACTTATATAATAGTTAATTTTAGTGGGGGTTGCTTGTCTATTGCATTGGGTCTCAGCCTGTAAAAATAGATTAAGTTCAGTAAATAAATAAATAAATAAATAAATATTTTCGCCCCATCTACCGCGGTCACAGTAGATATATACGCAAGCAGTATGGACACAGCGCGATCGGACAAGGAGCGATCAGGGAACACCGCAATTTTCTGAAGTAAATAACACACTTGAAATTTTCATCTCGTGTTCAGGCGGGACTCGAACCCACACCTTCCACAATCCGGGTGGGTGTTCTACCACTTAGACCACTGAACGCGCTACTAAGCCGACGAAATTTGGAGGTGCTTGATTTGACATGAGCTGTCGAGAGTCATCAATATTGTAGGTATATTTACAATATCCAGTGGAAATATATTTACAAATATTTGACTACCAGTTAAACTTACAAATTTCGTCGGCTTAGTAACGCGTTCAGTGGTCTAATTGGTAGACCATTCTGAACACGAGATGATTTTTTTAAGCGTGTTATTTACTTAAGGTGACGGGTAGGGCACACTAGCGAAGCCAATCGATTTTAATTTTTAGCTACTAAACCGGATCTATGTTAGAAAGAAAGAAAGAAAATATTTATTATTATAGACATCACAACACAGAACTTATAGCAGTTGTAAACAGAACACAATTTGGCATAAACAGAGAACAAAACATAAAATAATTAAAAATATATATAAATAAAACCAAAAGGAAAAAAGAACAAAAATATATTCAATCATGTCCAGACAGTGCCAAATGAATATTATGGTGTGTTATGACGTCTAGTATTAATGGCCCTCACTCAGCTTATGTCACAGCCCAGATAAAGGCCATGACGCTGGTTTTCAGTGTGACCAGCTGAAATGCGTACGCGAAAAATGAACCGAACAGTTGTGCATGGTTATTTTATAATTATTATTAAGTGTTTGCCAACTGGTTGTAACCCCGAAATTGTTTAAAATAGATTCGGTTTAGTAGCTATAAATTAAAATCGAATGGCGTCGTGTTCCCTACTCGTCACCTTAAAGCTGAGTGTCACCTTATTCATAGGTTGCCACGGCATGCAATGTGACTATCCGTAGGCCGTGTGGTCCCCGGCAGAGTAGAATAGGCCACCCTCACTCTTACCGAGGTGTCGTAAAAGGCGACTAAGGTAAAGCTGCTGGCATGATCATCAGAACCCAGAGAAGGAAAACTCTGCATTTATATCTAAACCCTCGCCAACCCGTCTGCCAAGCGTGGTGAGTATGGCAATTACCCCTCATGTAATTGAGGGAGGCCCGTGCCCCAGCAGTGGGGACTTAAATGGGCTGATGATGATGATGATTGTGTCTATCATGGGGAGTGCTCTGAAGAATTGTTTGATCTACTCCGTGCAGCCAAATTCTTACATCGAACCACTCGCAAGCGATTGTCATTGCATCCCCTACCCGTCACCTTAGGAATAAACGGCTGGCCGGATGGCGCAATTGGTAGTGACCCTACCTCTTACGCCAAAGGTCGTGGGTTCGATCCCCACCCTGGACACACATTCGTGCGATGAACACTTGTGTTTGTTCGCTGTCTGGTTGTGACATATGTATTTAAGTATATATTTGTGTTCCTCTGTTGTCTGATATCTGTAACACAAGTGCTTAAGCTACTTAGTACGGAATCAGGTCAACGTATGACAGATGTTGTGAGAATTATTATTATGTTCCTTATATGCCGAGTATCACAGCTATTTGCTGGCTTTTCAGAAATGTACGGGCCTAGGCCAAGAACAGTTCCTACACTACGGATCTGATTGTGACTTGGTGGGGGTAATGAGTCTTGACTGTGATGATCTGTGTGGCTGTGTGATTGGGCGTGTTTGTGGGACTTAAGGCTGTGAATGAGAGAATATGTGTGCTTGGTTAACACCTCGTATAAATAGCAATCCCTTTGAGTTTTTACAGGTCCAGTACTTTATATTATTTTTACTAGTATTTACTTTTAATTTATCCAAGCATAACATATTTATTTATTAGTATATAATATTTTGTTTATTTATGTATTAGCATTATAAATATTTTAATTTATATATACAGTTCACTCTTATTTCCCTTTTTCAATAATGCACCACCTACCCCTCCTCTACTATCAAATGTCCTTTGCCTGAAGGTTGTCTGGTAGAAATCGCTTCCAGCGATAAGACCGCCGAAATTGTACAATTAAGTTTTTGCAATGTCTTAAAAAAAACACAATTAAGGTAAAGGCACCTAATTCCGAGGCATTTTTACCTAAACTTGATACAACATTCATTATCAAGTATTTATTATTTGTTCCTTAAGAATTGGATATTTTTATTAGAAATGTTATTTATCTTTTTATTGAAATATACTGACAGTTAGACTGTAAATGTATGTTAAAATGATTAAATAATTTAAAAATATAAATAAGTCGAAAGCACCTAATTCCGATTTAAAAAACCTACTTCCGACTTATTTGGCTCCTAATTCCGAGTAAGCAAATTTTAAAGAAAAAGGAGATAAGGAGAATGATACATCATGTTCAAAAATAAAGTATATTTATTGTTCTTAGTTTTCAAATCAGTCGCAATCGCGTTTCTTATATAACTAATAAATGGCACAAACATACCGTATGTACTTTAATTATTATATTATACAGGACGTCCCACGGCCATGCCACATTGTAGATAGAACGCTTCCCTTAAAAATATATTATTTTATTTTTAAAAACAATTTAAACTGCATTCATAGATTTTCAAATAATAAGACGGTTGAACTGGGAATCGAAAAACGATAAAAAAATACCCTTTAGCTGTATCATACTTATAGAATGGCTTCATCAAAAATATTATATTTTCTAAATAACATATTATTTAGTGTCAGAAGCTATTATGAAGCTATTATGTAGTGTCGAGCTTTGTGAGTACCGTTTTTCTGCCGGGTACATCACCACAATATTTTTAATCACGTTTGTCTCGTAATGTCGTTTCTGGAATATTATAACGCCTGGAAACTTTATAAACGCTACAGCCATCATTTATTGCTTTAATAGCGTTTTGCAGATCATGTTCCGTGTATTTTTTTCTCGGCTTCATGATCTACGACAAAACAAATATGTGTAAGTTTTTTATTAATAAATAAGAACGAGTACCTATATTCGATTCAAAAGAGCAAATATATTTTTTTACTTACAAAAATCACACAAGAGTTATATGTAATGCTTAGTAGCAATAATATTTAGTTTATAAATTGAGTAAGATTATGAACATCCTGTACTTAACGTATATTGATACCACGGAATTAGGAACTCATATAACTTTATTCCGATTTAAATACATCGGAATAGGGTTTCGGGATACTAAATCAAGTTTTCTTATTCCGAGTGATAAAAAGTACACAATTTTTAGATCAATTTATAATGCAGTGGATTATATCAGAAAACATTGCTTACTTAAAATTCTGTGCTAACAACGAATAAAAAAAATACCGAAATAGCCTCTCTTATATCTGCTGTAACTAGCAAATTTGAGCTCTTAGTGTACCTCGTAATTAGATTTTTATAGTTAAATTGTACTAAATGTGATCAGAACTTAAGCTTTTTATTCGGAATCACAATACTGACTTCAAAATCATAAAAACAACATACCTCTATTAAATTGCAATTGCGTGGTATACATTGTCGCGGGGGGTAAGTGAAAAATAACTTAACACCCAACGTACACAAAAATAAACTTTATTTAAATACTAGGGCGTGGGGGCGAGTGCCCGACTGAAAGTTGTGCCTTCGTGGTCCCGGACTTCCCTGGATGGGGCGGCCGAAGGTGATGGGCGACCGCAGGTTGAGGGACTTGGCAGTAGCAGGGGCGATATAATTTAATTGGCGGCCCAAGTTGATGACGTCAAGTGGCAGCGCCGTTCTTCCTTACTCCAACAACGTTCCCTGGGGATCAAGGATCAAGCTTAAGCCACAGTCAAAATAATCCGTCCCGTCGATTGCGATCATCATACGAAGCCAAGCCAAGCGAAGTCGGGTTCGATTGCGTAGAAGTGGAGTGGCGGTGATCGCAATCAGAACAGAGCATAAATAGTTTAAAAGCTAAGGAAACACTTATTCAAATTATTTAGAAAACAAAAGTAATTTATTAAAAGTATGGTCAACAACACGTCAAGTTACACACTTGCCGCACGATTAAAGTTCTTATGATCCCGACATAAGTCCAATTTCCAGATCACGGTGTATAATTTGACGTGTCTCTGACTGTACAGAATTGGGGATCAACAAGATTACACTAAGATAGGCAAAGGAAATATTTAACACTTTCACCATCGAAACTAATTTTCAACCTACCTATTTTTATCTAACTAAAGCGGTTAATAAGTAATTGTTCATCACTCACCCTGTCGGGGAATTATATTCGAGCACTTCGAAATACAAAACTATTACGTAGTTTTCAAGTACAACGGTACTAATTATGTAGTACTTAAATTCAAATACAGTTATGTTTCAAAAGAATCGGTTTATTCTCGCGTACTCCGTGCTACCGCAGACAGATGCTGTGACCAGTGTGTCGACCAGTGTGTCAGCCGGCCGTGCAAAACAACAAGTCGGTGGACATCGGCGGCGGTCGACGAATCAGAACGCGCCGTTGACCATCGCACGATTTTACGTCATAGATAGGACAATAGAAGCGTTTAGGGTCCCGCGCGACAAGTAAGCGAACCATAAGCAGTTATGTTTTGACGAATAGTAAACATTATTATGTTTTAGTGTTAAAATATTTTTTATATAAGTAGATTAGTTAGGTATTGATTGTTATTGTTTTATTTAATAGTTTAGTTGATAAGTTATTAAGTTTATAATTGTAAAAATAATATTCTTGTTTTTTATGTAATTTAGTAAGTTTTTTTATATATATTATTTTAGAAAATATATATTTTTTTTATTCAGTTATATTATTAATGAAAATAACGTGTAACGTTACATTACCCCCTCGCGTCCCCAAGGATTTAATTCTACTTTTTAATAAAATCCGCACTTAGTAAATAATAGTGATTGTTTGTAATACTCATCCATACAATATATCATACATCGCGCTAACATAAGGGCATCAATAGACTTATAAGTATGTTGACGCACACTAACATAAATAAAGTTTCAGTTAATTACTAAACTGGTAACTCATACAAACTTAATACTTTATGATGGAAAATAACGCGATGTGATAAAATAGTTATATACAACTAATATAATATATGATTTAAATATGTATGATATATTTATGTATATACATATTCATGATTTAATTTATATACTACAGTTATTTATTTAGACCGACTAATTTTAGGTCCTTTATGTGCCAGGTACCTAAGTCTTTACCTGACATATCTTCTAGGACGTATACTAGAGGAGATTTTTTATGAGTGACACGACATTTGATGAATTTTGGGGCTAGTTTCTTGCTGAAGTATTTATCTTTATTGCTTAGTACGTAAGCGCGCTTCATGACTATATCCCCGACACTAAATTCAGCTGGTTTTCTGCGTGAATTATAGTGCGCAGTATTTTTTTTATGTGCGTGCCACAATTTTCTCTGTACATCGTCAAAAATATCTACCAGACAACCAAAGTTTTCCGCGTAAATATCCCGAGGTAGGAATAAAACCTCATCGCCCAGCTCTGAATCTGTATAGTGAGTACCACAGATTACTAGTTCTCGGCCGTATACTAAAAAAGATGGCGTGAAACTGGTAGCCTCATTGACAGAGTTATTGATCGCAAACTGTATTTTTGGAAGTCCCAAGTTCTGTGATCATTTTCGACGAATGTAGATATGCATGTTATGATCGTTCGATTATACCTTTCCACAGTATTGACTTGCGGAGTATATTTTGGAGTGTAATAAATGTTCGGGATATTAAATTTTTGAAAAAATGCTGTAGTGTCACGACTAATGAACTGTGTTCCGTTATCTAAAAAAATAGTTTGTGGAATTCCGTGAACAAGAAAAACGGAATCTTCTAATATTTTAATAATTACGTCTGATGTTGCCTTTTTAAGAGGGTAAATAAGACAAAATTTTGTAAAGCAGCAAGTAACTACTAAAATATAGCAATGCTGTTTACGGGTAACAGGCAATGGACCCATAAGGTCGATTGATAGCATTTGAAATGGTCTAGAGCACTGTTTAGGACGACCCATCACACCTAGCGTTTGGTGGTTGTGAGTTTTATATTCCAAACACTTCTGACACGAACTTATAAATTTGACAACATCCCTTTGCATACCCGGCCAATAGTAGCGTAATAAGAGACGATTATATGTTTTAAAAATACCTAAGTGAGCTGCTATTGGCTGTGAATGATTTTCATATATGATCTTCTCACGTTGTTCTGAAGAAACCACAATTTTCCATGAGAATTCGTTATTTAAATTGCATTTGCCTTTGGTCAGTCTGTATAAAACATTATCTTTAATTATGAAATTTGAAAAATCTTGAGGTCTACTAAGACAACCGTTATAAATAGAATTGTACCACTCGTCTTTAGAGTCCGCAAAAACGGAAGTACTAATGGCACAAGTAGGGACTGACCGAGAAAGAGCATCTGGGATAACATTGTCGACACCGCGACGATGTTTGATCTCGAAATTGAATGACGACAATCTGACACCCCAGCGAGCTAAACGACCGGTTGGGTTACTCAAAGACAGAAACCACTTTAGGGCACTGTGATCGGTATATACAGTGAATGTCTTCCCGTTCTCTAAGTAGCACCTCCAATGTTCGAGGGCAGAAATTACGGCCAAGGTCTCACGCTCCGTTATGCTGTAGTTCTTCTCCGCAGCGGATAATGACCTACTCATATATGCGATGGGATGTTCCTTGCCGTTCTTAGTTTGAGTGAGCATGGCGCCTACTCCATAATTGCTCGCGTCGGTATGTACCTCGAACGGTTGGTCATATTCAGGACATGACATGACGGGAGCGGATATCAAACATTCTTTAAGCCGCTGGAAGGAAGTGTCAGCTTCAGGACTCCATTCGAAGGGGGGTGTACCTTTCTTACAGGAAGTTAACTTATTTAACGGGCCGGCTATCGTGCTAAAATTAGGGACAAAGCGACGGTACCATGTTGCTGTCCCGAGAAACCGTTTTAGTTCCTTTCGACAAGAAGGTGTCGGGTAATTTAGTATAGCCTCGACTTTCTCGGGATCAGTCCGTAACCCACTATTATCAACGACGTAACCAAGATATTTAAGTTGGCTACGAAAAAACTTACATTTTTCAAGGTTCACTGTCAGATTCGCCTGTTTTAATTTATCTAGCACTTTTAAAAGAAGTGTAACATGCTCATTATAACTTTTTGATATAATAACTATATCATCAAGATAAGCGAATACGTTAGGCCCGAACTCACCAAACAACAGATCAACTAAGCGCTGCTGCGTTGCCGGAGCGTTGGTCAAACCAAACGCCGTCCTTTTAAATTGCAGAAGGCCCCTACCCGGAACATAAAAAGCGGTCTTGTGACGGTCACGAAGAGCGATGTTAATTTGCCAAAAGGATTTAGACAAGTCAATACTGCTAAGATAGCGTGCGTCGCGGAGATTGTCCAAGATCTCTGAGATGTACGGCAAGCTATAGGCATCTCGTTTGGTGACGGAATTCAGTTTGCGACTGTCGAGGCAAAACCTTGGCTGACCATTCTTTTTAGTAACAAGCAAAACCGGCGAAGACCAGGCACTTTCGCAAGGCTCGACTACATCGAGAGCTAGCATCTCGTCCACCTGTTCTAATAATATTCGTTGTTTTTCAGGCGACATTCTATAATATCGTTGACGGATAGGCAGAGCGTCTCCAGTGACGATATTATGAGTAATCATATTAGTTTGACCTAACCCCTTGCGTTCAAATGAAATATCTTTATACTGTTCAATGATATTATCTGCAATGAGCCTTTCGGACTCGTCTAAATGTTCGTAACCGTGAATGACAGTGTCAACTTTTACTTCAGCATCTACAGGTGCTGTATTGACCGAAATACTACCCAAATATTTTGGGCAAATACGGAACTTTTGCCAAAAATCTACGCCTAAAATAAGAGACGTGATAACCTGTGGTACCACTACAGCTTTAATAATGTGGAATTGGTTCTCGAAATGAATAGGAATATACATATGACCAATGCTCTTCAAGGACTGACCGCCTGCGGCTGTGACTAGAATACATCGGTCAGTGTTGAGTTTGCAGCCATGTTTTTCTAATAAAACATGCGAATTATTGCCTAAAATAGTCACTGCAGAACCAGAATCAAGAAGACCCATAAAAGACGTATTATTTATATTGACTGAGATATAAGGTCTCGTATCACTATTATTAGGCTCTCCGTGAATTGTGGCAGTTTTATATGAATTAAAAAATACTCTAATTGTTTTTAACCATTTTTCCCAATCAGTTTTGTCAAAATGGCTGTTTGAACTACCACAATTCTCTTCACCTAGTTTTTTGGATTGGAAGGAGGTCTACTCTTATTACAATCTGGACATTGTGGTGTTTTGACATTTTTAAGACCACATTTAAAACAAAAGATGTCAGTTTTATTTTCCGTGCATTGTCTTAAATTATGAGAATCTACACGACATCTAGGACAATAACGTGGCCTAGGTGCTTCAATTGCATGTACATAATTTTGGTGTGTTCTATTATTTATATTATTGTTAGAAAAGTTTTTATTTTGATTGTAATTACTATTATTTTTATTAAATTTGGAAAATGAATTATGGTTATTGTTTGTGATATAATTTTGTTTGTAAGTATTGTTTTTATTTCCAAATCTATTTTTATTACTATTATATGCAAATTCCGGTGCTAATGTGTTTGATGTCGCAGGAGCAGGTTCATGAAAATTTGCAAGACGAGCCTGTATATTCTCATAGTTGCGACATAACGTCTGTAACGAGTCGAGAGTCTTAATTTCATTTGCTGAAGCTAATGTGCTGGCGTAACAAGGTCTAATATTGTGAAATATTATTTCCAATTTATCCTCTTCTGGTAATTTTTTCGATAAGCGCGAAAATAATCCAGACATAATTGTCAAATAAATTGTGATGTTCTCGGTTTCACCTTGTGTTCTAGATCGTATTTCAGAAAGCAATCTATAATCAAAATCAGACTGACTGAAATCCTGTTGTAAAAGTGTAAGTAGTTCGCTCCATTTAGACACTCGATCTCGGACGCTTCTGAACCAGTGAAGAGCATCACCAGTGAAAATCTCAGTTGCATAAGAAAACACTTTTGATTCCGCGATATTACGAGCTTCACAAAATTCATTAATACGTTGAATGAAGGCTCTAACGCAAGTCCGTCCATCGTATTTAAATTTACCGAAATCGGCTGATACTCCGCGGTCACATGTCACTGAGACGTTCACCGGCGCTGCTGAAGGGTGAGTTGAAGACTCAATATTAGAAGATGGAAGAGGTTCCACTTTTTTATCCTTTATAGTTTTAAATACTTCTGAATAGTTATTAAATATGTTAATATACGCATCATATTGAGCTTTTATAACATCATTGCTGATGATACGATTCAGACGGTGGTGTAAATGATTTAAGAGATTCTGTGTTCGCAAGAGGACATTCCTATCTGGCTCTGAATCTAAATTTAATTTAACTTTAGTAAGCGTATCTCCAACCCCTCTTAAATCGTCCACTGGGTCCAACGGACTCTCCAAAATGTCCTCAGAAGGGAACAAAGGTCCTAACTTAGCTATTTGCTTACGCAAATCTTGAACCGTAGCAGCAGGAGACGCACCTCTAATAGATACCTCGTACTCTAGTTCTGTTTTTTGAAGTGATAGAAATTTTACTTGAAATGCCATTATGTGGACGTAATGAAAAAAAAAATATATAAAAAAATATACGGAACTCAACGTTAAATAACCGAATCAAGCTAAATTATAGCACCAGTAAAACAAATTAAGGACTTACGGAAAAAAAAATATACGGAACTCGGACAGATAAATTAATATTGCAATAAAAAGTGGTTGAGTGATGAACCAGTACTATGCACTTACGTTAATACTACCTAAAAACTCTGTCTGTTACAAAAAGGTTGAAAAACAATGAGAAAAAAAAGCGTTATATAAAAAGCTAAAAAAAAATTGCTGCAAAAAAAAATAAAAAGAACACAAACCAAAAATAAAAAGAAAAAATAAACGTACACAAAAATAAAAATAAAAACGCACACACACACAACTACTCACTACGAAAGCAAAACAATCAGCCCTTTAAATTACCAGGTTGAGGCGCCAGTGTCGCGGGGGGTAAGTGAAAAATAACTTAACACCCAACGTACACAAAAATAAACTTTATTTAAATACTAGGGCGTGGGGGCGAGTGCCCGACTGAAAGTTGTGCCTTCGTGGTCCCGGACTTCCCTGGATGGGGCGGCCGAAGGTGATGGGCGACCGCAGGTTGAGGGACTTGGCAGTAGCAGGGGCGATATAATTTAATTGGCGGCCCAAGTTGATGACGTCAAGTGGCAGCGCCGTTCTTCCTTACTCCAACAACGTTCCCTGGGGATCAAGGATCAAGCTTAAGCCACAGTCAAAATAATCCGTCCCGTCGATTGCGATCATCATACGAAGCCAAGCCAAGCGAAGTCGGGTTCGATTGCGTAGAAGTGGAGTGGCGGTGATCGCAATCAGAACAGAGCATAAATAGTTTAAAAGCTAAGGAAACACTTATTCAAATTATTTAGAAAACAAAAGTAATTTATTAAAAGTATGGTCAACAACACGTCAAGTTACACACTTGCCGCACGATTAAAGTTCTTATGATCCCGACATAAGTCCAATTTCCAGATCACGGTGTATAATTTGACGTGTCTCTGACTGTACAGAATTGGGGATCAACAAGATTACACTAAGATAGGCAAAGGAAATATTTAACACTTTCACCATCGAAACTAATTTTCAACCTACCTATTTTTATCTAACTAAAGCGGTTAATAAGTAATTGTTCATCACTCACCCTGTCGGGGAATTATATTCGAGCACTTCGAAATACAAAACTATTACGTAGTTTTCAAGTACAACGGTACTAATTATGTAGTACTTAAATTCAAATACAGTTATGTTTCAAAAGAATCGGTTTATTCTCGCGTACTCCGTGCTACCGCAGACAGATGCTGTGACCAGTGTGTCGACCAGTGTGTCAGCCGGCCGTGCAAAACAACAAGTCGGTGGACATCGGCGGCGGTCGACGAATCAGAACGCGCCGTTGACCATCGCACGATTTTACGTCATAGATAGGACAATAGAAGCGTTTAGGGTCCCGCGCGACAAGTAAGCGAACCATAAGCAGTTATGTTTTGACGAATAGTAAACATTATTATGTTTTAGTGTTAAAATATTTTTTATATAAGTAGATTAGTTAGGTATTGATTGTTATTGTTTTATTTAATAGTTTAGTTGATAAGTTATTAAGTTTATAATTGTAAAAATAATATTCTTGTTTTTTATGTAATTTAGTAAGTTTTTTTTATATATATTATTTTAGAAAATATATATTTTTTTTATTCAGTTATATTATTAATGAAAATAACGTGTAACGTTACAACATCGGTAATTAGAAACTGGCAAAATATTTGGCTCCTAATGCCGTGGTTTTTTAACAATTATTTTCTGTTTAATTGGTAGTAAAAAATACTAGAATTTTAAGTTTTTCTGATAAAGTATATTATCCTTCCTAAATTGAAATCTTAACAAAAACTCACAACAGTATAAAATTATTATAAAATGCTATTCAAAAAATCGTGTTACTCACGTGCTTATGGTCCGTAATGTATGGAGCGCGAGGTCAAGTCAGTTGCTAGCGTAAAACTAACCAATTAGCTTAAAACGCACACACATAAAATCATTTTTATGCTTGTAAAAACATGCATAGACAAGTCATTGATCGATCAAAGTACCTTAGAGACTAAAATATTTTATGAATTGAGTGAAAATACCGTTATTCTAAATACATCTGAATTAGGTGCCATTTCAAGAACCCCTCGGAATAGGGTGCCTTTACCTTAATGTTTTTTTTGTGCAATAAAGTATATCTATCTATCCTGTGAATTTGATGGGGTATCATCATCTATTAATAATCATTATCATCATCTATTATCATCAAAATCAGCTACCGCAATTTTCGTTACGTACTATGTTATTCCTTCCAGATGCATCCAGCGGCGCGTGCGCATGCCACGTGGCTGCGGCGCCGCGCGACGCCGGCGCGCACGCCGCCGCGCTGGCGCACATGCGCGCGCTGCCCGGCCTCACGCAGGAACACATACAGAAGGTCACTGTAGATATTCATTGCATACATCTTTGTTAACAGAAACTTGTACACTGGTTAAACACGCTTGGCTGCCTGGATACAAGAATGTGTTAAAGGAATTAGACGAACAAGACTGCGCATACGCACACACGCACGCACACTTATACACACACACGCACACGAACACACGCACACTCACACAAGAGACAGAATCCTTCCTTCACTATATAAATTAATACATTCCCACTCTAGACACAGACATACGCTTGCATACCACAGACGCACACACACACACACACACACACACACACACACACACACACACACACACACACACACACACACACACACACACACACACACAGACACACACACACACACACACAGACACACACACACACACACACACACACACACACACACACACACACACACACACACACACACACACACACACACACACACACACACACACGCAGACACACACACAATAACCCCTGTCAATTTTACTTTGCATGAGGTTTCTTTTGATTAGTCTAGCGATATTATTAGTTGTGGCCGGCATTTGCTCCTCAGCAGAGATAAGACTTTTCTATTTCTTTTCTTCTTTCTCAGGGCGCCTTGTCGGGGGTTAAATAATAACTCCAGACTTCTAGTAGTACTTTTACTTGCAAATTAACTTAAATACTATGGACAATCTGTCTTAAATGAATATTTATCGTGGATTCTTCGCTAACGAGTACAATCGAGGAAGCGAGCCGTGCGCGATCGTGGTGTCGCTGGGTGGCCAAACGTGGCAACTTTCCCTGAAGGGCTTACCTTGCGCGCTACATAGTTATTTATGAAAGAACGGAGCTTCTTAACACAAGCTTAAGCTGAAAGAGAAGCTCCAGTCCAATTTTTGAACACACCCGCACACGCGCACATACTCTAATATCACGTAACTTATATGTCGGAGCGTCAGCACAGTGGCGCCCTCTATCATGTTTGGAAACGTCAAGAACTACTTATTAGGGCGGAGTCGATACAGCGATGATGTTGATACTTTTTGGGTTATTTTCCATTACCATATTGTATTTTGATTTTAGCGAGCTGTCAGTTTGACGTTTGACTAGAGACACGCGGGAATCGCTAGATGGATTCGGTGTGTGTTTTCTTAGTTTATGCTGGTGTTTGCTTTGGTTTTGCGATGGGATTCGATGGTGGTGATACCAGAACGCACTGTGGGATCGCGCAATGAACTATTGTAGAAAAATCATCGATATGTCGACCCTGCCGCGTTTCCGTTATTATTATTGTGTTCTTTCGCATTGAATATTGATAGTTTGTTCAATAAACGCTTGAGACTTCCGATGTAACTTCGCTTTGTGATTTGTGGACTCGAATTCCAATAATGCTATCTTGCACAACCTATCTAATAACGAAGAACTCGACAACCTTCGTTATATAATATACACTATTAATAATGAAAACGCATTCTGAGTAGCATGAAAATTATAATAGCGATAAATTAATTAACAAATATCAGTACGCGCGAAAATCTACAATGAATCTGACAGCTCGAGTGACAGACGCCACTAGTGATGGGGCATCAACTAGTGATGTCTAGCCATCCGATTTTTATTTGGCTAACAATACCGAGATAGAGGCATCAGCCGGCTAGCCAGTGCTAGCGCCATCTAGAGGAAAACTACCAAAACTCAACAACTATGTGTACAGCCACTTCCGAGAATCAAGAAAGAAAGAAAAAAATGGCCTGCAAGACATGAGCATTCTCTCAGATTTCGCAGATGCTAATGGGCAGCGTTGATGATTATTTTCCATCAGGTGACTCGCTATTTGTCGCATGTAGCATAAAAAAAATGATTTCCGTTTCGTACATTTATTCCTGTTCGTTACGGGACGATTTTGTTGGGGGCCCTCACACAATATATACGATATTGTATATATACCAATGCAATTAGCGTCAAAGGAATCTAACCACCAAAATGACCAATATGTATGTCTGTTACAGTCCGTCCAAGAGGAGCGCTTCGACCACATCTCCGCCATCTACCACCTGCTGCAAGACAAATTGCAGCAACGCTCCAGCGCCAGGAACAGCCTCCAGCACAGAGGTAACGTGGTCTCTACATAACCACCAGGTGGTAAACAGTTAACCACATGATGGTCTAAAGGGAATTTTAAAATAACAGATGCTCGCGATTTGGCCACCTCGAGTTTACTAATAACTAGTAATTACAGTGAACTATCAGGTGGTTAACAATTAACCACCATTTAATGTTCGCTGAAGCAGGTGTTGATGGTTTTCATGCCATCCTAAGGAAGCGAACTGCTTCAATTATGCTAAGATTGCGTGAGAGCTCAAATGGCATCCTGAGGGTATTGCAAGATCGTTTTGACTGTCCCATTCGTAGGCATTGGACTAAAATGCACATGAAGGGGACAATTAAATATTTAAATTAAGGATATTGTATAATTTAAGTATGTCAGCTAACGTAGTAATAAGAATTTTACTAACAAGATTGTATGGATTTTTATCTGAAATAAATTAAATTATTATTATTATATTATTATTAACCACCTTGGTTTTTGGATGTCCGACAATATGTTACCTACTTAACTATCAGGTGGTCAACATTTAACCACTTAGTGCCGATTTCACCGTCGAAATTGAACGCGATCAACGCTTAAACGCGATCAATGCAAGCGAAGACAATGGAACGGAACTCAGTTTAGCGCGTAAACCGAGTTCAAGCGAATTGATCCCGTTCAATATAAGCGGTGAAATCGGCCCTTAGTAATGGACAACATTTCATATTTTTAACATGTCCATATTGTTTTTTTATATGAAAATAGACATAAAATGAACAGACCCATATTTATCCTTTTTTCAAAATATGGCCATTTTCATGCATAAAATAATTATTGAAATTCTTTATATTCTAAATAGACGTAAGCGCCAAATGACGTCATCGGACTGCTGAATACAGCGATATTCCTTTGCTTATCATTGTTTTAATCAAAAAAAAGGTACTACTGTCAAAGGTAAATAATACTAGTGTCAACATTGTCAACGTCATTCATACATTCAACGTTGACAAATTGTCTTTTTTTTTGACAGTTACATGTCATGGGTTTGGCATTTCGTAAATTTAAAACTATAATGTGCTAATCAAAGAAATATTTTACATTCTGCCGTCCGATGACGTCATCTTACGTTTTTTAGTTTTTAATTTTTTTCTCAGTAAATAAGCAATATAAAAAATTAATAAATATATATTCGAGCAGCGGAAAAGTAAACAAAGAATTGGTATTTTTTGTTTCAGAGCTTAGCAATTTTGAAATGTTGTCCATTGGTATAACCGGGATTAAAGGGATTTTATTTATTTTTAATTATATTGATTTAAACATTAAAATATCTTATGAGCTATATTTGCATAGGCTTGTATACTCATACATACAGGACTTTCAAATCGTCATACATTATAAATATTTTTATTTGTACGTATAATATACATGTAATTACACATATATGTGTCGATACATAAAAAATACTAAGAAATGAATAAATGTGATTCTACCACCGGAATTGGAAAGTTGATTCTGACGAGAAGATCCGGCAAGAAACTCGCCAGTTATTCATTTTAATCGGCGAAAATGTTAATTCAAATTCAAATAATTCTTTATTTGCATAGGCTTGTACACAGCACTTACAAATCGTCATACATTTGAATGACTTAAAACTATTTATAAGTACTTATGTATAATTTACATGTTAATACATATATATGTTGATACATAAAATATACTAAAGAAATAAATAAACATAATGCGATTCTACCACCGGCTCGGAAAGTTGTTTCTGGTCGAGAAGATCCGGCAAGAAACTCGCCAGTTACTCTTATTAATCTCCAAACTTTCATACAATGTTGTGTTATCATCATACCAAGACATACAGTTTAATTGTTACACAAAATAAAATAAAGGAAATAATAATAAAATAAATATTATGAGAAACCGAAACAGACCAGTCCCCAAAGGTGGCACCTGTTCACAAGTATGACGTATGTGTCAGCCATCATTTCACTCAACCATATTAGAGGGAATGTAATGACCCGCCACATAGCGCCACCACCTCAGAGACATTTGAGTTAATACAGTGTTATTTAATGTCCAATGTGTTAATAAATATAAATACGTATTATTTCTATTTCAGACTCGCTTGATTCGACGACTGGACAACCTTTGGATCTCACTAGTTGTAAGGTAAGCTGGGTTGTTTTTTCGGTTCCCTACCTCAAAAGGAAAAAACGGAATCCTTATAGGATCACTTTGTTGTCCGTCTGTTTTTAAATACATCTAAGTGTACTATTATCAGTGATCGGATTTAAGTGTGCAATTTTTGCCGAAATATTAACATAGATACGCCAAAGGCGTTTACAAATGGATGAAAATTTAATAAGAGTTGCTTCATAGAAATATAACAAGACTAGAATGATAGTTTACATACTGCTGTCACCTTAAATTTGAAGCACAAATTTGGTTTTTCAAATTGGTACTACGTACGTAGTATCAACATAAAAATCCTAATTAATGTTACCAGTCCCAACATATTTCCCTAAAACATGGGAAATGGTTATTGTAGTAACTGTACTGTTTTAATAGTACTTAGAACAACTCTTACAAGTATATACCTAAATGTGATTATAAAATTAGTAGGCAAGTTATGTTTTGATATTTATGATGCCTTGACAATACAATAATGAATAAGAAATAGATAAAGATTGCCGTGTGGTCCCCGGCAGAGTAGAATAGGCCACCCTCACTCTTACCGAGGTGTCGTAAAAGGCGACTAAGGTAAAGCTGCTGGCATGATCATCAGCACCCAGAGAAGGAAAACTCTGCATTTATATCAAAACCCTCGCCAACCCGTCTGCCAAGCGTGGTGAGTATGGCAATTACCCCTCATGTGATTGAGGGAGGCCCGTGCCCCAGCAGTGGGGACTTAAATGGGCTGATGATGATGATGATTAAAGGGCTAGTTAACTTACTTATTTATATTATCAGGGAGAGTTTCAATTCGTGTAACATGTGGATCCATGTATTTCACTGTCAGTAACACATCAACCTACCTAAAACTTAAAACTACTATTAAATGAATAATTTTCGTGCTTATTTATATTTTAAATATAAAAGTTCCGGTACCCGCACTCACGCAGCGAAACACAGTAGAGACACTGCTTCACGCTGTAAACATCAGTAGCAACTGATTAAATTAATCAGTCGGAGCAATCAAATCTTACAATAAAGTCGAAATGGGGAAAATATATTTTTTTTCAGTATCGGGTAACACTGAGCTTTATTTTTTAAATGGCCCTGCTCGGCCAGAGTGATACCACGGCCTCACAGAAAGCCGGCGTGAAGCAGCACTGTGCTGTTTCGCTGCGTGAGTGAGGGTACCGGAGGCCCGATCAGGGGAAGGGGGTTTTAAAGGTTGGCAGCGCACTTGTGACTCCATTGGTGTCGGGGGTGTCCATGGGCGGCGGCAATTGATTACCATCAGGTGACCTGTCTGCTCGTCTGCCACCTATCTCATAAAAAAAATGCTACTATATAATAATAATGCTATTTTTGAATATTCATTAATTTGACATTCAGTTATTAATAATTTATGGTTCTATATGTATATATGGTATGTTTTTTTTTAATATTATTCGCTATTTTAATATTTTGTAACGCATGCTATTTTTCGTATACAATGTCTCGGTTGAACATAAAAGTATCAGCCTATAAACTGTCCCACTGCAGGGCAAAGGCCTCCATCATAGAAATCAAGTCATCGCTACTATGACGGGATTAGGCTTAATCACCACGCTTGCCTAATGCGGATTGGTGATCACAAACCCGAGCTATGCTAGAAAAATTCGAAACATACTTTTCGCTCGACCCGGGAATCGAACCCAGGACCCCGAGATCACGGCCCGGTACTAAAACCACTAGACCAACAGGGCGTCTGACTGCGGTTGAACATAGTCGCCTTAAATCTGTAATGACGTGACATCTATTTTATAAACCTATTGTTATTGTTTGCAAATTATTATAGATTTTTTTTCTCAATACTTATTATCAATATTTATATAATTATTTTTTTATATCCAAAATTCATTTGATATATATAATTTTTATTCAACAAAAACACAAGAAAATTAAGACAATAACTAAGAAATAAAATTAAACTAAAGTAAATAAAAAGGAAAGTTAAAACAAAGTAGGTCCCCGTGGCAGTGTCCCCAAAATGCTGGCAGCATTACCCCGCTGGATCGCGATGGAAATTCGCTGGGCGAGGTAGCTGCCAGCTTTTGGCTCTCCCGTGACTTCGACAAGACGCTTAGCTAAGTCACGGAAGAAAGAGGGAGCGTCGGAACCCCACGGGCCTAGTGTTTCAACACCGAAAGCTACAAAGTGGTAGGCACCAGATAGATGCCTATACTTTGTAGCTTTCAGTCTCTCTGCAGCGTCAGCCGCAGCTCCGGCACTCCTCGTAGTCCCGGAAGATGAGACGGTGCCAGAGTGTCGACGCAGGTAGCATCCCACACTAGAGCACGTCCCATCTTCCAAGGGATGAGAGACATTCCGTCTGATCTCTTGCCATCATCACGTAAAATGCCTAAATTCATTACATAATTCGATGATAACAAACATGCTGTTCACACTTATTAAGTGGAATTACAGCCTTAATATATAGCTTAACATGTCTTTTTTGTCTGTACCTATGGTATCTCGGTTAGTGTGACCAATTAAATAATTAATGAACCTATATTTACAATAAATAAATCAATTGGATTTATTGTCCCATCAGAACCCCGATGAGGAGCAGATGAAGCGATAGGACAGCGCGAGTGCCTGGTGATCCCCTGCGCCGGGTACCTCACCAGCATCGTGACAGTCCGACTCGAGAAGGTGAGGCTATTGCAATCCTGGCACAGGTGGAAAAGAGGGTACCTCAACGAGCAATCGACACCTCGAGAAGGTGAGGCTATTTGCATCCTGGGCAGCTAGGTGGGAAATAAAGCGGGTACCGATCACCAGCATCGACAGCCTGCGAGAAGGTTGAGGCTATTGCACCCGGGCACAGGTGGGACAAGTGGCACCTCACCAAGCAATCGACAGCCTCGAGAAGGTGAGGCTATTGCACCCTGGGCACAGGTGGGAAAGTGGGTACCTCACAAGCATCGACAGCCTCGAGAAGGTGAGGGCTATGCACCCTAGGCACAGGTGGGAAAGTGGGTACCTCACCAGCATCGACAGCCTCGAGAAGGTGAGGCTATTGCACCCTGGGCACAGGTGGGAAAGTGGGTACCTCACCAGCATCGACAGCCTCGAGAAGGTGAGGCTATTGCACCCTGGGCACAGGTGGGAAAGTGGGTACCTCACAAGCATCGACAGCCTCGAGAAGGTGATGCGATTGCCAACCCTGGGCATCGAGGTGGGAAAGGGGTACCTCACCACATCGATCAGCCTCGAGAACGTGAGGGCTATTGCACCCTGGGTACAGGTTGAAAGAAACAGCGGGGTACCTCACCATCCATCGACAGCCTCGAGGTGAGGCTATTGCATAACCCTGGGCACAGGTGGGAAAGTGGGTACCGTGTCACAAGCATCACGCCTCGAGAAAAAGGTGAGGCTATTGCACCTGGCACAGGTGGGAAAGTGGGTACCTCACCAGTCCTCGACAGCCTCGAAGAAGGTATAGGCTGATTGCACCCTGGGCACAGGTGGAAAGTGGGTACGCTCACGCACATCGACAGCCTCGATAAGGGTGAGGCTCATTGCATCCTGGGTACAGGTGGGGCAATAAGCTGGTACCTATCACCAGCACGACAGCCTCGAGAAGTGAGGCTATTGCACCCTGGGCACAGGTGGGAAAGTGGGTACCTCACCGAGCATCGAACAAGCCTCGAGAAGGTGAGGCTATTGTACCCTGGCACAGGTTGGAAAGTGTGTACCTCACCAGCATCGGACTAGCCTCGAGAATGTAAGGCTATTTTTTTGCACCCCTGGGCACAGGTGGGAATAGCGTGGTACCTCACCACTCGACCGCCTCGAGAAGGTGAGGCTACTATTGCACCCTGGGCACAGGTGGGAACAGCGGGTACCTCACCAGCATCTGAGAGTCTCGTAGAAGGTGAGGCTATGCACCCTGGGCACAGGTGGGAATAGCTGGTACAGTCACGCAGCATCGACAGGCCCCCGTTCGAGTGAGGCTATTGCCCCTGGGCACAGTGGAAACACGTGTTAACTCACCAGCATCGACAGCCTCGAGAATTTGATTCGATTCGATGTTTGTATTGGTCTGGGTGTTTTCTATGTATTATAAGTACGGTATGTACAAAAGAAAAGTATTATATGTGTATATTTGTAATCGCCAACTTTACTCTGATCTCCGTAACACAGGTGCTTGAGCTACCCTACTGGAGTCAGATCAATGTATGTGATGTTGTGAAATATTTATATGTATGTAAACAAAGTGCATTGCAAGCTAGTTGCCTTTGTTTTATTTTTGAGTTTGCCACGTATTTGTCCTCATTATTTTTTACTCGAGAATATAGTTTTTATTCTGTGGGATCGTTGATTCTATGGAACTTCATAGTCATATTGACGGAATGGTGACGTGATTATTAATTATATAGAGAATTATGGTTATAGAGCTTAGAATAATAACAAGACCTAGAAGGTATAGTTTTTTCCTTACTGCTGTCACCTCAAATTTGAAGCACAAATTTGTTTGTTTCAAGTTGTACTACGTCCGTATATCAACATAACATGCTAATTAATGTTACCGATTCAACATATTTCCCTAACAACATGGGAAATGGTTATTGGCAGTAACTGTACTGTTTTGAATAGCACCGAGAACAACGCTTTTACAAGTATTCTACCTAACTGTGATTATAAAATTAGTTGGCAAGTTAGTGTTTTGATATTTATGATGGCCTTGACAATACAATAATGAATAAGAAATAATAATAAAGAGCTTACCTATTTTTGTTTAATGTTTATACAGGGTGAGTTTTTCATTCGTGTAAAATATGATCCTCGTGTATTGCACTGTCAGAAACACATCAATTTACATAATCATAAATTTTATAAATTGAAATAAACCAATTTGGCTAATGATTTCCTTCACACACGGCTTTTTTATTATAACAATATAAAATTCTCAGTTTCTACTCAGCTAATTTATTTTTCATGGACAAACAATGAACGCATAGCAGTACTTTTAACACATATAAATAAAAAATTAAATCGCTAAAAAATACCAAAAACGTACAGAGATATTTACAATCAAAGTTGTCAAGTAAAAATACAGATAAAAACCGATAGTTTTTCTCCCCGCCTTTAAAAGATTCAACTTGAAACTACTTTAACTTTCGTCAATTACAGCTTTGAAATAATTATTTAGTACTTATAACTGTACGTACATACGTATTTATTTTAATATTTATTTTTTACGTTTTTATAGCCTTGCATTTCCCATTTATTGCCCTTTCCACTGTATCTGTTTCTTCAATAGTTTCTCTTTGAGCCCGGCTTTGAGGCTCTCTGTGTGGAAATAACGTTTATTTTTATGTGATATTTGGCAGGAACGAGCAGTACAGAACACCTAAGGTAAGAAATTGCCGCCTTCAGATGACGACTCGTGGAGTCCCAAGTTCAACGTTTAAAAAAAGGAGGGTTACTTATGTCACCTTGTGTGGCAAATAAAACATTTATTTTATGTGATAGTTTTGGCGAGACTACAGACAGAACAACCTAAATGGTAAGAATTGCCGCCGTCCAGTAACACTCGTGGAGTCCACAAGTTCTACGCAACCTTTAAACCTCCCATTCCCGGATTGGTCTTCCGTACCCCACTCACGCAGCGAAACACAGTATAGACACGCTTTACGCTGTAAACATCGTAGCAACCGTTTAAATTAAGTTAGTTGGAGCCATGAATCTTTACAAAAGTTTGAAATGCGGGAAAATAAGTTTTTTTCATTTAGCAGGCAACAACTGGCATTTTAATAAATCGTTTGTATTTTTAGCATTTAAAACACAACATCTATGAACTATTGAGGCTTATCTGTGAAAAGTTATGTTATTACACTTCTATGGTTTTCCGAATCATTGT
>CM032492.1:10731455-10768697 GCA_019059595.1 Marasmia exigua
TTAAAGTTGTGATATCTCAGGTAGTTTAAATGAGAATCAAGTGATTCTTTCAACGATGTTTCTATCATTGAGAGGTCTTTTGATTGCAAAAATAAAAAAAAAATTGTCGTATACCGTATTTAATGGTTATTGACCGGTGTGGCGAGTTAAATGCTTTTGATGTTTATTTTAATTGAGTTTATCACCAAGCACCATCTAAAACCAAGACCGAACAGAACATACACAAAGACGTCACAATATTAAAGGGAGATTCTCATGTAAAATTAGTCTTATATTATATTTGTAAATATATTGACGACCCGTTTGGAACAGTGATAGTGAACACTGCCTTTGGTCCAATGGTTGCGGGTGCGATCCCCGCACAGTACAAACATTTGTGTGCATGAACATGTTTGTTTGTATTGGTCTTGGTGTTTTTTTTATGTATTATAAGTATGTATTTACAATAGAAAATTATTATATGTATATATTTGTGATCCCACTGTTGATTCTTATATCCGTAACACAGGTGCTTGAGCTATCTATCTCGGAGTCAGATCAATGTATGTGACGTTGTGAAAATATTTATTTATATTTACATAAATATTCTATAACAGAGGAAGAAGAAAGAGACAATAGGGAAGAAAAGTTAATAGGGCGGAGTTATTAACTTTACAGACGGACCAACATCAGAAGGCATTTCAGTGACATTGACATGTGAGCGCTGTACAATTTTTTTTCTATGGGAAAATGTCAAAGGCACTGACATTTGTAAAGGAAACAGCGTTAGTTCCGACTTTTACCATGTGCCAAATAACCGTGATCGGACCTTAGTCTGAATTGAATAGTCCAGAGAAAGGACAATGGCGAACCTCCATATAACATTTTTGTTAGTATTTTGGTCCTCAACAAATAGATTTTTAACCCCCGACGCAAAAACGACGGGGTGTTATAAGTTTGACGTGTCTGTGTGTGTGTGTGTGTGTGTGCCTGTCTATGGCATCGTAGCTCCCGAACAAATGAACCGATTTTGATTTTGTTTTTTTTTTGTTGGAAAGATGAATTAGGAGGGAGTGTTCTTAGCTATGTTGGATAAAAATCGATCTAAGATGGCCGCCGTCACAAAGATTTTGATTTTATGTTCTAACACAACTCCCACAATATGGGTATAATATAAAAGGGTTTGAGTAGCAGAATATATTAATTGTGAAAAATTTCAAATCCAAGATGGCCGCCGTCAGAAAATGACGAATAACCTATTTGTTGTTCCAACTGCCTCAATATAGGTATCAAATGAAAGAGCTTTAGTTGTGTCGGGGGTTTTTTAATTTTCAATTTAATTTTTTTTAGTCAATAGGCTGACGCTTGACCACAATCGCACACTCGTTTGCCTTTTTATTCGTAGTAGTTTCATCATCATCATCGTCAGCCCATTTAAGTCCCCACTGCTGGGGCACGGGCCTCCCTCAATCACATGAGGGGTAATTGCCATACTCACCACGCTTGTCAGACGGGTTGGCGAGGGTTTTAATATAAATGCAGAGTTTTCCTTCTCTTGGTGCTGATGATCATGCCAGCAGCTTTACCTTAGTCGCCTTTTACGACACCTCGGTAAGAGTGAGGGTGGCCTATTCTACTCTGCCGGGGACCACACGGCGTAGTAGTTTGCCGTGCATGTATTATGTACCGTGAGAGAGCCACGCTTCGGCATGAACGGGCCGGCTCGACCGGAGTGATACCACGTCCTCACAGAAAACCAGCGTGAAGCAGCACTGTGCTGTGCTTCGCTGCGTGAGGGTACCCGAGGCCTAATCCGCGGGAAAGGGGGATTTAAAGGTTGGCAGCGCACTTGTGCCTCCACTGGTGTCGCGGGTGTCATGGAGACCGCGGTGGCAATCGCTTACTATCAGGTGATCCGTCTTCTCGTCTGCCACCGCACATAAAAAAAAAATTGTCAAATTTTTTTCTCCACAGATCACCCACAACTCCTCGTACTGAGAATCAGGACGTCCGCTGGTGCATACGTGAAGGAGTTCATCCATGGCGAGCTGGGTCGCACTACACCCAGTCTCGAGGCGGCCGGAGCAGGCAGAATGGATATTTTAGCATTAGACGTGTCCCAAGTGCATTTGAATTGGCCTCAAATATAAAGTTTAAATTATCTTGGTTTTTTTTATTGAAAATGTGGGTTTAATGCAGGAGGAATCTATATATATATATACATATATATATATATATAGAGAGAGAGAGAGAGGGGAGAGAGAGAGAGAGAATTTTATTTCTCTAACCGATTTCGGCTAACGAACAGCTACATAAGCAGGATATAGGGTTCGGTCCCCGCACAGTACAAACATTTGTGTGCATTAACATGTCTGTTTGTATTAAGATTCAAGATATTTATTTGCTTTAAACACGGTTTATATACATGGTGGAATTAGTCTGGGTGTTTTCTATGTATTGTGACTTATGAGTATGTATTTACAAAAGAAAAGTATTATGTAAGTAATCCCACTGTTGGTTCTGATATCCGTAACACAGGTGCTTGAGCTACCTATCTCGGAGTCAGATCAATGTATGTGATGTTGTGAAATATTTATTTATTAAAAAAAATATATAGTGCTCAAGTTTGTGTTGACATTTCGATGGGACACCAGAGTGACACAACCGGAGAGAGATCGGGCGCAGGACCAACGGCTTAGCGTGCTTTTCATTTCATGCATTTTTCATTGGGGTACAAGACCGCCAACTTCCAGGCTCCGGGCTGACACTGAGAGTTCCTTAAGGCGACTAATAGTTTTTAATCGTGAGCGACTAAACCGGACCTATTTTAAACAATTAAGGGGTTACAACCTCTCGGCAAACACTTATACTATTTATTAAATAACCATGCACAAATGTTGGGTCTGTTTTTGTACGCGAAAACTTGATTACAGCCAAAAGCGGCCACGCGCGAATTAATAACGCACACACATCCAAAAACGCACCCAACATTTGTGCATGGTTATTCAATAAACAGTATAAGTGTTTACCGAGAGGTTGTAACCCCGAAATCGTTAAAATTAGATCCGGTTTAGTAGCTAAAAATTAAAATCGATTGGCGTCGCTAGTGTGACCTACCCATCACCTTAACCGAACTACGTATTTTGATTTTAGTAGATGTGCATGGCATAGCATTATTAAATAATATACTCTATGATAGCATTGTAAGCGTGATGTTGCCGCTCTGCTTCGCGAGGACGCGCGCGCCGCCGGACGGATTGGCAACAACGCATTAAGTAACGAAAAAGTATCGCTACTTTTAACGTTAATTTGGTACCAATATTTTCGATTCGGTACTCAAAGTATCGTTATGTAAGATACCGTTAAATTTTTACCTTTAAGAAAATAACGTTACTTACCGATACTTTTAGTGTGAAGTTGCTATCGTTAACAAGCCCTGCACGCAGGCAGCCTGTGCTGTTTCTATTTTGTACGACATCTAGCGGCGGTGCGAGGAACTGGCTACCGAGTTGTTATCGACAATCTGGTAGTACTACTAGCCAGTTCCACGCGCCGACGCTAGATTACTCTGAATAATTAAATATAGTTTACACTTAGAATAATAACAAGACTAGAAACCTAGTCTGTGCCCACTGTTTGACGCAAGTCAAACGGAGCCGTACGGCTCCAGAGGCCCGCATTGCTCCGCAGTCGTCAATGTCAATGCTTGTCAAACGCATCTCGCGAAAATTAATTAACTATGACGATTTGTGCGGTCAAATTTTGTCACAATGATTCGGAAAACCATAAGAAGTGTAATAACATCACTTTTCACAGATAAGCCTTCAATATATCATAGTATGTTGTGTTTTATAAGCTAAAAATACAAACGATTTATTAAAATGCTCAGTGTTGCCTGATAATGAAAAAAATATTTTCCCCATTTCAACTTTTGTAAGATTTCATTGCTCCAACTAATTAATTTAATCGGTTGCTACTGATGTTTACAGCGTAAAGCAGTGTCTCTACTGTGTTTCGCTGCGTGAGTGCGGGTACGGGAAGCCCAATCCGGGAATGGGAGGTTTAAAGGTTGGTAGCACTTGTGACTCCAGCGAGTGTCACTGGACGGCGGCAATTTCTTACCATTAGGTGTTCTGTCTGCTCGTCTGCCAACTATCACATAAAAATAAACTTTATTTCCACACAATGTGACATAACAACCCTCCTTTTTTTAACGTTTGCACTTGTGACTCCACCGAGTGTCACTGAACGGCGGCAATTTCTTACCATTAGGTGTTCTGTCTGCTCGTCTGCCAACTATCACATAAAAATAAACGTTATTTACGGTCGACTGACCGGATGGCGCAATTGGTAGTGACCCTGCCTCTACGCCAAAGGTCGTGGGTTCGATCCCCACCCTGGACAAACATTCGTGCGATGAACACTTGTGTTTGTTCGGTGTCTGGGTGTAATATATGTATTTAAGTATATATTTGTGTTCCTCTGTTGTCTGATATCTGTAACACAAGTGCTTAAGCTACTTAGTACGGAATCAGGTCAACGTATGAGATGTTGTGAGAATTATTATTATTATTATTATTATTATTTCCACACAGAGAGCCTCAAAGCCGGCCTCAAAGAGAAACTATTTGAAGAAACAGATACAGTGGCAAGGGCATTAAAATTGGAAATGCAAGGCTATAAAACTGTAAAAAATAACATATTAAAAATAAATACGTAATGTACGTACAGTTATAAGCACTAAAAAATATTTCAAAGCTGTAATTGACGAAGTTAAAGTAGTTTCAAAGTTGAATCCTTGAAAGTGCGGATAAAACTATCGGTTTTTTTTATCTGTATTTTTACTTGAAACTTTGATTGTAAATATCTCTGTAAGTTTTTGGTATTTTTAGCGATTTAATTTTTTTTATTTATATGTGTTAAAAGTACTGCTATTGTCATCTGCTTGTCCATGAACATAAATTAGCTTGAGTAGAACTGAGAACTTTTATATGTTAATAAATAAATAAGCAAGAATATTATGCAATTGGTTTATTCATTTAACAATAATTTTAAGATTTATGTAAATTGATGTGTTTCTGACAGTGCAATACACGGATCCACATTTTACACGAATTAAAACTCACCCTGATAACCATTAAAATAAGTAGGTAAGCTCTTTATTTATTTATTTCTTATTCATTATTGTATTGTCAAGGCATCATAAATATCAAAACATAACTTGCCAACTAATTTTATAATCACAGTTAGGTAGATACTTGTAAGCGTTGTTCTAGGTTCTATTAAAAACAGTAGTTACTGCAATAACCATTTCCCATGTGTTAGGGAAATATGCTGTGACTGGTAACATTAATTAGCATTTTTATGTTGATACTACGTACGTAGTACCAACTTGAAAAACCAAATTTGTGCTTCAAATTTGAGGTGACAGCAGTAAGGAAACTATCCTTCTAGTCTTGTTATTATTCTATGAGTTTACATAGCAAAATATGAATTTTATTGTTATTTATAACACCGGGGATCGAACCCGGGACCCCAAGCTCACCCAGTGCGCCAACGAGGCAGTCGAGACTTTTTTTTTTAAAATAAGAATGTGGGTTTTTTACAGGATGTATTGGTAAATATTTATATATTTAACCATCTTTCCTACCACCCATCCTGAGGATAATTCTCCGGGATAAGGTACTTCCGGCTTTTCTTTTATTATTTTTGCCCGTGGGAGAGACACTATTCATCATTCATGAATGGGCCAACTCCACCGGAGTGATACCACGGCCTCACAGAAAAAGGCGTGAAGCAACACATTGCTGTGTGAGTGAGGGTACCGGAGGCGCAATCCGGGGGCAAGGGGTTTAAAGGTTGGCAGCGCACTTGTGACTCCACTGGTGTCGCGGGTGTCTATCTATTGGCGGCAGCAATTGCTTACCATCAGGTGAACCGTCTGCACGTGTGCCACTTATCTTATCACATTAAAAAACCGTAGATTTTTCATCGGGGGTTAACAATAATAAAACAAAAGCTAAATGTAAAGGTGATTACACAAAATTGTTTAAGATTGTAAGATACTCCCGGTTAGCTTAAAACATAGATATTTATTAGCTATAAACAATTTTAACACTCGGGGGAGCGTAATCTAACGTTGGTTAAGCATAGCATAGGTACTCTCGATGTCCGCTGGCAAATTTCATGTACCCAAAGTACAAAACTAGTTTGGAGATAGAACGTTGAAAAAAAGACTACCATATCTTCTAAATAGCTTTCCGGAGGACATTCGACGGGAACCAGTCAAAAATATATTTAGAAACAGCGAGCGAGAGCGTCGTCCCTACTGGTAAAACCGGTTTACACCGGCACCGTCGCTCCAGGCGCCAACGGCGCTCTCCCGCCCGCGCACCTTTCGTATTATTCCCCGAGCCACAGTCTATTAGCATTTATCTATTTTTGAAAATAAAATCGATATATTTTAATATCATGTCATCTCACTGTAATAAAATCGATAAGAGTAATTTGAAATCAATTTATCACTTTCATTCATACATCTAAATTTACTAAATAATTTACATTTATTTATTTGTTATTATATTTAAAATGAACATGATTTAATTTCGTAAATTCGATATCGATATTTCCGGGGAATCGATTTGATTACGAGAGGACGCGAGAGTCGGGCATTCGAGCACTGGTGGTTGACACGGACGAACACACTGTAATTTCCTGATTGAGACGAAATAAAAGAAGGTAAAAGTGAGCGGTTGTCTTATTTAACGGACCCCTTCTGGCTTATTCTAATAAGTCAGTCCGAGTCTGTCTGAGTAACGAGAAGAGAGAAGCGAGAAGCGCGGGAAACGCGTAACGTTTCCCGCGCTTCTCGCTGTTGCTACAGTGCGCGCGAGCCGCCTTTGGCTTTTACGTATAATTTTACTATATTGTCCCGATCGTATCTATTATGTAAAGTGTGTTTGTGCGATTATACTGATTCACCCGGTCTCGTGTTGTGATTCAATTGCCAAACCTTTCCCATCTTACATCATTAGCACGTTAACGACCATCCCCCTATAAACAAAGTATTTTCTTGATTTGGTTTAGAATTATATACCCTATTGTGTTAGGCCGAAGTTGGCCGTGTGGTCCCCGGCAGAGTAGAATAGGCCACCCACACTCTTACCGAGGTGTTGTAAAAGGCGACTAAGGTAAAGCTGCTGGCATGATCATCAGCACCCAGAGAAGGAAAACTCTGTATTTATATCAAAACCCTCGCCAACCCGTCTGCCAAGCGTGGTGAGTATGGCAATTACCCCTCATGCGATTGAGGGAGGCCCGTACCCCAGCAGTGGGGACTTAAATGGGCTGATGATGATTGTGTTAGGACTCAACCGATCCTGCAGACAAACTGTGTAAACAGTTTTGCAGGACAAGTGTAATTTGTAAACTAAATTTGTAAGTTTAATAATAAATCAACACTAAAATTTCATAATTTCTTTAATCAATGAGATATTGGAAACTGTATTTCTTTCAATGAATCACTGAATCCGATTTCGTCGAAGACATAATCGAAGCTGGACTGTTCGACGTAGACGAATCTGAAACGGGACTCTTCGACGCAGGCGACTGCGATGTCGGTTTTACCGACGCAGCTGAGGCCCGAGTGGGGGTTTTCGTTAGCTTCAGTTTCTTCAAACCGGCTGGAGCTGGGGCTGTGGTGGCTGCCTCAGCCCCGGCGGAGGTGGTGGCTCCATCTCCTGTGCCGTTCCCTTTATTTGCTGCACCGGAGTCAACTTCACCTGTCGAACAAAAAAATTGTAGTTTTCATCGTCGACCAGGCTCATTTGACTTAGTTCTTTTTCCCTTAGGTAGTATGGGGAAAATAGTTCAGCGGTTTTCGTTAGATGGACCTTGTAAAAAGCAGATGTAGCCTTAAAAAGCAATCAAGCAGATGGTTCATCGTTGTTTCGATAGATGTCACTATGCATTTTTAAATCGCGTTAGTGAAGCGTGTTTCCGAAATAATGACCTCAAGCCTGCCCACAATTGCAATTTCAAAAAAGTATGGGATATGAATGATCCATAGGTTTAGTAGGTAGGTATTGGGAATGTAGTTATATAGCAAATAGAATTATTTTTGATATTTTATTGTATCGTCTCGTTGACTTATTCTCGAAGGTGGCCGTACTACATAGCCGTTGAGTATTCGTCGTTTTCCTCTAGATGGCGTTAGCACTGCCTAGCTGACTGATGCCTCTATGTCAGTATATATATGTTACTCTATGGCTTCGACTTCCCCCTCCCTGAGCCCATAGCTGCGCCACCCTAAGCCCATAACTGCCCCACCCTAAGCCCTTGACTGCCCCACCCTGAGCCAATGGTTGCCCCACCTTGCTGGCATGCTTGCATGGCTGCATGGCAGTCGCTTCATTGTAACTAACGTACAGACTCCAATTCCTGAATCATGGTCTAAGCGTATATACTGTCCCACTGCTGGGCAAAGGTCTCCATCATAAAAATCAAGTCATATTCGTTACTATGATGGGATTAGGCTTAATCACCACGCTTGCCTAATGCGGATTGGTGACCACAATCCCGAGGTATGTTCGAAAAACTCGAAACATACCTTTGCTCGTCATGGGAATCGAACCCAGGACCCCGAGATCACGGCCTGGTACTTATACCACTTTTTTTTCCCAGGGGAAACCATCATGGCCGTCACCTTGCTACATGTAGGGAACAAGGTGATGTGTGGGACTCAAACCCGAACTAAAACCCTGGGGTGTCCATCTCCGCGCAATCGCGGTCGGAAACCCCACAGCCGGGACTAAACCGTACCGCTAATCGCACTCGCCGCTTCAACCCTATCTGGCGCAATACAGCCCTTCAACGCTGTACGACCTACCAGGACACCCAGTAATGTCGTCGCATGCTGAGGAAGCCACTCCCCAGTAGTGGATACGCTCACGTACTCCGAAAGCCCGTTTAGTCGCCTCTTACAACAGGCCGGGAAAACCTTGGCAGTATTCTAAAACGCCCCTAGCCACAGGGCATTGGTACTTAAACCACTAGACCAAACGCACGGGGCGATTTATCTATCTACTAATTACTAAGCCTACCCTGGGCTCCAAAAAGACAGCTTTGGTTGGTCTCAACCGGGAACCGGGAGAAGAGGGATTTTAAATTTATTCTTACCCGCATCCACAGCTTCTGTCGTATTTTCCACTTCTTCTCTAAAAATTAAACATGAAAAAATATTTATACCTATTAAAATATTAATTAATTGACTGCCTCGGTGGCGCAGTGGTTTGTGGGTCGCACTTTAAAGCGACGGCTGCGGAAGAGGTCCCGGGTTGGTTTGTCACCAAGAAGGGGTGGACAGCGGAATTTTTTTAACAATTGTTTCACTGTCCACCCGGGGTGTACAAGCAGAGGGTGGACAGCGGGAATAAACCCCCGGGTTCAATCCCAAAAATTGCCTCTTTATAATAATGTCCTCCAAACCGATATTTCGGTCATGGCGGCCTATCTAAGCGATCAGCTATTAGTGCAGGACAGTGCACAACTATTTGCGCAAACACAAGTGCACTCTCTATTCCCGTACTCTCTTATTTCGATGTGACACTAGTGTGACACCGAAGAAGGATTAGGTGCAGGACCAACGGCTTAACGTGCTTTCCGAGGCATGGGGGTACAAGACCGCCAACTTCCAGACTCCGGGCCGACACTGAAAATTTCTTAACAGAAAAACTCAGGTACAGATTTTGGCCCGACCCGGGGATCGAACCCGGGACCCCAAGCGAAACCGTCGCTTTAAAGTGCGACCCGATGCAGTCGGGTTAATAAATAGTATAAGATTACCCATAGAGTAAGATAATAAACCTCATTACAAATCGCGACCTAAAGTAATTACCATACTAAAGTTCATGTCATCCCGTTCCTACACGCAACGAGAAAAGGGGCCAGGGTTACCAACTCCTAAAACAATTTACCCCTAACATAAAGGATTTAAATTACCCTAAATACAATATTCAATACCCCCAAAAAAAGCCCTGTATAATTTTTTGTTACTATTCAGGGCTAAGCAACGATGATACTAAGCGCCTTCAATTGATTGATTTATAAATAAATCAATCAATTGAAGGCGTTGAATGAATGAATGAATGAATGAATGAATGAATGAATGAATATACTTTTATTGCACTCAAAATAAAGTATGAAAACTTAAAACTAGATATTACAGGATATGTACAACGAAGGCGGCCTTATCACTATGAGCGATCTCTTCCAGGCAACCTTTGGATAAAGGACACTTGATGAAGGTGTAGGGCGGTGCAATCTTAAATATTTATATACTTACACAGAAAGTTTAAATGCAAATACATAAATAAAATATGAATATACTAATACATACAATATATATAATACATATGATTAATAAATACATAAATATGGCAACTAAAATAATAACAATGGATCCCAAAGCAGACGAATGATTCTCAGAGGACAGGAAGAGATGGGTGAGAGGAAGTGGGAACAGTGGTCTCAAAGGGTCAGGAAATGTGATTTAATTTGGGCTTTAAAGATGGGTAGGGAATTGGATTGCCTGATTGTCAGAGGTAAAGCATTCCACAGTCGGATAGACTGCACGGTGAAGGATTGGGAGTAGGATTGAGATGAATGAGGAGGGAACTTAAGATGGAGAAGTTTGGAAGAACGCATATGACCTCGAGTGGGCTGGAGAAACTGGAAACGCTCTTTGAGGTATGGTGGAGATTTGGGACTGAAAAGAATAGTATATAGTAAGGAAAGAATGTGGGAGTCACGACGAAGACGGATAGGAAGCCATTGTAGACGAGCTCTATACTTAGATATGTGGTCATACTTACGCAAGCCGAAAATAATACGTATGCAATAGTTCTGGAGACGTTCGAGCTTGTTGAGTAGAACCTCATTTAGATCGAGATAGCAACAGTCGGCGTAGTCAAGAATTGGGAAAAGTAAGGTTTGTACTAGCGCAATTTGGTGGGTATTGGTAAGAAATTACGGAGTCTATTTAGTGATCCAGCTGCTGCGAACAGTTTCTTACTAACTTCAGCAATTTGAGTAGTCCAGGATAGGGAACTGTCAATATGAATCCCAAGGTTCTTAACCGTTTTGCTGTAGGGGATTGGAATTCCGTCAAAAAGTATGCTTGGCAATGTGCTCCAGTCAATCCTGGATAACAACCTTGAACTACCAATAACTATAACCTGCGTTTTTTTAGGGTTAACCAAGAGACCAAAAAATCTGCTCCATGCCGAAATACGGTCTAAGTCTGAATCAATAGCCTTTACAGCACTGGAGAGATCGCTTAGGCTACCCTGCGTATAAATTTGGAGATCGTCTGCATATAAGTGGTAGGAAGAAGTGAGATTGTGAGTAATGGAATTTATGAAAATAGCAAAGAGTAGAGGAGACAGTACACCACCTTGCGGCACGCCAGCACTAACGTCGCACCATGCGGAGGTAGATTCATCGGCACGGATGCGCTGCCGACGGCCATGCAAGTAACTTCGAAACCAGTCAGTTACCATTGGAGATATGTTAAGAGAAAAAAGCAAACCAAGCAGGATGTCAAAATCCACAGTGTTAAAGGCGTTGCTGAAATCCAGCAGTGCTAAGACGGTGAGTTGTTTTTCGTCCATACCATGACGAATGTCATCTGTGATTTTGATCAACGCTGTAGCCGTACTATGACCTGGACGGAACCCGGACTGGAAAGGATTTAAAAGTTGGTTATTACCCAGGAAACAGCTGAGCTGCTGATGCACAATACGTTCTAGGACTTTTGAAAGGAAAGGAAGGATTGAGATGGGTCTGTAATCAGAGTAGGAAGTGGGGTTTCGCTTCTTGGGAGAGGGATAATCTGGGCGTCTTTCCACGCTGTGGGAAAGGTGCTCGTGGAGAGAGAATGATTTAGGATATGCGTAATAATAGGAGTAAGGATATCGAGGAGAGGAATGATCATCTTACGGCTGGACGCCATCGCTGCCGACGGCGTTGGAAGCTATGGAGGAGTATGTTCTTCTTAACATCACAATCTGATACTTGACTAAAATGAGACTTGGGTAATCAGGCATTGGAAGAGTAGAAAGTTGATGCAATGTGTCGGCCTTTGTTGTACCATCAATGGAGGTAGAAGACGAAAAATGCTTATTTAAGGACTCAATATCCATATCCTTTGATCGAGGATTCATGACGGGTTCTTCCAATTTCCAAGTGACTTTAGAAACTTCCAGACTTTAGCTGGACTTCCATTTTCTATAGATTTGTGAATATGGCGTCTTTGAGCGTCCTCTACACAGCATATTGCAAGCGATTTCTAAGTAATTTATATTTTTCGCGGTTAGTGGTCGGACGGATCCAGTTTGTACCTTGTTTTAGCACCATTCTTCTTGTCTCTTAATGATTTTAGTTCCTCAGTGAGCCATGGTGCAGGAAGCGTGTTTTCATCTTGACTGGTCGAACTGGAGCATGCTTATCATATAGTTGAATAAGGAGTGAGTATTGAAGAGGGTGATTTTCTCATCCACACTTACTGCCATTGGCTACTACGGACCAGTCAATATGAACAGCATCATGTTCAAGACTTTCAGTGTTTCATGCCACCAAAATTGCGCTTGTAGAAGAACTTCGCCTTAGATTTCGGAGGACGGACTTTGTAAGACAAATAGATAAGGTCGTGGTAGGAAAACGCAATCAGCGTGGCACTAGGCCATATTCAGCAACGTGGTCAGGGGAAGAAACTACTATAAGGTCAGAAGAGAAGGGGTGCAATTTGGAAAGTATGTGAGTGGCATTTAAAGGGAGAAGATGCAAGTTGCATGAATGTATGAGGGATCTAAGGCGAGATGACCGAGAGTCCTGTTTTGAGAAGGCAGGTGTTAAAATCGGCCCATCAGTATAGAATGACTATATAAAGGCGTCAAGTCTTCTAACAATTTTTCAAGGGAGGAAAATAATCCACCCTTAAAGAGGGACTGTAGAAGACACCTAGAAGAAGTTTCGTGTGCGAAAGAGTTAATTCAAGAAAAAGATGTTGGGCTACGTCCGAAGAAGGAATTAGGGGGGGGATAAATCTAGTATTGAAAAACAAATTTGGGACCGAATATAGATGGCAACACCACCACCAGATCTAGTAATGCGATCATTGCGGACTAGTTGGAAGCCGGAAGACTGAGTAGGATGTGGACGGTAGGCATGGATTTAGCCAGGTTTCAGATACAGGATGGCGTGGATATTCTTATTGTCAAAAGATGTGAGCAGGTCGGGATAATGGGCCGGAATGCTTTGTGCATTGATATGTACAACGTTAAGTTTTTGGTACATTTGAAAAATTATTATCAAGCACATCATAAAGAGGAAGGGAAGTGGAGTGAAAACTGTCATTATTGGATGAGGAAGAAAAGGAAACAAACAGATCATTCTGATCGCAGTCACTACTTGTGTGATCCATTATAGAAAGATATATAAATATTTATTATATACTATATATATATAAGATAGATATATTTTACTAAATAAACTTACTACTACAATAAAAATATGCTATAGTTAACTAAGGCCGGTACTATTTTTGATTGTCACGATTATGAAATGTTATTTAAAAAAGCACTTCTAAGAAAAAGAAAAGTATTTTTTTTGTTAACAATGCATAATTGTTAACAAAAAAAATTACAACGACCAATTAACAATAATTTTCACAATTTCTAAGTAGGTAGGACTATGTTCAAAAGGCATTAGTGACATTTATACAGGGGGGGGGGCGTTGTTCGTATGTAGTTGTGATGTTTAAAAATTTATTTGCGCCCCTAAAAAGTCCCCAAAATTTTAATGGCCCTACAAAAATCCCAATAAGCATAAATTAGGGATAAAAAACCTAAGTTGGGAGGGGCTGACATGTTTTGTTACGGGACTATCCTAAGTTCGCGATTTGTAATAAGGGGGTTGATTTTCAATTTTGTTTACTAAACTGACAGATAATAATACATAACTACATAATTCTCACAACATCTCTTAAGTTCACCTGATTCCGTACTAAGTAGCTTAAACACTTGTGTTACAGATATCAGACAACAGAGAAACACAAATATATACTTAAATACATATATTACACCCAGACACTGAACAAACACAAGTGTTCATCGCACGAATGTTTGTCCAGGGTGGGGATCGAACCCACGACCTTTGGCGTAAGAGGCAGGACTACCAATTGCGCCATCCGGTCAGTCAATAATAATGTGTCATTCTTTCCCGCAAATTTTTGCTCCTTTTGACTTTTGCGGAAAACCATAAAAATGAGAGTTTAGTGACTTTCTCTCACTTCGTTTCGAGACTTAATTTTTCTATTCTATAGTTTCAAATATGCCAAAATGCCTGGAAGAGCTTCTGGTCCATGAAAGCGTACCTACTTGAAGGGAGACCTCCCTCTGACACTCAAGCGCAAACTCATCGACGTCTGCATTTTGCCCATCCTTACTTACGGTGCGCAAATCTGATCGTTGACGGAAAATCAGAAGTCCAAACTCAAGATTTGCCAAAGACCTATGGAGCGTAGCAATATACTAGGGATCAAAAGATCAGAAAACGTTGCATCCACTCGTGACATAATCGCTAGCCAAGACGGTAATCACGGCTGTAAGTCAAAACTGCGAGGTGTTCAAATGGGAGTGGGCGGTCCATGCAGAACTGAACCCTGAAAGATGGGACAAAATCAGCACCCAATGGCAACCGACCGGTGGAGCGTCGACTACGCGGCAGGGCTCAAAAAATATGGTGTGACCATGTCCAAGAATGGCAAAGTAAAGGCATTTGGCTTGGGAGGACTGGTGAGACTTTGGGGGAGTGCTTGCCCAGCAGTCGGACTATGCAGACTAAATTAAAAAAAAGGTTTTCAAACTATGGTCCATGATGGCCCTGGGTGCTGAGATAATATTAGAATACTTCCGGTATAGTAGACTGTGTCGGCATTTCTCTGGCTGCTATGGTCTCTTGATTCCTGATTATTTCTCTGTAATATTGTAACATTATTTTTTTACCCTTATCTAGATAATAGGGGTAGACATTTCTAAGAAACCTACACGTTCCCGATAGATGCTGAAATGTGAAACCACTATTTAATTGGTCTGGTTTCCTTGTCTACGGGTCGGTTGCAAAAGTCAGACGGCAGTCCATTCAATCACATCATTTCAGCCAAATACGACGCCCACTGCTGGACATAGGCCTCCCCTAATGCTCGTCCACATGCGACGGAATCCTGCGCAGGAGTCCACATGCAATGGATTCCCGCGAACCTTCACTAGATCGTCGGTGCACCTTGTTGGGGCGCCACGGCTGCACTTCTGTAGCGTGGCCGTCCACTCCGAGGACGCTGAAAATGAGATGTTCACAGAGATACAAAAAGAAAAAAACCGACTTCCAAACACACAATCTCAAAAGTGTAAAATATATTTATATAAGTATGCTTTGAGTTAAGCTTTTTTTGTGCGCATATAGCTTGGATTTGGCGTCGTTGAAGTCTTTTTAAAAATGGATGTTACTTAAGTAGTCTAATGCTGATATGTCCTGCTGGGCAGCCGCGCTTTCCACCGGGTTCTGATGAACATAATGTCGTCTTCGTCTGCGAGTCCTACAATTAGTAACGACGGTCGTAATGCGGCATTTCTAGAACCCTTGGTAATACCTGGATAAGAACTCCGCTGGCATTCCGGGAATTCCTATGCATGACGGAAGTGAAGCAGAAAGATCCGGTGGGGTGATGCCAAGGAGCAGCGTTGTTTGATGCGACTGTGGACACACATTGGCACCCTTCCCCCCCATGGCCCACGCCGGCGCGGTAGCACCCAGTTTTCTTTGTGAAATAAGTCTGAACTTAGAATTAATATCAGTGACAACTGTAAGGTTCCAGATTATTATCTTAACTCTTGCTCTGAGGCCTACTATATACGAACACCTCAGAGAACTATTACTGAAGGTTCTGAGGTGTTCGTACATCCTCGGCCTTATTGGTTTACAAATAGTTTAAGTGGCTATTGTGTTTATTGCATTGGTGGCGCAGTGGTTAGTGGGTCGCATTTTGAAGCGACGGCTGCTCAAGAGGTCCCGGGTTCGATCCCCGGGTCGCGCCAAAAATGTGTGCCTAAGTTTTGGAATCTGGACGTTGCCGGTAATGTACCCCCGTGCCTCCGAAAGCACGTTAAAGCCGGTGGTCAAGCTGGAGTCCCATCGGAATAGAGAGGGGACTTGTGTTGTGCACGCACTTGAGCACTCGTTGAGATTGGCCGCCGTAGCCGTATCGATTAGAGAATATATTATTCTGTGGCAGATATTACTTCGCTGAGGGAAGGTAAAGTTACTATGCCAAGACAGTCATTGGCTTCGTCACACAGATTGCGTATCATTCTAGACTTCATCGTCGCTATCCATTAAGTGCGGTTGAGGTCAAGCGTTAGCTATAAGTAGTCCAAACATAGTATTAAACAGGAAAATGTATGTCTCTCATACCTGGTTTATATGGGACGTAGAGTTTAGCTTCATCAATTTCGCCGGAATCTATGTCGTAGTACATATCGTTGAAGGAAAACTGGAAGAGGAGAGATTTCTTATCATCATCATATAGGCCTCTTCCAAGGGTGGATCCAGCTTGGGCGCCAGCGGGTTACACAGTCGTGATGGTACATGAAAACGTACTTACAAAAGATTTTTTTTAAGTTAAAAATTTGGTAGAACACGGAACCCGGAGTGGAAGGTGTGGGTTCAAGTCCCGCCTGAACACGAGATGAATTTTTTAAGTGTGTTATTTACTTAAGAATAAATTTCAAAAGATTGCTCTAAAAATATCAACTATTGATTAGTCTCATCTTAACTGGTGGTCAAATATTTGTAATAATATTTCCACTGGATATCGTAAATATACCTACAATATTGATGAGACTATCGACAGCTCATGTCGAATCAAGCACTTACACATTTCGTCGACTTAGTAACGCGTTCGGTGGTCTAATTAGTAGACCATTCGCCCGGATTGTGGAAGGTGTGGGTTCGAGTCCCGCCTGAGCACGAGATGAAACTTTAGTGTGTTATTTACTTAAGAATAAATTGCTGGCATTCAGTATACTAATTAATTGATTAAATATTAAAATCATGTTCCTACTTGTATATAAGATCCCCCCCCCCCTGCGCTGGATCCTCCAGGACTATAAGTCAGGGGGAGTCATGATCCTTAAGAAGTCCCTGGATCCGCCCTTGGCCTCTTCATTATTTTGCCATTTCTCCCGGTCATCCGCTTACCTCATCCACTGTTTCCCCGCCACTTTCACAAAATCATCGGACCATCGAGCTGGTGGTCTTCTCGCAGGAAGCATAGTATACAAGGCCCTATTTACCGGAGCCCAGACTCAAAGTGGCGGGTGGATGTGTGTGTATTGGAGCCATGGCTCACAGAAAACCAGCTTGAAGCAGAGCTGTGTTGTGTTTCTCTGCGTGAGGCCAATCCGAGGGGAATGAGGGTTTTCAATGTTTAAAATAACTAGCGACGCCGATCAATTGTAATTTTAAGCTACTAAACCGGCTCTATTTTAAACAATTTCGGTGTTACAACATGTCGGCAAACAATTATACTATTTATTAAATAACAATGCACAAATGCGGACCCAACATTTGTACGCGAAAGATTTATTCACGCTAAATGGCCGCTTTTGGCGGTAATCAATTTTTCGAGTACAAAAACAGACCCAACATTTGTGCATGGTTATTTAATAATAGTAAACTTAAGTGTTTGCCGAGAGGTTGTAACCCCGAAATTGTTTAAAATAGATCCGGTTTTGTAGCTAACAATTAAAAACGAATTATGTCGCTAGTTAGGGCTACCCGTCGCCTTAACATGGGTTTACGGACGAAATATAAACTACGTGTGTGCTGGGTGGGAGTAGAAAACCTCAAGACGCCCAGTAACGTGAGTTCCTTACCTATCAATTTATTTCCTCTCATCATTGATTTTGCATACCTATGGCCAACATATAATAATCTATTATAGTATTTACAGTCCGCTAAATTAAGCTAACAGATACTAACGTTTTTGCTTAAACTGGGAAAATGGTAGAAAGTCTCCAGGCGGCTCATGGAGCGGCGGCTGGACCTCAGACTCCGCCTCAGCGCGCGCCTCACGGGAGCAGCTGTCTCGCTCTCTCTGATCAGCAGAAGGAGCCTCATGACGGAGTCGAAGTCCCACGCTTTGGAGTCGACGTAGCCCGGGAACTTTGGTTGTATGGATACTGGGGTGCAAAAGTAGGTAGTAAGTATAAAGGATTATGTAGTCTCCCTGCGTGATCGTATCAGAAATGACGAGATCCGCAGGAGAACCAAGGTCACAGACATAGCCCAAAGGATTGCATGCCTCAAGTGGCAATGGGCAGGGCACATAATCAAAATCAAAATCAAAAATGTCTTTTTTCAATTTAACTCCATACAGAACATTTATGAATGTCAAATATTATGTAATCTACCGCTGATTCGGAATGTCAATGGACAACATTTCAAATTTTTAACATGTCCATATTGTTTTTTTATATGAAAGTAGACATAAAATGAACAGACCCATATTTTTTCTTTTTTCAAAATTTGTCCATTTTCATGCATAAAATAATTATTGAAATTCTTTTTATTCTAAATAGACGTAAGCGCCAAATGACGTCATCGGACGGCTGAATCAGCGATATTCCTTTGCTTATCATTGTTTTAATAAAAAAAAGGTACTACTGTCAAAGGTAAATAATACTAGTGTCAACATTGTCAACGTCATTCATACATTCAACGTTGACAAGTTGTCTTTTTTTTTGACAGTTACATGTTATGAGTTTGGCATGGCCTAAATTGTACATTGTATCTCTGTATACCTAGCTTTTAAGTTTTGTATGTTGTGCAATAAAGAGTATCTATCTATCTATCTACGTAAATTTAAAACTATAATGTGCTAAGCAAAGAAATATTTTACATTCTGCCGTCCGATGACGTCATCTTACGTTTTTTAGTTTTTAATTTTTTTCTCAGTAAATAAGCAATATAAAAAATGAATAAATATATATTCGAGCAGCGGAAAAGTAAACAAAGAATTGGTATTTTTTGTTTCAGAGCTTAGCAATTTTGAAATGTTGTCCATTCTACCGAGAAGAATCAGCAAGAAACTCAGTAGTTACTCTTTTCAAATAATATGGTACAACAAACAACATTTGTGCACGGTTATTTAATAAATAGTATAAGTGTTTGCCGAGAGGTCGTAGCCCCGAAATCGTTTAAAATAGATCCGGTTTAGTAACTAAAATTTAAAACCGATTGGCGTCGGTAGTGTGCCCTACCCGTCACCTTAACAGAGTCCACGCCACGAAAAAAATTCGGCGGCAAAACACGGAATTTAAATTTTAGTTTCCATGTTTCTATAAAAGTCAACGCGGGTCGGAAGATACGTGCCTTTCTTTGTTAAGGGTACCAGAACCAATGTGAGTCATCACGCCACCATGCACAGACTCCAGCGACAATACAATAAGCTCCACAAAGAGTGTGAAATAGATACTTTCGCAAATAAGCCTCAAAAATTCAGGCGTCAGGTGCTGCAGTGCTTGACGCCTGAACCACCTACTCGTTAGCGAACACGTCACAAGTCTTGGACATAGGTAATTAAATTTTATAAAGTTTTGTTAAATCTTAACGCACTAGTACACATTGCATGCCGTGGCAACCTATATGTAAGGTGACACTTAGTTTTAAGATTATGTTTGTCTATGTTCTTTTTTGCTTGTAACGGTGTTTATCTTGTTGGTTGTCCTAATAAAATAAAATAAAAATAAATCACCAACACGATGGTCTGACCAAATAAAAGAAGCTGCATCCCTCCCAACAGGGACGTCTTTACCTATACCAAGGAGTGCGATGCACCCGGGCGCCGGGAGTCAGAGGGCGCCGAGAGCCCCTCGCTACACATAGAGCCTCCACTGTAACGCTCCGCTAGGAGCCGACGCGAGTACTGATCGTTCTCCTCATCTTCGCGTGGGATTCCCAGTTGCATCCAACTCTGTGTTAGGGTCGGTTGGATCCCCTCCGTCCAAATGGACAACATTTCATATTTTTAACATGTCCATATTGTTTTTTTATATGAAAATAGACATAAAATGAACGGACCCTTATTTTTTCTTTTTTCAAAATTTGTCCATTTTCATGCATAAAATAATTATTGAAATTCTTTATATTCTAAATAGACGTAAGCGCCAAATGACGTCATCGGGCGGCTGAATACAGCGATATTCCTTTGCCTATCATTGTTTTAATAAAAAAAAGGTACTACTGTCAAAGGTAAATAATACTAGTGTCAACATTGTCAACGTCATTGATACATTCAACGTTGACAAGTTGTCTTTTTTTTGACAGTTGCATGTCATGGGTTTTGGCATTTCGTAAATTTAAAACTATAATGTGCTAAGCAAAGAAATATTTTACATTCTGCCGTCCGATGACGTCATCTTACGTTTTTTAGTTTTTAATTTTTTTCTCAGTAAATAAGCAATATAAAAAATTAATAAATATATATTCGCGCAGCGGAAAAGTAAATAAAGAAATGTATAGCGTAGCTACTTTGGGAGTGGGTAGTGTTAGTACTGTGAGGGTTGGTTGGTAGGTAGCCAAAACACTTTATGGAGATATATTTTCGTATATTGTCTCAAATTAACACAAGATAATAATTATTTATATCGGAGCAACAACTTAACATGGACGCGGTTGGTTAGCGAGAGAGTGAGGTCGGTGTGGGGGGAGAGGAACTCCCGTACCAATCAAACCAGTATTTGCCTGCGGGCGTTTACGGAACTAACATGACAGAAAATAAGTGCTAGCGGTACCTAACCGGCAGCATGCATTGCGCTTAGGGCGCGATAGAGGGCGCTGTCTCGCTATATACTCCCCCTCCAGAGGATGAAAGCGTCCTCGCTCATTCGCTGGCCATAACATTATCATTGTTACATACATTTACAGAAACACTACTTTGGTTAGACACATTATGACATTCATTATTTGAATCCACATTAGAATAGTAATTTCTATTCGTTACATAAAGATTAGGCGAGTACATACATTCCTCCCTATCTGACACATTATTGCATTTATCATTTAAATCCACATTAGAATTGTAATTTACATCGGTTACATAAAGATTAGGCGAGTACGTACATTCCTCCCTATCTGACACATTATTACATTTATTCTCATTTAAGTTACGACGGGGACGACCACGTTTCCGCACCGGAACTACAGGTTGAGGTAGGGTCGTATCGCGACCCAGGTAAGGTGTTAACTGTTTAATGTGATACTTCCCTAAGTACCTACTGGAGTCCTGTGCGGGTGCTATGATATAAGTTGTAGGGCTTACCTTTTTAGTAACCACGTATGGTCCATCTCTTTTTGGTACGAACTTCGATGTCAGGTCCTTTCCTTTGTTGCTTAGTACATGCGAATTCAATAATACCAAGTCACCTGCAACAAAACTTTGTCCTACGCGACGTGACTGATCACCATAGTCCTTTCTTTTATCCTGCTGACTTTCGACCTTCTCGCGAAACTGCAGCTAGCGTATTGAGAAAACGTTTTAGGTATGGTGTTATCTGTGGAACGAAATTTTCTTTCTCCAAAACCAAACGAGGATCATTTCTTACTTCTAAAGGCGATCTCAGCTCTCTGGCAAACATCAAGTACGCTGGCGAAACTCCTGTAGTTTGACAGCGTGCAGAATTTAACGAAAACGTATAGACGGTAAGTATATAGGCCAAGAAATTATGTTTATTACCTACTAATTGTGATAACTGTACTTTTAAATCTCTATTCTTTCTTTCCGCAGGGTTCCCCTCAGGATGATACAGCGGTAACAATTCCTGCTTCACATCTAACACGAACATACACTGTTGCATTACAGCTGAAATAAATTGTACACCATTATCTGAAATAATGGCGACGCGGTAGACCAAAACGTAGAAAATATTCCTCTATGAGTGTACGCGCGCACGGCCTCAGCTGTCGCTTCTCGAAGCGGATATAACTCGACCCATCTAGTTGCGGTGTCCTCGACCAATAAAATCCATTTTTCATCCTTATCACCTGGAGGTAAGGGTCCGAATAAATCTATAGCATAACCTCATTTCTCTGATTCAGGATCGGCGTCTGCAACAACCCTGGTGGCTTGTCGTTGGCAGCCTTGTAGGCGCTGACACGATGTACACGTTCTGACATACTCGACAATGGCACGACGCATCCCTGGAAAATAAAACTTTTGAGCAACTCTTTGAAATGTCCTCTCGATCCCTTGGTGACCTGCCAGAGGAGAGTCCATGACATTCTTTTAATACTTCTTCTCTTTGATCCACAGGTATACTAATTGCGGTTCTTCTGTATCCGCATCCGGATTATAGCGATAGAGCACTCCTTGCTCCATAATATAACCTCTTCCCGTCCAACGAATGAACATCAATTTCCTCTTCACTTTCCAGATTCCTAATTATCTTAGCAAGTTCAGGGTCTGCAAGCTGACCTGATCTTAACTCGGAGGGACTCTTAGCAGGTAAGTCAATCGTTACTGAACATATCCCACATGCTTCTGCGGAGTTCTCATCGGCAGTTGGGACGGCTCAGGGTATCTGCTATTATATTTACCTTCCCTGGTATATACTCATATGCAAATTCAAAGTCTTGTTAATTTCAGTGCCCATCTTACCAATCTGCCCTGATTGGTGAATTTTAACAGTCAAATTAGCCCACTTTTGCAACGGCTGGTGGTCCGGTTAACGCTAACGACAACGCATTTATGACCATCAATTATATAAGAACGAAAAACCGTTCCGACAGCCCAGACTTGGCTTAAGGCTTCCCTCTCTGTTGTTGAATAATATTTCTTTCTGGGGCTTGAATTGAGACAATCGGCTCGCATATTTCAATAGGCCTCTCATCATTTACCTTCCTCCTTGTAGAAGTACTGCACCCAAAGCGTAGTTCTGGCATCAGTCTGAGCACAAACGGTTTGGTGTAGTCAGGTTGATGAGATGGGTGGGACGTCAGCAACCTTTTTAGCTCCTCGAAGGCTTGATCTTGCTCTGGTCATCCCATCTCCATGGCTCATGTTTCCTGTCAACCTTGAACAGTGTTCTGAAAGTTTTCGAAAATCCAGTGATAATAACTTACTTCTACCAAGAAGCAGTCTGTTAAGAAGGTTCTTAGATGTTTAAGTGATGACGGCTCTTCATTCTAATACAACAGCTTTCACTTTTTCTATCATCAGGTGATTATACCATCTTTAGATATCACGTGGACCTAAATATTTGACAGTGTCCTCGTGCAAAACACACTTATCCCGATTCACACGCTTAATTTAAATTCGTGCAGTCTTTCAAATAACACGTGCAAAATCCTTTATGTGTGCATTGCCATATCAGCCGCTTATTATGCAAAGTATCCATCCAAAAAAGCTAAAATAGTAATATTCTGCAACTTCGGGCATGAGCAAAGACGATCATTAAACGCTGAAATGTAGCTGGTCATTCTTAACCCAAATGGCATGCGTTTGAAGCGATAATGCCTGACGTGTCGAAAAGGCAGTCTATCTTTATCCCGTTTAACGGCAACTTTGCCATTACCCAGATTTTTAATCTAAAGTACTCAAATATACACAACCCTGTTTTGTCCTTTGTAACAGCTCATCAATCTTCGGCATTGGATAAGTATCTGTCTTAGTAATACTGTTCCAAACTTAGTTACTGTATATCGAAGCAAAAACGAAAACTTCCATCACGTTTAGGCAATAATAGTGCGGTGCTGACCATCGCTGACATCACCCTCCTCATGATATCCTCAGCAAGCTCTTCTCTACCTCGCGCTGCATAACCTCTGCGGCGCGCTGAGTGTCATGCCGGTCCGGCGGAACAGCAACTGGCGCGTGTTCGCCGTCATCATGAAAATAGCTCTGCCATACTGCGTGGCTTCGCCAGTCTCCTCGGAACCATCACTGAAAGAGTTTATTTAATCATTTACGTACATACTATCATTACACAGTTTTTGTTTATTTGGTGTTGACTGTACCTCATTATAACCTTGTTTCTTAAATCCTCATAAACACCTGTACTTACCGGTGCTGTCGTGTCCGAAAGTCCATAATGATTTACCAAAAATCAAAACTAATTTGGCTTTGTTCAAAAAATCTATCCCGTTATATAAAATTGATTGTTAGAAACCAGCATCTGGAAAAACAATTAAATTCAGTTTCAATTATTTATGTACTTTTCAAATTCACTGAGGTAACTAAACCTCCATTTTCCTAGATAAACCTCTTGGCAACTTCACATCTCTAATTTGCTTATCAAAACATTGACCACTTTTTATAAAAAATTATACATTGATTGGCTAGCTACACGCCTTTAGCGGCTGATCCACTAATGCAAACCTTTCCCACCTAAATTTTCGGATATTTAATAATTGGTCTTTTATTACCATTAGTGTAACCCCTATTGTTACATACAGTTGACTCCCCCTGCATATTAACATTGGTGGTCTCACACGGCATACCTTATTGTCCTTATAACTACTACAATTTGGACATCTTGCGCTTATTATTCCTATTTCCCCACAGCCATAACAAATACAAATTTTTTACTTTCCCTTTTTGTCCTGTTTTCAGGGATCCATGATGCGGCGGTGGCGGCATGCGGCGACCCACCCACGGCGGCGCACGCGACCTCGGCGGCCGGCGGTCCATATGAATGCGACGTACGCGACTGTGGGGGGCGTGGCGGCAATGCCCCCCGACGGCGGCACCCAGTGCGGACGAACCTTGGCGGCTGGCGATTACCCGCATCGGCGGTGGCCGGGCAGACTGTCCCGGCGGTGGCACTGCGGACGACCCACGAAACTGCGCGGGAAATGGCCCACGCGACTGTGCAACCCGGCGACTGCAAGCGCCTTCCTGCATCGCATCTTATATGCTTCGAGCTTCCTTAGAAAATCTTCAAAACAATCCAATGTTGTCCCTTTCTATGTCTTTTTCTTATACGGACGTCTAACAACCCACGTCATATCCAATTGTACCTTCTGTGAGATGTCGTTTTCTGGTAATTTAGGCAAATAAAGCGCGTAATTGTGCGACAAATAACTCTTGTATTTAACTTTTCCTTGCTGCATCCTATATTTTTCCTTTATAATATTTGAAACGGTGCTCTCGTCGTTCCCACAAATGCGCTCCTCAGGCGATCTAATTGCTTCGCTCCATTTTTTCGATCTATTGTTTTTTACCTTGCCAAACGATTGCGCGAATGTGATAATATATGAAAGATCCTCTCAGTGCGTTTTTCGTCGGAAACGTTGGCGGCAGTTTTAAAAATTTCGACTGCATCGATAAAATTTCATCGACAGACCGTTCTGCGAGGCCACTAAACCTTGCACTACAAGTATGAATTAGCAAAGCCAACCCGGGCGGCGGCCCTGTCCTGTCGGACAGCTCGTACTCCCTCATAGTAAGTGCACTGCTCCGTTTGTACCTGATGCATTATGTTGTAGATGATCCGTACTTCTTGTAATAGAATTTGACAAAATTCCTGCTTGGATTGCTGCAACTGTCCCAACCTCATGGCGGCGAAGATGCTCCTGAGTCATTAAGAGGACGCGCAGCGACCCGCGCTGATTTCCCGCGTGGCACCTTCGTTGCTGTTTTCAGTCGCGGCGTCTTCATTGACCAACTCCTCGGCGTTAATTTCGGCCGAATAATAGTTTCATTGAGTTTTGCCTCCCTCAGGCAAACGAACTTCGGCTCCTGTTCTTGGCATTTTTCCTAATAATTCGGGTTTTCTCAAACCCAAAATGGCGGCAGACCTTCCGCGTTCACACCCCACTCACTAACACACGTTGGGCGATCACTTATAGCGTAAGCTACTTTGGGAGTGGGTAGTGGTTAGTACTGTGAGGGTTGGTTGGTAGGTAGCCCAAAACACTTTATGGAGATATATTTTCGTATATTGTCTCAAATTAACACAAGATAATAATTATTTATATCGGAGCAACAACTTAACATGGACGCGGTTGGTTAGCGAGAGAGTGAGGTCGGTGTGGGGGGGAAGGAACTCCATACCAATCAAACCCTATTTGCCTGCGGGCGTTTACGGAACTAACATGACAGAAATAGTGCTAGCGTGTACCTAACCGGCAGCAATGCTTGCGCTTAGGGCGGCGCTAGAGGGCGCTGGTTCCTCGCTATAATGGTATTTTTTTTGTTTCCAGAGCTTAGCAATTTTTGGAAATGTTTGTCCATTGGCAACTAAGATTCACAACCAGCCTGCCGAAGAATAATCCTCTACACACTGCTGTGATGTTTTTTTCTCAAAATTGCAGCATTCCTGCGGTTTTCTCTATTTCCATGTGAAAATTACAGACTTAAATAATAATAATTTCAAAAAAAACACCCTTAATCTCGACGGGTGCGACGTCCGTTGAAGTCCCTGAGGAACTTCTGCCTGTGGTACTGCACCAGGCGGTCTAGCCGGCCCGCTTGTCGAGACCCATTTGAGCCAGCGTCACGGAGGACGCACAGCGCACGAGAATGGCTGAGTGAATAAAGATAAAGATAAAAAATCATTTAGGTCCATACAGAACACATTATTCCAAAGCGTGGTGATATGGCAATTACCCCTCATGTGATTGAGGGAGGCCCGTGCCCGCAGAGTGGGAACTTATATGGGCTGACGATGAGAACGACTTCTAAATGTCAATATAGGGAGATACAGAACATTCATCTACTGTTCCAGAATGTCGATTTCTACTGAGAAGGGGTCGTTCAAAAGTTACTTATTATGTAAAGCACTACATGTGCGGGGTGGGTGTTGTGGGTCTTTGCGTTGCTTATTTTGGATGACCATTGGGGGTTGAGGAGTCTAAGATGATGATTACGTCATCGAGACTTACTTTTTCTTTTTAACACAAATGGCAGCCCTCACCTATCGTAATTTTTCGGAATTAACCTACAAACTAAATGCAACGGTTAGTAAGGTTGCCGAGCTGTTGGCTAAAAACATCGACACATATTTACGTAAGAAGGGGGAGGGGGTAGACTTTGCTTTATTTTGCTGACAAGGGGGGGCGGGGACGTAATAACTTGAACGTCCCTGACGACACCAGCAAGACACTCAAATAGTTACTATTTTCAAATATTGAGTAATGTGTACTTTTGTTAGTTCTTTTTGGGCCTGTCAACCTCATATTGGATTTCACGGCCGGCTTACACATCAAAGGCGGAGTTGAGGTCATCCGATTGGCCTTTCTATAAAAAAAAATGTGTTACAGATTTTCAATTGAAAAGATAAACCAATCAATTAGAGTTACTTAAAAGAAGAAAATCAGAAGAAATGTTTATTTGGACACGCAATAATTCATAGTCATTCATCAAAATTTTTAGTTTTTACAGAACACAAATATAAACTTATTAACTACTAATTAATAATAGATACCAAATGGTCTCCGCTCAGTGTACGGTTGAGCGTGACACAAAGCAATGCCACGCTAAACCCTGGTATTACTGCGATAGGGCCAAGAAGATACGAGAAACACGCGGCCTCAGCCGACGACAGCTATGTTTTAACATTGCAAAAATCAGTCACCATCAAAGATTCACTTAGTACTTACCATGGCCGTGTTGTCCCGACCCGTCAGAGTAGAATAGGCCATCCTCACTCTTCCGATGTGTCGTAAAAGCGACTAAGTAAAGGCCGCTGGCATGATCATCAGCAAACCAGAGAAGAAAATCTGTAACATTTATATCAAAACCCTCGCCAACCCGTCTCAAGCGTGGTGAGTATGGCTATTACCCCTCATGTGGATTTGGAGGGAGTCCCGGGCCCTCAGCGATTGGGGGATTAATTTGGGCTGATGATAGATGATGACTTACACATATATGTGAAAACGAAATATTTCGGACATAAATATAAAATTAAATAGTAAAATATAAAACTATGAAGATGAACTGGTTACTATTTTTATAATATTATTATATTACTCTTACTGTAAAGATAAGTACAAAAGACTTGTATTTCAACTTAAAGGTGTGAATTGGTGGGGAGTTTCTTATTGGTGGGTGAAATATGTATTCCCACCACTTAGTTTGCCGATTTATCAGGCAACGACCAGCCGGAACGCAGCGGTGTTAAATGGAGGACAATGATAGCGATCAGTGGTCCGAGAAATTGTCTTTGCGTAAAATTTTCGCTCTCAAAGGATACTCTGGATTCCTATGTTTTAATCACTCCAAAAAGTAAGCTCGCAAAACGGCTTCCTACAAGCTGGGACCGTACGATCTGGTTAAGGGGGCGCGGGAATCATTGGAATACGGGCGGCATAGGACCGATATGTGTGAAGAACCTTAGGGGGGAGGCCCTATGTCCAGCAGTGGGACGTCTATTGGCTAAATGCTTTATGAGGCTGAATGTCCTTGAGTCGGCGCCTACTCCCTGTTGAATAATTGAATGAAGTAATTACAAGATGTCTTGGGCGCCGAACTAGCACAATAGACTAAAAAAACCATACCCCAGGCTCTAGAGCGACAGCTTTGGACGCAAGGCCGGGAATCCACAAAAGGAGAGAAACGATAATATGAGTGGAGCAACAGCTAAAGATGATGATGATGATGAATGAAAAATGTACAGGACTTACCAGCAAATTCATATCGGATTTAAAAGTAAGTCACGTAATCACGTCGTCACGCACGCATCAACAGACATTATAAAAAAGGAAATTAGGAAAAATAATGGTCGTAAGTTTAATCAGGAACCTAATAGCTCATTATAATTTATTTTCCCCATAAATACATACGTTTTCGTTGAATTAACAATTGGATTTTATATTACTTTTCGTGCTAGGGTGGTTTAGATAACGCTGCATCGTATTGCCCACAGACATCGCGTCAACGGTCGTGGGTTCGATTCCCAGGAACGATATCCATAGATCTTAAATTCGAACACTTTTACTATGTATTGCCTGGGTGTTTATTTATGCAAGCCTGGTGATTAAGCCTAACCCCATCATAGTAGCGATGACTTGATTTCTATGATGGAGGCTTTTGCCCTGCAGTGGGACAGTCTATAGGCTGATACTTTACTATTATAGCAAGCAAACGTAGATTTTTTATACATTCACTTTTCCGAAGGCCATCTAAATGATGATTCACTGAAGATTCACAAAACGCTCACGACTTTGCAATTGCGAAACGCACTGTCACTTTGACATTGACATTTATGTTAAGAACGAGTAGACGTGTCGACTTGAATAGTGGAATTCGCGCAAATAAATACGATTTAAAATTGATTAATTAATAATTTGACTTTAGAATTAACGTTATAAATAAATTTGAAACACAATTTTTATATTTTAGATTGTAAATTTGACAAGAAAAAGTGGTTAAATGACGTGAAATTTCGGTTTCAAAAGTCGTCGTGTGTTTGTTGTAAACAAAGAGGCTTTTCAATTGAAAATTATGCGATTAGTGACTAGTTGACTATGTGGGCGTGAATGATTGGTTATATAGTTAGTGTTTTTAAACTTTTTGGAAGAAAAAAGTGCCTGAATATGAGCGGAGTAAGTCGAGATGCTCCGATTGGGATCCAGTGTATACAAAGCCTGTCGAGCTCATTGTGTCCTCGTCTGCAAATAAATAGGCTAAGATGGTAAGTCGATTTCCTTGGAAATACTACAATTAGTCTTAAGTTAGCCTTTTCTGTCATACCTGCTTTTGCCCGCAGTTTCGCGCGCGTTAGAAGGAGAAATAACTGGCCTATGTGGCTCTGCTTCCATTCAAATATCTCCAAAAAATTCACGTCAATTTTTTTTTTTTATGTGACAGGTGGCAGACGAGCAGACGGATTGCCTGATGGTAAGCGATTGCCGCCGCCCATAGACACCCGCAACACCAGTGGAGTCACAAGTGCGCTGCCAACCTTTGAACCCTCTTTCCCTCGGATTGGCCCTCCGGTATCCTCACTCACGCAGCGAAACACGGTACAGTGCTGCTTTACGGTTTTCTGTAAAGCCGTGGTATCACTCCGGTCGAGCTGGCCCATTCATGCTAAGGCGTGGCTCTCCCCAGGTTCACTATTTCATATGAAAGATGGACAACAGACAAACAGACACACTTTGTCATTTATAATATGACTTAACTATGGATAAACTATAATGGGTCTTCTAACTCACACATATCCCTGGTGTGCACTATTTTAAGATCATTTTTGTAACCTTGTATTCCATACACATTAAAGAACTTACTCGCTTACTATTGAGCTCTTGAATTTCTGATTCTGACTATTGAAAGTCAAAGTCAAAGTCAAATAATTCTTTATTTGCATAGGCTTGTACACAGCACTTAAAAATCGTCATACATTTGTATGACTTAAAACTATTTATAAGTACTTATGAATAATTTACATGTTAATACATATATATGTTGATACATAAAATATACTAAAGAAATAAATAAACATAATGCGATTCTACCACCCGGCTTGGAAAGTTGTTTCTGGTCGAGAAGATCCGGCAAGAAACTCGCCAGTTACTCTTTTTCACCACCATACATCATATCACCACCATACTGGACAACAAACATTATGTAATGAACGACTTGTGTTTTGTTCAGTGTCCTGTTTGCTTTTAATTTCTATTCAAAGTCATTGTTTCTGATATACAAGTAGTAGCCTTTTTGTTCTACGGTGACATTTTTTAGCTGCACACAACACAGCTCCTTGAAACAGCCTACATGCTCCACGATTGGCGTGGTAGAGCCCCATTTTCAGCTTTAATGGGCTTGGCTCGATCTGAGTGATACCACACAGAAAACCGGTGTGACGCAACACTGTCTGTTTCGCTGCGTGGATTAGGGTATCAAAGGACATTCTGGGGTAGAGGGGGTTTAGAGGTTGGCAGCGCACTTGTAACTTGCTTATCATTAGGCGATCCGTTGGCAGACGATGCCACATATAACATAAAAAAAAACTTCCGAAGTTAAATCCATAATCCAGAACAGTGATGTTAGATGTTTGAATCTTGTGTATCAAACACTTGTTTACAAACAATCTTACAATTTGTAAAACACCATACCTACTTGTTTAGTCGAGAAAGATGTTATGGGAAACACACTGCTTGTGTAGCAGAAATAATAATGTCCTCCAAACCGATATTTCGGTCATGCATGGCGGTCAATCTCAGTGATCAGCCATCGACGCAGGACATATTATAGTGCACAAGTATTTGCGCAGACTCTTATTTCGATGGGACACCAGTGTAACACAACCGAAGAGGGATAAGGCGCAGGACCAACGGCTTAACGTGCTATCCGAGGCAGGGGGGCACAAGGACCGCCAACTTCTAGACTCTGGGATAACACTGAGAATTTCTTAACAGAAAAACTCAGCTTCAAATTTTGCCCCCGGGGATCGAACGCGGGACCCCAAGCGCAACCGTCGCTTTAAAGTCATCATCATCATCATCATCAGCCCATTTAAGGTCCCCACTGCTGGGGCACGGGCCTCCCTCAATCACATGAGGGGTAATTGCCATACTCACCACCGCTTGGCAGACAGGTTGGCGAGGGTTTTGATATAAATGCAGGAGTTTTCCTTCTCTGGGTGCTGATGATCATGCCAGCAGCTTTACCTTAGTCGCCTTTACGACACCTCGGTAAGAGTGAGGGGTTGCCTATTCTACTCTCTGCCGGGACCACACGGCTGGAACGCTTTAAAGTGCGACCCACTAACCATTGCGCACCGAGACAGTCAAATAGCAGCAGAAATACTGAGTGCGTGATAATTCAAAGAAGTCTGTAAAAAAGTGGAATTTAGGATATAAAACTGTGTTTGTTTGAATATGAGAACTATCCCCAAGACTTTCTGAAAAACTGCAACACTCAGAGTCTTTGATTGACTTAGTTGGCTACTTAAGAAAAAATATTGACACTATTATATATTAGCTAGAAATAGATAATTTCGGGAGAACACGCGCATTGACTCACCTGACATAAAACCAGACTGAATGCAAGTATTTATTTATTTTATTATTTTTTTAATTATGGCTGCTACTGTGTTGTCCACGGCGAACACTTATATAACTCTGCCAATGTCGAGCGATTAAAAAGACACGTTATATTGAGAAAATGACCTGTGTAATGATATTTTACTTGTTCTGATTTTTATTTTTTAATTGAGGGTTACACCACCTAAAACAAAATAATAAAACGTATACAAACAAACAAACACATATACAGCACAACATTATGAGGGAGATTCGGTTTTTATTTTATTTTATTTTCTTTATTTGGTACACAGAACAGAGTTACAGCAATACATGATTACTCAAAACAAAACATAGAAAAAAATGGTAGATTGCAACACCTTTTTTTTTTTTTTTGACCTAGGAGAAATGCGTTACGCATACCCATCCGTCTGTAAATCGGATGGGTTATGTCGGACCCTCCTCTGGCGACGGCCAGAGGCATCTAAAATATGTGTACACAACATAACAATCATACTCAGCCATAATTGGAGGACCCTGAGATCACGGCTCGGTACTTAGACCACTAAACCAACAGGTTTATTAGATTAACTTTCTGAAAAAAAAAACTATTTGAGCATCATACACTATTGTTCTAGTTTTTATTAAATAGTTTACAAAACTTACATGTAACGTGTGGTCCCCGGCAGAGTAGAATAGGCCACCCTCACTCTTACCGAGGTGTCGTAAAAGGCGACTAAGGTAAAGCTGCTGGCATGATCGTCAGCACCCAGAGAAGGAAAACTCTGCATTTATATCAAAACCCTCGCCAACCCGTCTGCCAAGCGTGGTGAGTATGGCAATTACCCCTCACGTGACTGAGGGAGGCCCGTGCCGCAGCAGTGGGGACTTAAATGGGCTGATGATGATGATGATAACATGTAACGTAATTAGCTTGTCTTTACAAACGGCTCTATTATAAATAAGAAGACGTAACACAATGATAAAACTGACTATTGACTTAGCTTCCAAACTGCTGATAATCTGTATTTCAAGGTTATTTTTTGCTGCATCAAATTACGGGTGAGAAAACTCTTTGTTGTTTTACGCTTGAGTGAATGTATTGTATAATTGATATCTCTTTTGAATAAACAATTACAGTTTTACCAATTTTATAAGTCGCACCAATGTATGTACCTGCGCAGAATTCTTATTTTCTAAAACGCGGCCAAATCTTAACCAATCACAACGCTCCATTTACGCGCGCCAAAAATTACAATTTCTTATTGGTTGATGTGTCAGCGCCATGTTCGGTGCGAGTGCGGTTAAGGTGACGGGTAGCGCACAGTAGCGACGCCAATCGATTTTAATTTTTAGCTACTGAACCAGATCTATTTCACACTTATACTATTTATTAAATAACCATGCACAAATGTTGTGTAATCACATTACCTAATTCTTTAGACATAATAGTCTAAAGAATTAGGTAATGTGATTACACAACATTTACAATACGCCAAAGGTCGTGGGTTCGATCCCCACCCTGGATAAACATTCGTGCGATGAACACTTATGTTTGTTGGTGTCTGGGTGTAATATATGTATTTAAGTATATATTTGTGTTCCTCTGTTGTCTGATATCTGTAACACAAGTGCTTAAGCTATTTAGTACGGAATCAGGTCAACGTATGAGATGTTGTGAGAATTATTATTATTATTATAATAGTAATAATATCGGCTAACGCGGCCAATCTCAACGATCAGCCGCTTACACAGGATATATTATAGTGCTCAAGTGTGTTCGCAAACACAAGTGCACTCTCTATTCCCTTGCCCTCATAATCCGATGGGATGCGTCCGGAGAGCGATCGGCCGCAGGATCAACGGCTTGACGTGCTTTCCGAGGCACGGGGGTACAAGACCGCCAACTTCCAGACCCCGGGCTGACACAGAATTTCTGAACAGAAAAACTTAGCTACAAATTTTGGCCCGACCCGGGGACCGAATGCAGCGCCGTCGCTTTAAAATGCGACGCAGTACCCACTGCGCCACCGAGGCAGTAATAAATAATAATATCACTTTATAATGGTTTTATCGAATAATTTTATCGGATGCACGAGGCAACCACGACCTCTATTCGTATCGGAAATATTTTAATTTAATATTTGATAACATGCTTTCTAAAGTCAAGTTAAAATATTTTTGCAATTATTATTATCACTTTTTAGGGTTCCGTAGCCAAATGGCAAAAAACGGAACCCTTATAGATTCGTCATGTCTGTCCGTCCGTCCTGTATGTCACAGCCACTTTTCTCCGAAACTATAACAACTATACTATTGAAACTTAGTAAATAGATGTATTTTATTAACCGCATTAACGATTTTTACACAAAAATTGGAAAAAATAAAAATGGGGGGGGGGAGGGGGGGGTCTCCATACTTGAAACTGAAACTCAAAAATATTTTTTTTCATCAAACCTATACGTTTGGGGTATCTATGGATAGGTCTTTAAAAATGATGTTGAGGTTTTTAACATTTTTTTTTCTTAAACATACTTCGCGCCAGAGACGCTACCCAAAGTGGTAATATTGTGTGTCACCCCCTCTAACTTCTATAATAAATGAATTATAAAACTAAAAAATTGGTTTGAACTAGATATAGTGTGTCGTTTTTTTTAATACGTTATAAACCGTAAACCGCAATTTACCTTCCATATATCTTACTTCCAGCTACGGAACCCTTTCGCGAGTCCGACTCGCACTAGGCCGATTTTTTTTATCTATTGCATCTAGATAACATGTCTTGTTGTAACTGTACCATAATGTATGTCTGTTTAGCGTGAACAAATTAATAATAAATATTTCACAAACATCCCATAATGATCTGACTCCGAGATAGGTAGCTCAAGCACCTGTGTTACGGATATCAGAACCAAACAGCGGGATTACAAATATACATATACATATAATACTATTCTTTTGTTAATACATACTTATAATACATAGAAAACACCCAGACCAATACAAACGGACATGTTCATGAACACAAATGTTTGTTCTGTGCGACGATCGAACCCGCAAACCTTGCATCAGAGGCAGCGTTCACTACCACTGATCCAAACTTCTTGTGCCTCGGAAAGCGCCTTTAGTCTTGCGCCCAATCCCTCTTTCGTATCACACTGGTGTCGCATTGAAATGTAAGGGTATTAGAATACAGAGTGCACTAGTGTTTGCGCACACACTTGAGCACTATAATATATTCTGCGTAATTGGCTGATCGTTGAGATTAGCCGAAATCTGTTTTAGGATATTATTTTTAAAATCATTATAACTAAATTAATTTAGACGGGGATTAACACGAAATTTATTATGAGATACAATATTTTGCTTGACGAAGGGAATACAGAGTGCACTCGTGTCTGCGCAAACACGTGAGCACCTTAATTTGTCCTGTGTCGATGGCTATTCGCTGAAATTGGCCGCCATAACAGAAATATCCGTTTGGAGGACTTATGTGAGAGAATGATGATACATGTGCCCGTATAAATATAATTGGGGCATTGTTATCCGAAACAGAATAACGTTACAATGACGCATTTAGTCATGTCGTATTGTATTATTCATTTATCAGATCAGTTTTCAAAGAACCATATGTATTGCTGTTTATTTGTGTGGTCATGTAGGTTTCATACTGGTTTTAATATAGACTGTACTAAGTTCACTTTCCAATAATAATAATATCCTCCAACCGATTACGGCTTACGGCGGCCATCCCTCACGATGCGTAACGTATGCTGTATATTATTGCTCATTGTGTGCGCAACCGCCAAGTGGCCTCTTTACACTTACCCTCATATGCGACTCACTAGCCAGAGCAGAATGTGTCTTCTAGGTAACAGCTTATCCCTAAACCAGGAGACTACAGGCTTCAATCCGAAAGACATTCGTGTGCTGATGAAACGAATCTGTCGTGAGTAGGAGCGCAAAAAAAAAAAAAAAGATAGGAGGTACCAAAAGATCCCTTTGGTCGACGGCCCCTGAAAATGGCCCCCAACAGATAAGATAATATAAGATACCTGTTGGCGACGGCCACAACCATCCTTTTTTATATGATCTACTGTCTTTTATATTTCCTTTACTTTTTATACTACCTTCTATTGTCCTATTAAAAAACAGTTGCTTTAGTGAGTTGTAGCTTTATAATATATGTGTGTGAAAAATAAGTGGTTGATTTAATTGGCGTTTATTTTAGGGACTCTAAGCTAGGGACCATAAGTGTGATCACAATCCCTTCACCCATCTATTCCGATGGGACACTACTGTGACCGACCGGAGAGGATCGGGCGCAGGATCAAACAGCTTAACGTTCTTTCACATGCACCGGGGTACAAGCCCGCCAACTTTCAGACTCCGGCTGTCCCTATAATTTCTTACCTAAAGTTGGTCACATTTTTGCCCCCACCCGGGGATCAAAGCCGGTACCTTCGTGCGCGCCGTCCGTTTCAAAGTGCGAGCCACTCAAACCTTGCGCCACCGAGGCAGTCTATTAATTCAAAAGTTCACTTTCTATACACATAAGAATACAATCACATGAACTCGTTATCGCACTCGCCGTGTGTTCCCGGCATATAATAGGCCACCCTCGACTCTTACCGGAGTGTCGTAAAAGGCGACTAAGGTAAAGCTGCTGGCATGATCAATCCAGCACCCATAGAAGGAAAACTCTGCATTTTTAAAACCTTCGCCAACCCCCCGTCTGCCAAAGCGTGGTGAGTTAATGGCTTACCCCTCATGTATTGAGGGAGGCCCGTGCCCCGCAGCAGTGGGGACTTAAATATGGGCTGTGATTATGATGATGAACTCGTTATCTAATGGCGGAAAGCGATCCGCTGTTTGGTGACGAATATGGCAACACTAACGAACTTAAACGACGCCAATTGATTAATTGTTGCAACAGAACCACCGGATATCTTTTTTAACAATTAACGAAGCTGCAGCCTCTCGTAAAAAACGTCTATACTATTTGACTGAATTAATGAATAAATGAATATCTTTTTATTGCACTCAAAAATAAAAGCATGAAAACTAAAAACTAGATTATTACAGGATGTGGTACACCGAAGGCGGCCTTATCACTATGAGCGTATCTCTTCATCTCTACTTCTACTTCTTCTCTTTTTATTTAATGCTTATACTGATCTTTTG